>CM067504.1:658539-713539 GCA_034509495.1 Acestrorhynchus altus | reverse complement strand
ACATAAACGATATGGGCCGCACTGTGGCATTCGAAATGTACGGCAGAACACACACACACACACACACACACACACACACACACACACACACACATATATATACATATTGCATATACAGGCTATTAATAATAGTTATTGAAAGACTGTATATTTGATTAGCGTAACTGTGAGGGCAGAACTCCCCTGCTGCCCACCGCTCCGGACACGTGTGCTCACTCCCCCCAGTGTGTGAATTCACTAGTGTGTGTGTGTGTGTGTGTGCATGACAGTGGGTCTATGATTACGTATAGTGTAATTCTATATGATATATTAATATTTATAACAATATAATTCATATCTATTTCTACACTCTCTGATCACACAGGTTCTCTTTGTGGTTCTATAAATCCAGACTGTAGTTCATC
Organism: Acestrorhynchus altus; assembly: GCA_034509495.1. Taxonomy (NCBI): domain Eukaryota; kingdom Metazoa; phylum Chordata; class Actinopteri; order Characiformes; family Acestrorhynchidae; genus Acestrorhynchus; species Acestrorhynchus altus. The sequence goes on along the minus strand of CM067504.1, from coordinate 713,135 downwards.
TGTTTCTCTGCAGACTTTATTCTCCTCCTTTCACCCTGATCTTCAATGATCAGGACCCCACAGGACCACCACAGAGCAGCTATGATGTGGGTGGTGGGTCATTCTCAGCACTGCAGTCACACTGACATGGTGGTGGTGTGTTAGTGTGTGTTGCTGGTACCAGTGGTTCAGACACAGCAGTGCAAATGTTACATTTTCCGTACTGGGAGCCGTTACTGGGGAGCAGGTTTGAGCAGAAGGTAAAAGAATGAAATCACTTACAGCTTCCAAACTTGAGGGGACAGGCGTGAGCGTCCATTGGGAAGTCTTCCAGCTGCATTGGACATTCAGCAGATATGGTCAGTCTGGGGGGAAAAGTGTAATTGTAGTCAATTTCCAGTCACAAGCAAAACCATTATGAATGAGCTTCATGATCATGTCAACCACGAGTCTTTAAAAGGTGATGATAAAGTCCAGCTCAGGGAGAAACAACAGCAGCCCGGAGTCTGGAGCCAAATCTGACACTGAAGAAAGCAGGAAATGTTTTTACAGACGTGAGAGAACTGGTTTCACCGCACGCTGCTGGACGTGCAGACTGACCGAGCAGGTCAGAGGAGCTGCAGCCATGATAACCACAATGATCATCATCGTTATCATGGTGGCCACTGCGTAATCCATTCCCAGAAAGAGGGGTAATCCCGCTCCGTAAATGAAACTGCTCTCTGGAAGGCTTTTGTGTGTGTGTGTGTGTGTGTGTGTGTGTGTGTGTGTGTGTGTTCTGAAATGTATTTATAGTACAAGGGTGCCACCATGCTACCAGAAACGAGAACGCTGCCAAAGAGCCGCAGCAAATCACTGCTAAATTAGGCCCAGCTTATGACCACACACACACACACACACACACACACACACACACACACACACACACTATAGACGATTCCATTTTCTCTGTTATCACGGTTTTTATTCCATTGTGTTTTAAACTCAATCAGGTGCAAGAAGAATAATGTCTATCATGGTGAAACAGTGCCACCTACTGGACTATATGAACTACACACAAATACACACATTTATTTCAGACTGAACTGGGTTCCACAATTTAGATGAAAGTAGAAGGTCGGTACCTGCATATCTGAGATCAGGTTCTCAAACACAGAGTCTGTGCAGGTGATCAGACACTTAGAGCTTTAGAAACACGTTCAATAATATAATCTAGTTCAGGTGAGCAGTGCCGGTAGACTGGACAGTGAGTTTAAACACTCCGGTAGCATTGTTGTGTCTGACACACTGCTCTGTGGTGGTCCTGTGGGGTGGTCCTGAGCATTAAAGCCTGCAGAGAAACAGGGAGATGGATAGAATGTTATGGTTTCTGCATGGACTGTAATGAAGGTGTTCCATCTGCATGTTTCTGGGACAGTATGCAATATTTCACTGAATAAATACAGTCTTAAAAGGCGGGTCGAGTCCAGTTTTAGCTTCAGGTGTATTTTTAGAGGTGATGATCTACTAGAATCCAAGACTGAAGCTAATCCAAGCCCAGAAAAGCAGCCCTTGAAGTTATTACATGACACGGTTAAGAGCACACGGCCCTTCAGACGTGATGATTCAGGTTTTCAGCCTTTAAAGAAGATCAGGAACCAAATCAACCAATGAGACAGAAACATCACTCTGATCATGTGTTTACTGATGAAGATGATCAGTGTTTCATATCTGAGGGTGAAAGTCTGTGACTCTGATTTCAGTATCTGCTGTGTCTCCTCTTCTGCAGTAATAACTGTATCTAAACGTTTCCGTAACTGTTGATCAGTCCTGCACTAATCTGAGTTCATTCCTCCACAAACCAGCTTCAGCTCTGTGATGTTGGTGGTTTCCTCCATCAACACACTGCTATGATACAAAATTGTCTTGTCATTGTTTGATCACAGCCCTTCTGTGTCTTTCACACCTGTTGAGAAGATCAGACTTTGCTAGAACCCTGTTCTTTAAACAAAATAGGCCACGCCCACTCACACCTGATGGTCTTCCATTGGTTGAAAACACCTGACTCTAATTTCAGCTTCAGATGATCTGCTGATCCTGAAGGTTCTCAGACTTTAACCCTCACAGATCTGGAACACTGGATCGTTTTCCTCCATGAATAAAGGATCAGTGTCATATTTCGGTCTCATTTTTACTCCCCTAATCCCATCATTCCTCCTCCTGTCTCTGATCAATAAGAGTGATCAGTTTAGAAACTCCAGAACAGATGCAGGTGAACAGAAATACAGAATTTCTCTTTCTGAAGAAAGTAGCTGAGATCTTCGGAGCTGGTTTGATGAACAAAGGTTCCAGATATCTCCTGGACGCCCCCAGCCAGTGCCTGGGTGTGTTCAGTTCCATCAGCAGCACACCTGATTTAACATCACTAAGCGCTGATTTACCAAAGCAGGTGCTGATGAGACTATAAATGATACTGGACTCCTAGGAGGAGAACTTTGGAGATGTTTAATGAACACAGTGATGGAGAAGCTCCACTTTCTGTAGGGATGTTCTTGGTGTTTATGGTCATATCAGTGTTTTACTGAGTTACATTCCCGTTTACACAGGGGACTAAAACTTATACACTGCTGTAAATTCAGAAACGTCTCTCCTAATGTCTTTGCATAATGGACGTGTGAAAGTGTGAAATGGGACAATGTGGCTGAGGTACTAAAGGGACTTATCTAAAGTATAAATACTGATGTAAACATCTGTTTACTTGTGAGTCACACCGTGTGGGTGATGGAGGACAGACTGCAGCGGCTCTGCAGTGGCTCCTCCTGCGGTCCTGCATCCCCCTCTAGTGGGCTTTATATGAAATGCCATCCTGTGTTCTGATCACATGAGCCACAGTCAGCTGGTCTCGTCCATTAAACCTCATTCGTTCAGTGGCCGTTACTATCGTTGAACGCTTCCTGGACCCTCTTTAAAGGTCCTGCGAGCCACTGTGTCTGCCTCTGTCCTGCGATCGTCAGCCTGCTGGAGAACACGGGGCCCGTCGTCCTGCGGTTCTGCATCTGTATCATAATGGCTCTTAGTTCGTACTGATGACTCTGCTGAGATTTACAGCTTCCTAATGGACGTCCCGTTAAATTGCTGCTCATTTAAGATCAATGTCTGCTGCTCCAGCAGGGCAGCAAAGTCATTTACAAGACAGAGGCTGAAAGTCCAATTACTGCACAGCAGCATCAGCTACAGAGTGCTGACCAGTTCAGTTCCATCTTCAACACCTTTAACGTTAACGTATCTAAACATCTGAACATCTGATCTTCACGTCAGTAAACATCATTAAGAAACATCATTAACAGAAATGTTCTCTTATTATGAGGATAAAGTTCAGACCCCTCTGTTCTAATATCTGTTTCTCCTCCTTTGTCTGAAATCATGTCAGTGAGATGTTTCTAGAACCATCTACTGTCTCTGACATCGACGGGAAGAACGACGTTCCCACTCCTCCATGCGGAATTCTTTCAGCTCTGTGATGTTTCAGCGTCAGTCTTTGTACAGACGCTCTTACATTCTCCTCAAACCCCCTCTGATACCATAAAGATCTCATAGTGGTTTCTATGATGGAGAGATCTCCACACCCTGCTGCAGCAGAGCAGCTCCAAACCATCACACTTCCACCACCATGTTCACAGCTGCTATGAGCTTCTTCTGCTCAAATGCTGTGTTTGGTTTGTGTCAAACATATCTTCTGTTACTGTCTCCTAATAATTCAGCTTTGGATTCATCTGTCCAAAGCACATTGTTCCAGAAGTCCTGCTCTTTATCTAGATGTTCTCCGGAGAACTTTAATTTTGTCCTGATGTTTGTTTGACAGTAAGAGTTTCCTCCTTAAACTCCTCCATGAAGATCAGACTGATTTGGTCTCTTTCTGATGGTAGAAGCTGCATTTGATCATCAGCTGTGGTGAGAGATACCTGTAGGTCTGTGATGAATATTTTAGGATTGTTAGATCTTCTTTACTCATCTTGTGGTTCTGCTCTTGGGCTGAACTTATAGGACTGTCTGATCAGGTCATGTGGGCCGTTGTTTCAAATATTTTCCACTTGTAAAAGATTTTCCAGACAGTGTCTGATTTCTAATTGTTCTGAGATTTTTTTTTAATCTCTTCTTCATCTGCATCTACAAATGTCTTTCTGAAGATCTCAGAGAGCTCTTTGGATCTGGTCATGGTGATCCCACTCACTTCAACAATCAAGAGCAAACCAAACTAATATCTGAATTTTCAATCAATCAAATTTCATTCATATATTGTTTTTTACAATGAAGGCGTCACAAAGCAGCTTTAGAGAATCCTGGGTCCAAGCCTCAGGCTCCTCCACGTCCTCCTTTAACGATGGTCTAATCATTAGCAGCTGATGTGGTTCTACCTTTTCTGAACACACACTCTGGTGCTCTATTCCAACACGACGACTCTCGTCCACACACTGCTGCTGTCTCAAGATCTCGTCTTGAAGACACAGATACTATGCCGTGTTCGGTCTCATCTCCAGACCTGTCCCTGATTGAAAATGTGTGGACGCTATTGGACGCTCTATCAACACTCCACCCCTACCACACCATCTGCAGAACTGAGTGAGAACATTCAAGCTGCATGGGATGGATCATCACAGGACACCATTAGGAACCTCTACACCTGTACAATTATAGAAAGTGCTAAATGTAGCACTACTGTAAGAGTGTCATTATACCAGGTGATGGACGGTGTTATTATACTATGTATTATATTTCTCGTATGAGACCATTGTCCTTCTCCAGAATGACTCCACTGCCCTTCAGCTGTGACCCAGAGTGAGTATATATGACCACGTCCTGCAGCCGTGTGTGTATGAAGGACTCGACAGTTCGGTTTTGAAGACTCTGTTCATAGTTTGCTTGCTTTTGTCCTGAGTGTGTTTCCCAAACCTGCCGCAGAAGAGTCCAGCTCTGTCCCTGTCCCTTCCACATGCTGCTCCCTGTAGTTGTTACTATCGACTAACGCCGATCGTGTTTCCCAGCATTCAAATGTGCAACTTTCAGCAGGTTGAGCTTTGAGGGCTGATCTCAGACAGACGGATGTATAGTTTGATGTTGGATATTTTGAGGCTCATATCCTGTATAGATAATCCGTCTCTTACTGCAGTGCAGCCTTGGGACATGCAATGGTTTGTCATCTTTGATTCCTGTCAAAAGATTATATAAATCACAGCTTATAGAGGGATGAGGGAGCAGTGGTCCCTGCGCTGAATCATATTTGTGGCTGTAGTAATGCTGTATTTTACCTCCAGGAGGGATTTGTATCATGAGTAAACCTCAGCGGTATCTTTTCTATAGGCTTGTTTTACACATAAGATTAGTGACTGTAGTCATGATATTTCAGCCCAGCTTGCAGTGAACTATACGCTGTTTATGGGCGTTTTGGCATGAAAAGCCAGCTGGAGTCTGAAGTCTGTTCTATATATCGTTTATAGGACACAGTCACACACATTGTTACTAGAGATCCTGGACTACTCACAATCGTCTTCATTTCAGATGTAAAGATGAACAGAATTTGAATATATGTATGAATTTGACCATGTTTTGGTCAAAAACTTACTTCAGACCAGTCACACAGTTAGTATTTTTCTTGCCCCGCCCCCTCTCTCTGATCAGTCAGAGTCTGTATGCAGGTTGATCATCAGCCCCGCCCCCTCTCTCTGATCAGTCAGAGTCTGTATGCAGGTTGAGCATCAGCCCCGCCCCCTCTCTCTGATCAGTCAGAGTCTGTATGCAGGTTGAGCATCAGCCCCGTCTGTAACAGAACAAATTCTTGTAGGTGGTCTATACGTATATATCTTCTCACTTCCGTTTACTGACACTGTTCAGCCCCTCTGTTGATGACGTATTCTGTGACGTATCCTCGGTGCCACTAAAACTGCTGTAACTGCAGGTTAGTTCACTAAAAAACACCAAGGTCTATGAGCCCAAATGGAACCAGTTCATGATCCAAAGTTCTGTTGGTCAGAAAGTACCCAGTAAGAAGCATTTTTTCCACATGTAGAACTCCATGGTTCCTTTAACCTGTCCACAGGCTTCAGGAGCAGAACATTTTTGATAAAGAACAGCACACTGTGTGAACAGAAACTTATCCAAATAACAAACGAATGTTTGGAAACATCAGGTAAACAGACACTCCTAATTTATAATTCCAGCTCTTTGCTCGTATAACGGCAGGTAGAACAGAAGCCCTGGAGCCGGGGCATGTAAGCTTATCATCTGCAGAACAGGGGACCTCTGTGTTCTGGACGGGCTGAGATCCAGAACCTTTTGGAAGAGTTGGAGTGGTGTTTGTAATCCAGTTCAGTGTTGATCCTGTTCTGGAGGTATACAACCTAATTCTCACAGCAGTGGTCCAATATCTAATGTATATCTGATGAATGATGAAATTGCACTTGCTGACACAGATGTGCAAATGCACACACAGCTTGTCTAGTCCCTGTAGAGAAGTACAGCCAATAGAATAGGACTCTCTGGAGCAGATAAACAAACATGACTCTATTGTCTCCATGTCTAATAGCAGGTGTGGACTAGAGGGTATAAAGAGCTCCAGCATTGAGCTGTGGAGCAGTGGAACCGTGTTCTCTGGAACGATGGAGCTCCATCAGTACTTTTGGGGATGAGGTGGGGTGGTGATCATCCAATACCCTGACCTCTCTAATGCTCTTGTGGCTGAATGCAATCATATCTTGGATAGAATCTAGGAGAAAGTCTTCTCCGGACAGTAGAGACTGTTACTCCAACGAAAGCAGAAACTCTTTATAATTCCCTTGATTTCATGTAGATAGATGGAGAGAGAGAGAGAGAGAGAGAGAGAGAGAGAGAGAGAGATTTAGTACAAGCGTGCATGCAAATGCTTCAAACCCGTGGACCTTTCACAATGTGCACACACATACACACACACACACACATACACACACACACACACACACACACACACACACACACACACACACACACACACACACACACACACACAAAAGCCTAAATTGCATTTGAAAGTAAAAAAAAAAACAATCAGAATCATGTTCTACCCAAAAAGAATTGTCTTTCCTAATATAATCCAGCTTCATCTCCGGTAGCCCACCTGTCCCCCCGGCTGCTGAGCTGAACTAGTTAAGGCTGGCTGCTGTGTGTGCTGTGTGTGCGCTCGGTGGGAGAGCGGGCAGACATGTCCGAGGCCCGTTACAGCTCAATAATCCTGTGTTTAAAGGTACAGGCTTTAAGGACACGGCGGTGTGGGTGTTAACCAGCACTGAGTGACCTAATGAATCTATTTGTAAATGCAGGAGGAGTGTCCTTTCACTCATTCTGAAAACGACATCTGCTTTATTGGCTTATTACGGAGAGGACTGAAAAGAGATGGACTGTGTTGCTGTCCGTCCTATCAGCTCCTCTGATCACACAGGAGCTCTTTATGGTTCTATAATTCCAGACTGTAGTTCATCTGTTTCTCTGATACTTTATTCTCCTCCTTTCACCCTGATCTTCAATGATCAGGACCCCACAGGACCACCACAGAGCAGATATGATGTGGGTGGTGGGTCATTCTCAGCACAAGAGTCCACAGCTGCTCCTAAACGTTCACTGTTGATCAGTCCTGCACTAATTCGAGTCCATCCCTCCAAACAAACCAGCTTCAGCTCTGTTATGTTGGTGAGGTGCTTCCCATGAACTGCTGCTTCAGGTCCTTTCACATCGTTTCTTTGGTAGAATGACTTGTGCGTTTAGGGTCATTGTCTTGCTGCATGACCCACATTCCCTTGAGATTCAGCTCTCAAGTAGATATCCTGACTTGATTTTTATTTGTGAAAACATGACGAAAGGCTTCACAAACGTTCAAGCACCACCACGGGGGCCTGATCAGGGTGTTTACGAAACACAGATGTGTCTGGGTGGGTCTTGTTTACACTTTGAAGCTTCCTGTGATATCAGTATTATAAAGGCGGGTGTCTGTTGGTCAGTCTTCAATCAGAGCTCTTCACTGTGGTCTGCTGTTGATTCTGGGCCAATAGGAAACGGATGGACCTTGTGATGGGTGGTGCTGTACTGCTGACCACCAGCAGGGGGACTAGTTGTTGCAGGGGAAGAACTACAAAAACTACAATTTCCAGAATTCCTGGCCTTGATCAGTGCCAACCAGCCACAGCTGAGGAGCACATTATAAAAACCCTACCTGAAGACTCACACCTTTGTGGAGGCGTGGCTTGTAAAGGTGGGTATTTAATTTACCAAAAATAACTCAAAGAAGGGAAACAAAGTGAAAGCTTTTGAGTTTCTTGGTTTATTTGAGGTGTTTATCTTTTGTTTCCGGTCTAGAGTGACATTTCCTTTGTCCTTTTTCCCCACTTTCTGTTTTTCCCGCCCTCTCTGTGGAGCGGAGGTAGAGCACGAGACTGCTGACCACACGTCTGGGAGTTCAAATCCTGCCCGGCACACGCTTGAGCACAATCTGAGTCACTAAATACTGATTCTATTATGAATAATTCCTTAAAACAAGTGACAATATAGTTAATGTCAAACAATTAAAGTGTATTTTTATATGAATATGAGATATATTATACATACGTAAACATCAATAAACAAATAAAATTATATATGTCGAATATTTTAATGACAATTAAACGTTATGTTCTGCTCTACACCAACCTACCCAACCATAACAAACCTGAACTATCCACCACTGACCAGAGACTGGACTGAGCCACAATCGGAACAAAATCTTGACTGGCTGGACCTGAATGTCCACCTCTACCTTATCCCAGAGTGTTACACCATTAGTGCAGAATGGATATTGGCATGTACAGTTAGACTTAAGTTGTCTCCTGTCTCCTGTCAGGATCGAGAATCAGCAGACCCTTTGAATTTGTAGAAGTGTAATTAAGAGTAAGGATGGACTGTTGGAAGGTGTTCTGGTCAGTTGCCTGGTCTGTGTACAAGTTGAGAACTTGTTGGGACTCAATGGTGACCCTCTTAAAGCTAAGCTGCTTTACCAGACCCTAAGCTGTGACCTCTGACCTGAAGGAAGGATTATCTGCTCTCTCTGGCCCAGTTTCTTTTTTTCTTTTGAAGATTCCAGTTCAGTTGTGTTCTGAGATCTATGCCCAGTGACTCCCTCTGCGAGTGGTAAGTGTAGTTCACGCTTTCAGTCACACATTTCTAGACAAGTCAGAGAGATACAGAGATACTGCCGTCTCAAGATCTCGTCTTGAAGACACAGATACTACGCCGTGGTCGGTCTCATCTCCAGACCTGTCCCTGATTGAAAATGTGTGGACGCTATTGGACGCTCTATCAACACTCCACCCCTACCACACCATCTGCAGAACTGAGTGAGAACATTCAAGCTGCATGAGATGGATCATCACAGGACACCATTAGGAACCTCTACACCTCCATGCAGAGACGTCTGGCGTGTTGCGTTAAACCCGACGCCGTCCTGAGAGACACCACTTCTGTATGAGTAGATCAATAAATATTGATCAGATCAGACTACAGTTATCATCAGTTATTGATCCTGATCACCTTCGCTTCCTTCAATACAGAACTGCAGTCCCACACGTCCTTCTGGGTGCAGCTGTTTTTTTTATGATGAGTGTATCTTAAGTGCAGTGGGGTCCACGGTTCATGTCCCCTCTCTGATCATACATGCTTGCAGTGGTTGTTAAGCCCTGTGTTTATTAAAGGAAACATAGGTTTTCATTTATAAGGAAGAACCAGATCATCACCGCTTCCAGTTCTTCAACTGCCTGCTTTTTTATCCTCCAAAAAGTCTTCATTAATCCCGTATCCCAGCTGATTTACAAAACCTCTGCTGTCTTTTTTATTCCCACAAATGTAAGGACACCTGTCACATTCTCACCTCCCCACTGTTGGCTGGAACAATGGTTTAGGATGGTGACCGAAGTTCAAAGTGCTCTATGAATGGAGCTGTAGATGTGGTCACTGAGTCCAGATTACAGTGGCTATGACTAATTAGACTTCATAACATAGACAGCTTTGCACCTGCTGGACAGCAAGCAGCAGTAGACTGAGTAATAAACTGCCCAGAACTGCCCGGTGTGGGCAGTCAGAACAGATTCCAGGGACACATTCGGACTTGTCGTATTAGGTTTGGTCATTTGTCGAATATTAACGTCCTCTATTCCTCATAATGGCTTGGCAGATTTGGACTTTCTGAAGCACCCACCTCTACACCACTACACCAACCTCTCCACCTCTCCATGGCCTGCATCTTACAGAGCAGTGTTTCCAAGCACACACACATACGAGGCTATTTTCAGATTCATGTTCTCGTATCTGCTGCGGCACAACCGTGAGAACACATCATACTTATCATATATTTTGTCAAAAGAAAAGCAATAACATCTCAGAACATCACGGCAGCGCTCGGCGAGGAGCGCAAAATTCCCGTATTGTGGTCTTTGTTCTTCACGTCTGAAATAGCCAGAGAGGCTGTTATCTTGAAAAACGAGGGAAAGACTCCTTTGCTGAGAGCTGGGAGCAAAAAAATACGTCCAAAAACACACCCGTACGCGCTTTTGGGGAAATGTGATTATCGTAATACATGAAAATGACTCCCAGGCCCCCGTGACGGAGATAAAAGTGACAAACGCAGCATCAGGTTCAGAGAGAAGAAACTTCTCACAAAGCCTGTCCATCTGGGTCCACGTGCTGCCATTGATATTCTTCAGATCCACACTTACAGCCTTGCTTTCATCCGTTCAGATGTGACTGATTAGGATTTATGGGCAGCTGAAGAATTCCTCGGCTCAGGAAAACGACGCCTTTCTTCTGACCATTCAAACACATTTGCTCACAAATGGAATTGTCTTAGTGTCTCTCTGGTGTCTCGATTGTGTTCCAGTGTCTGAGGAATTTGCAGTGGTTTAGATCATTGATTTTTACACAGGCATTGAAATAAAACACAGTTCATCCATTAATTACCAAAAAATGAAGCACTCTATAGATCTCAAACATCTCGTGTGTGTAAAGTCCAAACTCTGCTCTCCAAAGACTTGCATTAGGGCTTCATTAATGCACACGTACTAACGGAGATCCACACTTTGCAGGCTGTTAATAGGCTTCATATCTCAGGATCAGAGTCACCTACAGACATCATTGAGTGATGAATTATCAGTACGTAATCCATCTTGGAAAACTGATAAAATTCTGAAATTAAATGAAATCCATCAACCTGCATACAGACTCCGACCGAGGGAGGGCGGGGCTAATGATGTCACTGACCCACATATTGGGTATTGGATCAATTTCCAACAGGATTTCTCAATTCCATTTTTACTTACAAGCAAATAAACACAAATTGTTGATCAGAAGATTCAAATTCATACAAAGATTTCCCACAAATTAGCCTTTGATTCTGAAGATTCAAGATCCAAGTTTCAATTGGCACATGTTGTATTTCTGTGACCTTTCGTTACTTATTTAAAGACATGTAAATTCTTCTGTTTGGGGTTTAAACTTCAGAGTGATTCCCTGTAGAATCTCCTCAGTGAGACAGAGCAACGGGTTTCTGTGCTGTTGGTTAGTTCTGCTGGGTTCTGATCCACACTGTACTGGATGCACTGATGTTCTCAGCCAACCAGCCCACGTCTACACCAGTTTTAGTGGAACCAAGGTTACAGTACAGAAAGATTACATGAAGAGAGGGCGCTACAGCGTCAATAATCGGAAATGTACAAGCAGCAAAATCCAACCTGGTGCCCGTGAACCCTCAGAACCTGTACTGGGTTTGATTAGGTCAGATACACGCACGTCCCCTCGTGAAAACGGTTTCTGATTCGATTACGAGCTACAGATGTGGACGTATGGCTTGGATAAAGGTGTTACACCATTACTTTGAAGCCGTGTGCTTCATCAGCAGTAGCTGCAGCTGATGGTAGATCATTAATGGAAAATGAGAACGGTGTGAAATTGATGGATGACGTGGTTTAATGGGTCTTAGAGGACATTTCTCACCCTGTCATGTGACTGTTGTGCATGGAAACTGCCCTGTTAGACGTGAATCAGTCGTGCAGACAGTAGTGCCGGTGTAATTCGGTCAGTACCGTTAAAAGCACCGACTTCAGTAACCAACCTTTGTTACACACATTATGTGAACTATGTGTTTGTGTGAAGTGCCTCAGAACCAGTAGATGAGATGTTCCTCTATCACTCCATTGGCTCTATCTTGGCTGCGTAACCTGGCCTGACTTATCTGTATTAGCAGGTGAGGGCAGGACTTGTCCTTTGTTGACCTTTGGCACTGAGCAGTGTGAGGTCACTCAAGAATGGCAAGGCTTCCACGAGCTCAACGGAATGACACCTTACATAATGTTCTGGTTTAAACAAAGACAAAAGAAGAACCAAATTAAAAGCAGAAGTACAGATGTTCAGTCAGCCTATCGGGCTTTACTTTGGTGCTGGGCTCGTGTTTGAAGATGTCATTAAATTCACTTAAGATAATTTCATTAGAATTTAAAGTCGTTATGTAATTATGCAAAATTGCTTGTCTTGTTTAATCTCAGCCTTTCTAAGATATGACAGAGCAGCTGAAGAAGGCTTTGATGCAGCGACTGAAGGCGCTGAACATCTCGCCTCTGGCCTCCAGAGTTTACTGCTGCTGTTATGTTCAAGCGCTTTCACCACAGCGCAGGAATTCACAATGTGGACTAAAGTATTTGGACACCTTTGCTTTCACGGTATCTTCTGAAATCAAGCGAGTTAAAAAGAGTTTATCTCACTTTTATTGGTGTAACTGTTTCTGCTGTCCAGGGAAGGCTTTCTGGAACCTTGCTGTGAGGATTTGATTGTGTTCGATGAGGGTTAGTGATGTCAGAATGTTGCATGATCACCACCACACCTCTTCCCCAACTCCCCAATTCATTCCTAGTGATGCAGCGTTATACTGGTATAGTGTATAATGGGACTTTTGATGGTTATCACAGAAATGGGCGCTTGAGTTACAACTCAACATGGATTTATGAATCATAACTCGTGAACAATATGTGTCATTCCATTATTGATCATCTGACCTTTTCATATTTCACATCATATAAAACCAAAACTGCATTAATGACTTTATGGTCCAATGTTTAGAAAATACAGTGACGCTGTAGAACTGAAACATTTTCAGAGACATTTCTCAATCAATTGCGACCCACCTCATCCCAGAAGTTCCGTATGGAGCTCCATCGTTCCAGAGAACACAGCTCCACTGCTCCACAGCTCAATGCTGGGGGTCTTTATACCCTCTAGCCCACGCCTACTTTTAGACATGGTGCCTTTAGATTCATGTAGTAGGTTCATAGGTTCAAGCAGTACTTCTCCACAGGGACTAGACAAGCGGTGTGTGCATTTGCACATCTGTGTCAGCAACGGGAACATTGAAGCAGCTGAATGCTTTCATTGAATACATAATGGCCATTCTGCAGCAGGACTGTGGCATTGTGGAGCCTCTGCCAGAGGTGTGGTCTTACAGCAGAGGGCAGACTGGGCCACGATATGCATCTGTCTGACTGTCCTAGAGAGAGTGTGTGTGTGTGTGTGTGTGTGTGTGTGTGTGTGTGTGTGTGTGTGTGTGTGTGTGTGTGTGTGTGTGTGTGAGTGCAGAGCGTCGGAGCCAAATAATCCCACAGTCTGGATGGCTGGAGTCAATCTTAATTGCGCTGGAGACATCCGTCATGAGAGTGGCAGGATTAATGGATCGCTTAGAGATTGGATGCCGTGATGGAGTGCGTTGGGGGATTGGAGAAAGAGATAAGGGAGAAAAGAGGGTTCTGTAAAGAGACGAGTGTTGCAGCCAAATCGATCAGTGTGGACATTAGGGACCTGTTCTATCTATAGATTAGACTTCGTGAAAACATTGCTGTGCACTCTTGCTTATTTATTTCAAGGAAATCTCCCGGAGAGAAGCGAGTGCTGTTAGATGGTATCTCTGCTGAAACATTAATGCAGTGATCAGTTATGTACAGGATCTAGAACAAAACAGGTTCAACGAGGCTCCTCACCGAGTACATTGTACTAATCAGACACACGACGGCTGTACATACATTTTATGTTACAGAAAGGTTTCTTTAAAATCTTGAAAAATTAAAGATATAACTTAGATAAGAATTCACGGTGTTCAGGGGCAACTTGCTTCCACTGATCATCCTTCAGATGTTTCTACAGCTTGATTGGAGTTTGGAGTTTACCAAAAGACACCTAAAGGACTCTGTGAACAAGATTAAACCTTTCGGACTGAAAGCATCATAACCAGATAACCAGGCTCTGCTATCATCTAACAAATACCATGGTGATGGTGGCAGGAACTGGGAGACCAGTCAGGGTCGAGGGAAAATGACTGCAGTGATGTACATATACGTCCTTGATGATAACCTGCTCCACAGCGCTCTGGACCTCAGACTGGGATGAAGGTTTACCTTCCAACAGGACAACGACCCTAAACACACAGCCAAGGTGACAAAGGAGTGTCTTCAGGACAACTCTGTGAATGTCCTTGAGTGGCTCAGACAGAGTCCAGACCTGAACCTGAACATCTCTGGAGATATCTAACAATAACTGCACCGACGCTCCCCATCCAATCTGATGGAGCTTGAGAGGTTCTGCAAAGAAGAATGAGAACCTTCCCAAAACAGGTGCTGAGATTGTAGCATCAAACTCAGAAAGACTTGAGGTTGTAAAAGCTGTGAAAGAGCTTCAACAAAGTACTGAGCAAAGGCTGTGAAAACGTAGGTAGATGTTCTATTTCTGCGTTTTATTTTTATCTGCAAGGATTGTAAAGAAACTTTCCTCACTTTGTCGTTGTGTGTAGAGCTGTGATGGAGATGCAGAAGTATTTTAACCGTATACATATGAAATACCTGGCGTATGTACTATAAGACAAATCTTTGGTTACAGGTGGTCCGATACGCGACAGCTCTCCCGGCGAGAACCGAGTGCGAGTGCTGTTAGATGGTATCTCTGCTGAAACCTTAATGAAGTGATCAGTTATGTACAGGATCTAGAACAAAACAGGTTTAATGAGGCTCCTCACCGAATGCATTGTACTAATCAGACACGCGGGTGTTTTCCAATGGCTGTTTATCTTCACCTGAAACTCTGATCTCATTATACAACACAGACGCTGATTAAATTTATTATCACTAATGCTTGACTTGGCATAGCTGGGCAAGGGTGCCTGCTGCTCCTGAAGGAGGCTAATATTTCTCTGCCACTGACAGATGCAGGACTACAAGCTTGATCTGATAAGAAAATGTAATTCTTCACGCAGATCAATCAAGATGCAACCTGCAGGCAGGAACGCAGGTGTTTAATCACAGCGTGTGGCACAGAGGTCCAGTCGCGCCAGTTATAGCTCAGCACGAGGCTGTATATGATCCCAGTTCCAAATGAAAATGACGTTGGCCTTTGTTTGAAAGAGCTCAGCAGTGTAGATGGTGGACATTTACTACATGTACCATAAATAACCATCGTATGCACTATATTTAATCCTATATATGTTAAATATTTGGGGACATTTGGTCCAAAATGCTCGTCTTTGAACAAGAACACACAAATGATCCTATTTTCCCTCGTATTTGCTTCCTGTCGCTGGCAACCATGTGGTCCGTTATGGTCACTCAGATCTGCTGGTCAGATGTTTCCGGGGGTCCCTAAATCCAGGGTGAAGTACAGTGGAGAGCAGACTTTTCAGTCCTAGCCCCTAAAGTATGGAATGAGCAGCCATGGCCTGTGAGATTGGCAATAGCATTTAAAAGTGCAATAATAATGTGCAATAGCGCCTCCTACAGGACTCTTCTTTCATGCACTTTTTATATATATTGTATTTTGTAATATAATCTCTATATTATATATCCTTTATATTTATATAGTGTTTATGAAATTATTATCTTTCTTCTCTTTTCTGCGCTGATGCTGCTGCTGGAACCTTAATTTCCCTGAGGGAACCGTCCCGAGGGATCAATAAAGTTCTAATCTAATCTAATATTCAAATCTCAACTTTATGGTTTAATTCAGTACAAGTATAGATATTTTATCTCCATTACTTCTGTCCTATTGTCTTGTCTTGTATACAGGGTTGTCTACATTCCCATGAGGCTCCACAGGACTCACAGATCCCTTAACGAGGTCTTGTGTCCTGTGCTGGAGCGGGACAACATATACACACAGAAAAGTTAATAAATACTTTATATGAAGCAATAATAACCACGCAGTGAATGAATAACGAGCATCTAGCGAAACACTAAATACACGCCAAGCAGCCAGTCGTGTACATGCTTTTTGTGTTATTGCGCTACGGAAACGACAGCGCCTGTAGATGGTCCCTGATTACATTAACATTTATAACATATATGAAATGAGACCTCCAAGGAGTGCGAAGAGCATTTTAACTGATGAAGAACCTTCTCATTAAGAGAATGCCTTCAGGAGGTTCTTCATGCTCCCACATTTCTGTTAGAAATATGGATCTTCATTGAGCTACATGTGGTTCTTCTATGGCATCTCTCAAATAACCTGTTCCACCACAGGCATCCTTACACACCAGAACTGGCCACCAGAGGTCGGAATCGCAGGAGTTCTGATTGCGTTGCTATGGCAACACCAACCTCTCCACACACCTGAACTCTGTTACCTACTAATCATGGGCCCTTCTTACACACACACACACACACACACACACACACTTGGCTTTCTTTGCTCCAGTTTCCCCTTTTGTCTGGTCCTATTTTGCCTTTCAACTCATTGAAGGGTCTGCGTGCGGCTCCGTCTCGTCACTTCAAGCTGCGTTCATTACAGAACCATTTGAAACATCTTCATATTTAAGAGTAGAAGGTTCATTCGAGGGTTACAGGTGCTGATAAAAAAGATGTGCCTCTGATATCATTGTGAGCCGAGTTCGGCTCTGCTGAATTTGCTGTGTGTTCTTCCAGATGCCTACCCCATCTCAGAGGTGGTCTAC
Organism: Acestrorhynchus altus; assembly: GCA_034509495.1. Lineage (NCBI taxonomy): Eukaryota > Metazoa > Chordata > Actinopteri > Characiformes > Acestrorhynchidae > Acestrorhynchus > Acestrorhynchus altus. The sequence continues at coordinate 696,154 of CM067504.1, read as the reverse complement.
AAGTGGACCCAGGGCCCGTCCAAGTCCGTGGTCGTGGCAGAAGAAGGCTCCCGCCTGAACCAGTATCATCTGATTGGCCAGACGGCTGGCACCCAGGACATCAGCACCAGCAGAGGTAAAACCCTTCCCCTCCACCCTCAGGCACAGCTGTCCGTCATGTCAGCATCTGGTCATCATCTCCACAATCACTAGTGGCATGACCCAGCTAATACCCCATGTCCTCCCCTATTTTGCATACACGTTATCTAATCTTACCATGAAAACACATAATGTGAGGACAGACTGCGTCTGTGGCGCGTTTACACACATTTCACGGCTGTTGGAACAGAGTCAGTGCTGATGTGTGGTCGTGTACGGTTTTGGAAATTATAAATAAACAAAACAAGCTCTGGAAATGATTATACACATAATTAATTACACAATTCAAACTACAGACCAGTTAATATACAATAGTAAAGTGAGAATACACAGATTAGCCATAACATTATGACCACCTCTTTGTTTCTACTCACTGTACGATACAGCAGTGCTGCTGGAGTGTTTAAACCCCTCAGTGTCAGTGCTGGACCGAGAACAGTCCACCGACCAGAAACGTCCAGCCGACAGCGTCCTGTGGGCGGCGTCCTGTGAGCACTGATGAAGGACTAGAGGACGACCAACACAAACTGTAGAAACAGATGATCTTCTGTCTCTGACTTTACATCTACAAGGTGGAGACACTCGGTAGGAGTGTCTGATAGAGTGGACAGTGAGTGGACACAGTGTTTAAACACTCCAGCAGCTCTGCAGTGCTGAGAATGAGCCACCACACACTTAACCGCTGCTCCGTGGTGGTCCTGTATGATCAGAGGAGCTGATGAGTGGACAGAGGTAGGAGAAACAAAGAGTTGGTCATAATGTTATGGTCGATTGGTGGAACTTGTTTATAAACACATCAATCAGTCGGTCAGTTGCATGCATTAAATGGACGAGGTTGCATTATAGATCTATACTTAATTATAAATTAAAAAATGAAAATATAAATGAAATAACATCTAATTAATCTATTCATTAAAGATTAAAGCTGAAAAAATAAAAATAAAAATAATAAAGACTAGAAATAATTATCATCTGATTCATATTTATGGAGAATCATGTGATATCGAGATCAGTAGAAATGATGAGGTCGTGTCTGTTCATCGTCCAGTAAGTCAGTACAGTAATTACGGTGACAGGCCCGGTGTTGTGGGAGTGTTGACTCGACTGTCTCTAGTCTTTTTCTGTCTCTGTCTCTATCGGACGATGCAGGTTAGGGACGTTCCGCCTGTTTACAATGTGACTCCTCTCTGATTGTGCAACAGAGTGAGAAAAGAAAAGAGTTCTCAAATCAAGCTGGACGGAGATGACAAATGAATGGCGAGGATTTGAGAACACCTCCCACTCATGGCCAGCTGTCTCTAGAGCGTGAGTGAGCGAGGGAGATTGAGGGAGGGAGGGAGGGAGGGAGGGAGCGAGTGAGGGAGAGAGGGAGGGAGATAGATAGGGAGGGAGGGGAAAAAAACACTTATCCCTGTCCTGAGCTATTGGGTCTGGAGGGTTAATCCGTGTGCCTCCCCATCAGTTGTGCTTTTACTGAGTGACGTCAGCAGCCCGCGATTGGCTGTAGCCGGCCCGGGACACTTGGACACGTGGGAAAGGAGGCGGGGAGGACGGGGGCCCAGGCGGCATCTGCTTAATTCGGTTATGTAAAGAGGGGAGGTAATACACTGTTATCATAGCTGTCTTCGGCCCGAGGGTTATTACAGGGTGTGCGCGGGGGCCGGCTTCCCCCTCTTCCGCCCGTTTAAATGGACATATAAGGAGCTCCTGTCATTTTCAGTAAAACAGTGGTCCTTAGACCAGTCCTCTGGTGGTCCACAGTGTTGTGGTCACATTTTGCTGGACTGGATGGAGAACGGTTGCATTAAAACCTGGGTCAGAGAGTGGCTCGAGCAGCGATTAGTGTGTCAGCCATGCCTTCTCCGTAATCTGTCTGTAAAGTGATTCCACTTGTCTTCTCGTGCTTCTTGGCACCTCCAGCTCAACGTCGACTCTGCTTTCCTGCTGAATAATGGAGCTGGAGTTGCTCTGCGTAAGACACGTTGGTTAAGATCGTGTACTGATGCTTCATTTTCAATGATGACCTGATATATCAATCCAGATCCAGGCATTTTTACAGGCTCTTATATCAGCTGTGTTGATGTTCAGAGCGCCATCTGCAGTAATTAAGGTGCCATGAACTGACATTTTCTCAACCACACCAGCCGTCAGCAACATAAATGAAGGGTTAATAAGTCATTTTACATCAGTAGTAGAGAAAGAGGAGTGTGTGAACTAACTCTGTGTTCTCAGTTCTATAATTCCAGACTGTAGTTCATCTGTTTCTCTGCAGACTTTATTCTCCTCCTTTCACCCTGATCTTCAATGATCAGGACCCCACAGGACCACCACAGAGCAGATATGATGTGGGTGGTGGGTCATTCTCAGCACTGCAGTCACACTGACATGGTGGTGGTGTGTTAGTGTGTGTTGTGCTGGTACGAGTGGATCAGACACAGCAGTGTTGCTGGAGTGTTTAAACCCCTCAGTGTCACTGCTGGACTGAGAACAGTCCACCAACCAGAAACGTCCAGCCGACAGCGTCCTGTGAGCAGCGTCCTGTGAGCACTGATGAAAGACTAGAGGACGACCAACACAAACTGTGCAGAAACAGATGAGCTTCTGTCTCTGACTTTACATCTACAAGGTGGAGACACTCGGTAGGAGTGTCTCATAGAGTGGACAGTGAGTGGACAAGAAAATTCTAAATAAAAGATTATATAAACTGGGTGGTTATTGACACACACTCAGCTTTAAGGGATCGGATCAGGGAGCAAAATAACCTGATTGGGACGTCCCTTGTTATTTTGATGAAGATGTCTCTGGATCAGATTAGATATGGATTATAAATTGGGGAACCCGAGTCAAACCACTGCCACATCCTGAGGTCACGGCCTCAGCTGGTCTTCTTTCTTTTTCCTTCCCACCCCCATCTGTGTCGCTCTGGCCAACTTGGAAGAAGGCTGCAAGACTATTAGCTGTGCTAATCTGAGGTGCAAACCCTCTTTAACTAAGTCAAAAATAGACTCACAGAGATCTCCCAGCATGAGTCGAGTCATTAACCACAGCTAAACCGAGAAACCCGGTGAGCAGAGAGGAACCGAGGATGAAAAGTCTGCTCTAAGTGCCAAACCATTGCCACTGAAAACGCCAACATTCCATCCCTCTCTGATGAAGTGCAGAACACCCATAATCTTTCATTGTCTTTCAAAACCAAGCCTTTCTGAAAGTGTCCTGCTCTCAGGGTAAGGAGTAAAATAATGACCACTCACCAGTTGACCAGCATGGCTGCGTTGTTCTCTGCTATGAATGGGAGTTCACCATAAACACTCCAAAAGCTGAGGAGTGAGATCCACCACAGCCGCATGGTTACCTCCGTTCACAAGAGTCCCATCCAAGGCAGGCTTCTCTGAAACGGGACACAGTCCTGCTGCTCATGTGGAGAGGCGAAGTACGAGGTGGATGCCGTGAGCCCCTCTGGGTGAGGACGCGCTCGCCCCCAAGGCCATTCTGAGGAGCCTCACTGGCCCAAAGTTTGCTTTAAGATCCCGTGCTCAGCAGCGCTCGGACCCCTTCATCTGCTCTTCTGGGTCAATCACAGTTCACTGTCCACGGCTTCCTCTGCTTTGGGCTGCAGTTTCTGCTTCGCTTGCCGTTCTCCCTCTTGTCTGGCGCACTGGTTAAGACGGGGTATTGCCCATACGAGCTCGGTTGGCCTGGCCTGACGGGGGTGGGTAGGTCTGTGAGAAAGAGTGAGAGAGGAAGACAGACAGACAGGCAGAGAGAGAGAGAGAGAGAGAGAGAGAGAGAGAGAGAGAGAGCTGCAGGATGCAGATTGTGACAAGGGATTAGTGGGACACAAAAATCGGATTTTGCCAGGAGAAAGCAGCAGTCATCAGTGGATTTTCTATAGTTTATCAGACTCTGTGGCTCGAAAGGATTTTTTTAAAGCTTTGAATGCAATCTTTGCTTGGTTAACAGGATATATGATGTTTTTTCCACCCTCACTGTATTCACTCCTTTATTCCACTTAATGATTTATTTACCGGTGTCCCCACACCGAGTGTGAAGCTCACATGCTGTCAGCACAAGGCTCAACCCACCTGCTGCACACTCATCCTCCACCTGACCACGTCTGATTCCTTCATTTCCATCTTCAGTTACATCGAAATTATACAATTACAGTATTATAATATGCATCAATCAACCCTTTCTATCAGCTTCACTGACCCTACAGCCTCATCTTCAGGGGTTCAGTGGACGTTTCTGATCGGTGGACTGTTCTCGGTCCAGCAGTGACACTGAGGGGTTTAAACACTCCAGCAGCACTGCTGCGTCTGATCCACTCGTACCAGCAACACACACTAACACACCACCACCATGTCAGTGTGACTGCAGTGCTGAGAATGACCCACCACCCACATCATATCTGCTCTGTGGTGGTCCTGTGGGCTCCTGATCATTGAAGATCAGGGTGAAAGGAGGAGAGGAGCTGATACCACCAGGTCATAATGTTAGGGTGGATCGGTGTGCACTGGCAGCCCGAGGGGACTGTCCAGGTGTGCACGTCATACAGCTTTATTGGACGTGTTTGAGGGATCTCCTGTTATGATGGGGTGAGTTGAGGGGAGGAAGTTCAGGTGACACCTTTGGCAGGTTTAAAGAACACTGAGAATAATACAGGCGTCGTGTGAACGGGGTAAATCATATAAACTGCTCAGTGATTATAAAAGCGTTGAGCAGTTCTGTCTGTGAGTGTATTTTTCACTGTGTGTGTTTTTAATTTTAAGACATATTACTCAGTTATAAATAATCATATATAAAATATACATTTAAAGGAACAAAATAATGTCAAAATAAAAGTTCATATAAAAGGAAACAGAAACATTTCATGTATAAATATCATTTAACTCGTCATTTCCAGAACCTCAGAGAGGAGGACCTTTATAGTCCAATGAAAGTGTTCTTGAACGTAAGACGATGAACGTAAGACGACGCTCTGAGCTGTTAAATTCTCACATATACAGTCATATACAGACATATACAATCATATACAGTCATATACAGACATATACAGACATATACAGTCATATACAGTCATATACAGACATATACAGTCATATACAGTCTTATACAGTCATACACAGCCATATACAGTCATATACAATCATATACAGTCATATACAGACATATACAGACATATACAGTCATATACAGACATATACAGACATATACAATCATATACAGTCATATACAGTCATATACAGCCATATACAATCATATACAGTCATATACAGACATATACATTCATATACAATCATATACAGTCATATACAATCATATACAGTCATATACAGACATATACAATCATATACAGTCATATACAGACATATACAGTCATGTACAGTCATATACAATCATATACAGACATATACAGTCATGTACAGCCATATACAGTCATATACAGACATATACAATCATATACAGTCATATACAGACATATACAATCATATACAGTCATATACAGACATATACAGTCATATATAGCCATATACAATCATATACAGTCATATACAATCATATACAGTCATATACAGACATATACAGTCATATACAGTCAGATACAGTCATATACAGTCATATACAGACATATACAGTCATATACAGACATATACAGACATATACAGTCATATACAGTCATATACGGTCATATACAATCATATATAGTCATATACAGACATATACAGTCATATACAGTCATATACAGTCATACGCAGTCATATGCAGTCACATACAGTCATACACAGCCATATGCAGTCATATACAGTAATTTCAGTCATACACAGCCATATACAGTCATATACAGTCATACACAGCCATATACAGTCATATACAGTAATTTCAGTCATATACAGTCATACACAGTCATTTACAGTCATACACAGCCATATACAGTCATATACAGTCATACGCAGTCATATGCAGTCATATACAGTAATTTCAGTCATACACAGCCATATACAGTAATTTCAGTCATACACAGCCATATACAGTCATTTACAGACATATACAGTCATATACATTTACAGTCATACACATATCCCACTCACTTCAACAATCAAGAGTAAACCAAACTAATGTCTGAGGTTTAAATAAGAGTCTCCTCCAAAGTCCTCTAATGATGATCTGATCATTAGCAGCTGATTCTGATTTATTTCTGTTTATAAATGATGTTTAAAGATGTTTCTTCAGTTGAATGTTTAGTTAAATCTCCTCCATCTCTCAGTGTAGTTACAGTGACCCTAATGGTGTCACAATGCGCCTCGCTGTGCAATCAGTCCGTCTCGGATGGTACCCGTCCTCTGTGTTGTGTACTTTTTTCTGTTCTGAGGGAGACTGAACAGCAGGACGTCTTTTCTTATCGCAGTGCAGATGCAGCTTTTCATTTCAACTCTCAAGAACCAGAACACACTAACATTATGGAATGTTATGGAATATTATGGGATATTATGGAATGTTATGGAATGTTATGGAATGTTATGGAATGTTATGGGATATATCTAACAGGTTATTAAACGATCACTGTGTATTAATGAAGCTGCATCCACCCCATTTAAAATGTAAAAATATCCAAAGAACGAAATAATCTTTTATAATTCTATAAATAACTCCAGAACATTCCCAAACACCACCAGTTCGGGATGTTCACCAAAACAAATATTTCACTTGGATGCTCAACATTGTATCTTACCTTCATGAAACACAACATCCAGTGAGGCTCTGTTCCATGAGCAGCAAATCAGTACCTGCTCAGACCAGGTGTCCCCTCAGTTAAATGACCTTCAGTGTCTGACCACTGTTTGGTCTTAATGTATCTACAGATGAGCTCTTTCACCTGTTCTGACCTTAATTTCTCACATTCTTTATCACATCTCTCAATTGTTCTGCTCGTTTAAAAAAGGATTGCTCTCTCTCTCTCTCTCTCTCTCTCTCTCTCTCTCTCTTCATTGGCTGAGCCGCGGCCGTCCTTTTAAGAGCCCCTCGCGCGCCTCCCTCTGCTGTATTTTTAGCTGAGCAAAGCTTCTCTCTGTCTCTCTCTCTCTCTCTCTCTCTCTCTCTCTCTCTCTCTCTCTCACTCCTCTCTCTCTCTCTCTCTCTTTCTCTCTCTCTCTCTCTCTCTGTCTCTCTCTCTCTCTCTCTCTCTCTCATATATATATATATCACTCTCTGTCTCCTTTTAAACCTATCAGATGACTTGCACTTATCCCCCTGAGTTTAATCACACTCTCTTTCTCTCTCTCTCTCTTTCTATCACTTTCTTTTATCCCTTTGCTTTCCCTCTTATCCTCTCTCTGCTCTTCTCGCCTTATAGGTCAATACACGGTGATGATGGCCCACTTCTACCTGAAGAGGAAGATTGGATATTTTGTCATTCAGACCTACATGCCCTGCTTCATGACGGTTATCCTGTCCCAGGTGTCCTTCTGGCTTAACCGCGAGTCTGTCCCCGCGCGGACAGTCTTTGGTCAGTGTCTCTTCCAACACAGATAACCCTCAGAGAGCCATTTACAGAACGTCTATCGGACAGCGTTGAGTTGTCTTTGAACATTCTTTTGATCTTTGAATATCATGATTGTTAGCTGGCATGTTTCTGTTCTGTTCATTCATTTAGTGCTTTTATGTCAATAATTCTCATCAAGATGGAAATCGAAATCGACTGAACAGCTAATCTTCTTTAACGACAACTTTTGTTGAGACAGTTCTGCTGCTCCAGGATTATTCAGTGAAGCACCGAAACCGTGCAAACGTGCCCCTGAAATGGTGAATTGTAGAAATACAAACATAGCCATTACACACGTCACACACACACTCCTCATCAAAACCAGAATAAATCACCCGACAGGAACGAAACCTGACGTGAGACTGACTCAAGTTTCACGCTTGGCCGTGCGTGTGATTGTAGCGAGCGCGGGTCTCATTGCTGTACCTGAAGGTCGTCCCGTTGCGCGTGCTTTCCATTCTGATTCGTGCTGTTGTGTTGGAACATCCTTTACAAGCGAAGTTTGCTTCAGAGAAGAGTTCAAAAGCAATTCCAGGAGACGGACCCGTTCGAGAGGAGTTGCACTGTAGGGCTGGAGGGTCATAGTGGTCATTTCAGTGTGTTGTGTGTTTGTGTGGATATTACCATAGCACACTGCGGGCGGCAGTGGATGGAAGGAGACACACACTAGTGACCTACACAAACCACAAAGAGGTACAACTGACATGCACAGAGTGACCAAACAGCCACGAGTGTGGACATCCGTCAAGCAGTCGTCCAGTTAGGGTCAGTCCCATTGGCTGATGACAGAAACCGTTTATGATGACTGCCCTTATCACCACTTCAGCGAATTCGTTTGCGGACACACCATGGTCAGCGTCAGGATCAACGATTTGTTGTCACACATCCTGAAGGTGTCCTGTGGTATCTGGAACACCAAGACATTAGAAGCAGGTCTTTAAGTCCTGTAAGGGAAGTGGGACCTCAGTGTGTATCGGTTGAGTTCGAGTACTACTGTAGCACATCAGAAAAAAGACTGACCCGTACTTATGGGACCCAGTTTTCTTATGCTGCTCCTCTCACTGTCCCCTCAGGTGTGACCACTGTACTGACCATGACCACGCTCAGTATCAGTGCCCGGAACTCCCTGCCCAAGGTGGCCTATGCCACAGCTATGGACTGGTTCATCGCCGTGTGTTACGCCTTCGTCTTCTCTGCCCTTATCGAGTTCGCCACTGTCAACTACTTCACCAAGCGCAGCTGGGCCTGGGACGGCAAGAAAGCAATGGAGGCTCAACAGCCCAAAGTAAGTGTGTGTTTGTGTGTGTGTGTGTGTGTGTGTGTGTGTGTGTGTGTGTCTGTGTGTGTGTCTGTGTGTGTGTGTTTTCTTATTCGAATTCTTCGAATCTGCAGAGTCGGACGTGCAGTCAGAACAGAACGCAGCGCCGTTATGAAGAGAAGTGTGTTTATATTTTTAAAGGCAGCATTTTTGCTGATTAAGGTTATATAACGCACTCTTTCGCTGAAGAAGACGAGAGGATGATTACTCTCTGCTTCCATCAATAAGGGTTCTGTAGGACTGGAACGTCTCGATCGTCAGAGCGCTTTTGTTTTCTTTCATGCATTCAGATGCTATCAATCAACCCGATTAGCAGCACCATAATTGGTCCGACTGGGAGATTTTTAAGGCCAGCGGTTCCATTCTTCACTGCAGAGCTGCAGCAAATCTATCTATCTATCCTACTTACTTACTATCTATCTATCTATCTATCTATCTATCTATCTATCTATCTATCTATCTATCTATCTATCTATCTAGAGGATAGATAGATAGTAGTTAGATTCATGTTTATGAGTCTTATTCTATTGGCAGTACTTCTCTACAGTGACTAGACAAGCTGTGTGTGCATTTGCACATCTGTGTCAGCAATGGGTGCAGCTTAAAGTAGCTGAATGCAGAATTAGACGGGTGTCCTCAAACCTACACGAGACCTGTTTCCTCTGAGGCTGTAATTTATGCTGTGCGGTGTCCATAAACAGTAGGCGACTCCCCCTCAGCGATGTCCACGGTGTTTGTGTTTGTTCGGAGCAGACAGGCATTGCGGACGTCGCGTCTACGCTGTCAGAAAGGTCAGCCGGAGTCTATATGTCCTCACACCGCGGCGGAGTCCTGCGCTCCTGCTGTGGATTTCGTGATCGGACCGAGACAGGCGCGTAGGCCACAGGCCATCCTTTTCATTTGTTGTGTCGAGGTGTTTTGGTTTGTTTTCTGTCTGAGGAGCAGCGAAGCGGATCAGCGCCGAGACCTTGTGGGTCTGTGTGCTTTAAGTGATGCAGCGCGAGAGCCGATGACAGAAGTGATGAAGGATAGGATGAAATGGGCTGATGCTGAGGCGTTAAAACAGAGGCCGATCGATACATCTCCACAGTTCAATATCCACCGCCTTCACCTGCATGACCAGGCGTGAGGCCAACGCTCTCCTCCTTCACACACTGAGACTGAAATCCACTGAACACTCCTTCACCCACAGTTAAACCTCAAGACTCTCGCTGGCTCTCACAGACGCTACAAATGCTGGGGGTGGAACGATTACCGGTTTTAATGATATATTGTGATATAAACCACAGATTTGAGTATTATATGCATAATATGAAAAATATACAAAAATAAATATTTTATAATATTTGTTTTTCAATACAGATAAAAGAAACACAAATGGAGCCTTAAAACAACATTATATATAACATTTATCTAAATATAGTAGCTTCAAAAGCAACACTGATTGGCCACCTCCTCCTTTCTCCTCCCTCTGTCCATCCTATCAGCTCCTCTGATCACACAGGAGCTCTTTGTGGTTCTATAATTCCAGACTGTAGTTCATCTGTTTCTCTGCAGACTTTTTTCTCCTCCTTTCACCCTGATCTTCAATGATCAGGACCCCACAGGACCACCACAGAGCAGATATGATGTGGATCAGACACAGCAGTGCTGCTGGAGTGTTTAAACCCCTCAGTGTCAGAAATGTCCAGCCGACAGCGTCCTGTGGTCAGCGTCCTGTGAGCACTGATGAAGGACTAGAGGACGACCAACACAAACTGTGCAGAAACAGATGAGCTTCTGTCTCTGACTTTACATCTACAAGGTGGAGACACTCGGTAGGAGTGTCTGATAGAGTGGACAGTGAGTGGACACAGTGTTTAAACACTCCAGCAGCACTGCTGTGTCTGATCCACTGGTACCAGCAACACACACTAACACACCACCACCATGTCAGTGTGACTGCAGTGCTGAGAATGACCCACCACCCACATCATATCTGCTCTGTGGTGGTCCTGTGGGGTCCTGATCATTGAAGATCAGGGTGAAAGGAGGAGAATGAAGTCTGCAGAGAAACAGATGAACTACAGTCTGGAATTATAGAACCACACAGAGCTCCTGTATGATCAGAGGAGCTGATAGAGTGGACAGAGAGAGGAGAAACTGTGGTTGTATTGTTATGGTCGAGCGGTGTATGTATGAGTTAACATTACCCGTATAGCTGCACAGAAGATAATTATTCTGACAGAGTAACAGAAGACATGATTGGTGCAAACCAAACACAGCATTTGAGGAGAAGAACCTCCTACCAGCTGTGAGGAAACATTTAATTGACACTAGTGACCTCAACACTGGTGCTGGAATGGTAGCACCAGAGCACTAGAGCAGCTCATAAGCTGCTGTTTCCCGGCAGGGCTCAGGCCTGTCACCACAGTGATAATTCACAAGTAGGAGACGTCTTCAGTGCTTCTGACGTGCTCACATTGTTGGCACCGTGCAGATGAGACAAGTTCACGCCAGCCTGTTGGCAAGACCTTTCGATTCATGGCCTCGGTGCTTCCATTACTGTGGTGGCTCTTGATTAATTAATCTTTTCAGCTTTGCTCTGCAGAGGCAATTGTCTTTTATACAGAGCTAGAGCTTTGTTAACGGCATTGTTCTCTCCTAACAAGATGGCAACAACCTTCAAAGCGCTTCATTATCTGCACGATCAGAGATTCCCAGAGTCGTGGTGACATTCTCACGGCACCTCTCAGAAAATGGAACGGGCGAGGGTGGAGCGAGGTCGAGGTGGGGGTTAATAAGTGCGGAAGGTGGAGGCAAAGAGAGTTTGTGTAAAAGCATTTCAAGCATTACGTCATTTTGGTCACGTTTCTGTAACTCAGTGGTTATCAGCCATAACATTATGACCACCTCCTTGTTTCTTCACTCACTGTCCATTTTATTCTCTGATCTTCAGTGATCAGGACCCCACAGGACCACCACAGAGCAGGTACTGTGTGGGTGGTGGGTCATTCTCAGCACTGCAGTGACGTCAGTGCTGCTGTGTCCCTGCTGGACTGAGAATTGCAATCATGTGACCTAAAGTGAGCGAACGAGTGAGTGGAGTCATAAACAGCTCAATTCATTTCTCTCTTAACGTATTTATTTTCTGAAATGTTGTGAAATATTGTGAAACAAAAGCACAGCTGTGATGAAATCCCCCTGCATACAGGCTGATCAGAGAGAGGGGGCGGGGCTAATGATATAATTAACCCAGATATTGGGTTCTAGAGAAAAATGAAAAGGGACGGACTCTTATTCTTTGCTCACAAATTTCAGAATAAAAGTCCTGAGACGGGATATTACTGATACACACATCAATAACAAAAATTCAAAAAGGACATTGATTATTTTTATATTTGACTATTAAAAATGTAAAAGTGCAGAAACGTCACACAGAGTTGGCCTAGGGTTCTAAAGGTTAAGTGGACTGGTTCTTCACAATAACACACTCTTAGTTTTGCAGTGTTGGTTTAATATGGGAACGAGTTTTTCCTCTTTTATGAGTTGGTGGAATGACAGCCGGTGTTCATCTGAAGGTGCAGCTGCTCATTGCTTGTAAAGGTGCTGAAATATACTGCAATATAACTTCTGGAACCACTTCTCCTGCTTGCTAATTCCACTTTCATTCATATGTTTTTGATCCGCAGAAGAAGGATCCGTTGGCGCTGTCCAAGAAGGCGAACAATGCTTGCTCCACCGGGGTGAACTTCACAGCTAACATCACGAAGGATGCTGCCATTGCCACCATCTCAAACAGCACGTCTGTTCAGATGAAGTGCGCCGAAGCCAAACCAGCGCTGGACCCCAAAAAGACCTACAACAGCGTCAGCAAGATCGACAAAATGTCCCGGATAGTGTTCCCCGTCCTCTTCGGCACCTTCAACCTGGTCTACTGGGCCACGTACCTCAACAGGGAACCGGTCATCAAAACGAATGTTTGACCTACACAGAATGGTCTCCACCGCTCTGACATTTCCATCTTCCCTCCTTCATGTCATCTTCTCTCCATCCTGCCATCCATGACCACCAAAACTGAACCTGCGGGGAACAAACGAACGATACCAAACATGTGTTCACTTCACAGTCTGTCCGAACGAGCTTTCCTGTTCTCTTTCCCTTCTGTTTTCAAAGGTTGCATGATTGATTCGAAACTCTGTGGGAATACTATCGCCATATTTGCCTTGACTTTCTACTGTATATTACTCTTCTACTAGAATTTCATAGGTGATGTTTGCATTTTCCTTCAACTCATACACTCCTCACTCTAAGCAAGGATTCCGCTCATTAACCAATCGCGTTTTCAACTTTCCACAACTGATTCGAGAACAGCTATTTCAGATTTGGCGTCTCCGTCGGCCAGCGAGTCCGATAAGTGTACATAATTACAAGTACAGCAATGCCAAATGCAATGCAAAAAAAAGTGTTGTTTTTTTTCTACTGTATCAATGCTTACCTTGAAAACCTTGCTTTGTACGAATGGGCTCGACGCTTCTAGTGTTTAAGTTGTAGCTTGAGCATTCGAAGCAGCGAGCGGCGATGCAAAGCGGACAAATAGCCATGCTAAAAGTGTTGCCTTCGGAGAGACGATACCATACGAGTGCACTGAATTCTCCAGCGATTACTTTTTAAAAACAATCGCGAGTCTGACTTTCATTTACGTGTCTTTGTTATAGCTTAAAGCCATTTTGAAGTAAAATGGGCTGACCTGCATTGCGCCCCCTTGTGGCAGCTTTTCAAACTTTGCTCTTTAATACTGCAGTGTGTGGAGTGAAGGCGGTCGGGTTGCAGTAAAGACTTTCAGATCACTTGTACATAGGCTGTGTATGCTTTGCTTAAACGATAGCTCTCGAGCCCTCTGGGGAAGAGCTGAATATTGTGCTATGACGCTATGCTGACGTGCAGCTAAAGAAACATAAACGTAAGCTAGAAGTCGAGTCTCGGAACCGCAGATGGCAGCGCCGAATAGTGTGGGCTTGAGCTTCGATAGGCTACGGCATTCCTTTCCTGTCGCCACATCGCCGGTCCTCTTAGTGTAGGCTTACTCGATCCTTGAGTTGTTGTTTTTCCTACCTGTACTGATATGAATTGTTTATGAACTTATCTAATGTAGAGTAGCTTTCTACGCTTTCTTTCTTTCCTCCGTGTTGTGACTCGGTCAAAGGCTTGCGGCTTTCTGCAGCAGGACAGAGCGGGTTTTGAAAAGGCCTCTGAGTTGTTGTTTTTTTTTTTCGTGCTACCATGGAAACTATTCTACATGGCATTTCGTCATGCGCTGAGTTAGAGCTGAAAGATGAAAAAGGGAGGAACACTACAGTCAGACAGTCTAACAATGTCAAGCAAATAGCCAGAGGTGAGAAGTCCCCTAAACCCATACTCTGAAAGTAACCTGTAAAGATAACAGAAATGTAACCAGAAATGACCAGTATCTGGTCATAAAATCCTCTTCAAAACTAGGTTCCCCATAGAATCCATACGCAAATATAATATATGGACATACGTGAGATTTTTCATATAGATCAAATATACACTTTCCTCCTTAAACTCCTCCATGAAGATCAGACTGGTTTGGTCTCTGATGGTAGAAGCTGCACTTTGACATCAGCTGTGCTGAGAGCTTCCTGTAGGTCCGTGATGAACATTTTAGGATTGTTAGATCTTCTTTACTCATCTTGTGGTTCTTCTCTTGGGCTGAACTTGCTAGGAAGGTCTGATCTGGTCATGTGGGCAGTTGTTCGAAATGTTCTTGTAAATGATGATCCGGACAGTGGAACGTCTGATTTCTAATTGTTCTGAGATCTTTTTAAATCCCTTCTCAGACTCATCTGCATCTACAACCTTCTTTCTGAAGAGCTCTTTGGATCTGATCATGATGATCCCACTCACTTCAACAATCAAGACCAAACCAAACTAAATAAGACCATCTCCTCAAAAGTCCTCTAACGATGGTTTAATCATTGGCAGCTGATGTTCTGCACCTGATTCTAATTTGAGATATTTTAAGTTGAAATAAATGTGGGCGTGTCCTAAATTTCAATTACAAGAAAAGGACATTTCTAATAATGATGTTTATGAATGATGTTTAAAGACGTTTCTTCAGTTCTATGTGTTTAGTTGTATGTCCTCCATCTCTCAGTGTAGTTACAGTGAAGATCAAATATCCAGATGTTCATGGGACATATGTCATATATTATATTTCTGTATGGGAACTGTAGTGACAGTCCACAGTTCATCCAGCGTCTTCTCTGTTTTGGATCCTTCTGGTCTGAAGTGAAATGCTAAAGCTTGGAAGTGAGAGATGTTAGGAGCAGAGACGTCCAGGCACAGAACCAACCACGGTTCAATCCGAGTGAAAGTAGATTGCTTTCTATGCAAAAACACTCGAGCAGATGTAAAAGTATTGCCGTTTGGAAGCGCAAATCCACCTGAAAGTATCTAGTTTCCACCCAGCTCTTCAAATTCCCAGTTACATATCCACGCAAACTGGTCCTGAACATGAATAAAATAACTGAAGTAGAAAATGTATATGAGAGAGAGACGGAATTGAGTTATGGTGGTGTAAGTGATGCTGAAGTGTGATGACACCTCTGCTGTCACTTGATAGTGATCCTCAATTGTCTTGAGGGCAGAGACGTCGGGCCGTGTCTCAGGGACAGTGTGACAGCGAGAGAGTGATGGAGTCAGGAATGTGATGAGGACACACCCTTCACTTCAGCAGCTTTATTAGGGTCCACAGACTCTTCCTGACCAGGTTATTATAAACAGTTCATCCACTGAACCTGACAGGTTGTGTATGTCCTGTGGTGCGATGCTGACCTGGGAACATAAACAAGAGCAGTGACCCGATGGGTGTAATTTTGCCACTTCAGGAGACTCGGGTATCGCGCAGCAATCACCTGGCTGTGACCTTGTAGGACTGAAGTGAGAGAGCACAATAAAGACGCCCACGCACACAAGGCTAGCGACTCCACGGGTGACGGAAGATGGGTTACAGCACCTGGGGCAGCGAGGGGGGACATTGTTGTGCCATATTAAAGGAACAGCTCAAAACGTTGCACAGAGTGAGTTGTGTTGTCTTTCAGAAGACGCTTTTCAGAGATGTACAGTGTCCATGTAAAGCATACATATGTCTGAAGCAATAAATTCATGCCTGGTATTTTTCCTGACTGATATGATTTTCTGGCACAAAGCAATAGTTGAGTAAGTAGCTGCACCCAAAAGGAAGGAAGATGAAGGTGATCAGGATCAATAACTGATGATAACTGTAGTCTGATCTGATCAGTATTTATTGATCTACTCATACAGAAGTGGTGTCTCTCAGGACGGCGTCGGGTTTAACGCAACGCGCCAGACGTCTCTGCATGGAGGTGTAGAGGTTCCTAATGGTGTCCTGTGATGATCCATCTCATGCAGCTTGAATGTTCTCACTCAGTTCTGCAGATGGTGTGGTAGGGGTGGAGTGTTGATAGAGCGTCCAATAGCGTCCACACATTTTCAATCAGGGACAGGTCTGAAGATGAAACCGACCACGGCGTAGTATCTGTGTCTTCAAGACGAGATCTTGAGACAGCAGCATTGTAGGGACGAGCGTCGTCCTGTTGGAATAGAGCACCGGAGTGTGTGTTCAGAAAAGGTAGAACCACTGGTTGCAGAACCTCAGTAACGTAACGTTGGTCTGTTAAAGTGTCTGTAATGAAGATCAAATATGATCTGGAATCATACGAAATTACACCCTAAACCATCACACCGGACCTTCTGGACGTATGACGACAAACCATTGATCTTGGTACTGACCACGGTGCCTCCACACACTGATTCGTTGGTCTCCACCGAGACTAAAGCAGGACTTGTCACTGAAGATGATCTGCTATCATTCTGAGTGACTCCATGACAGTCTGGTGCCACACCATTGCTGTCAGTCGATTCCTTCCGGGTGCAGCTCTTTGCAAAAATGTGATTTAATAGATGTAACAAAATGACCCACATTAAAATGTTTGGTCATCATCGTGCACCAACTGGAGTGTTTAAACCCCTCAGTGTCACTGCTGGACGGAGACCAGTCCACTAACCAGAAACGTCCAGCCGACAGCGTCCTGTGAGCAGCGTCCTGTGAGCACTGATGAAGGACTAGAGGACGACCAACACAAACTGTGCAGGAACAGATGAGCTTCTGTCTCTGACTTTACATCTACAAGGTGGAGACACTCGGTAGGAGTGTCTGATAGAGTGGACAGTGAGTGGACATAGTGTTTAAACACTCCAGCAGCACTGCTGCGTCCGATCCTCTTGTCAGACTGTGAATGCAGCCTGTGTCACTGAGAACTTAATGGAATCTTTACACCACAGAATGCAGCAGAACTCAGGAACGCGGTGGTCCTGCAGAGCTTTAATGAAAGCTGCATTTCCATTGTTGAAGGATTTTACGGCACCGAGCTTCAAAACGGAAAGACCATCCAAAGGCACGAATGCTGCTGTGCTGGTTTCCCTTGGCTGCAGAGAAGGACGTGGCTCTTCTTGTTTTCCGTGTTCATCGGGCTCATGGCTGCTGTCCACAGGATCATGGCTGAGAGATTGTGTGCACGAAGCTTTGCATCGTATTTTCCTAATGGAACAGTCGCTGCAGACCACCGCTGCTGTGGAAGAGGAAGGATTCCCCCGATTACTCCTGGGATTATAAATATACACACACATGCACACACACGCACGCATGCATGCATGCACGCATCTAGAGCAGAGTTCTTGGAGCAAGAGGGGATGGATGGATGCGGAATCTGTCCTGTGGTCCTGTACGCTGGCAACATCTGGCCTACATCTGTTTCGGAAGGATTTAGATTCACTCAAGTTGCTGTTTCCATTCGATGTGTCCGGACACTGCAAACTGCAGCTCCACAGCCGGTGTGACACACTTCACCTGCAGCTCACTGAAAGTGCTGTCTCAGTGTCCGGCTAACGTTCTGCAGGGGGTCCGCAAGGCGGGGGGTTGGAGTGATGTCACAAAACAACCACTTCTGCGTCCCCAAAGGAATGTTTCTTTAAAGAGTTGTTTTTGGAAACATGTTCTGTTCGTGTGAAGAACCTCTTTAAAGTTTGATGAACCTCTGCATAATGCAGAGGTTCTGCTCCAGTGAACAGCTTTTTCTAGAACTGTTCTTTCAAAATAAGACCAGTTTTGGAACTTTTGGTTTTGAATCATGGATCGAAATCTTCTTAAAGATGTTGCTAAAATCCCTTAAATTCTCTTCAAACATTTTTAAACGGTTTAAAGAACGAACTTTCGAGAAACTTTACATGATATGACTTTAAGAAAGGTTCTGTAAAGGAACCTTCACACACTATGTGTCCTGACGCTTATGGACACCCTTCATAATGAACTCATTCAGCTACTTTCAGATGTGCAAATGCACACACGGCTCCTCTAGTCCCTGTAGAGCAGTACTGCCAATAGAATGGGACTCTCTGGAGCAGTGGAACTGTGTTCTCTGGAATGTTCTCTGGAACTGTGTTCTCCATACAGTACTTATGAGGTGGGGTGATGATCATTCAACCTCAGTAAAGCTATGTATCGTGGTAAATTGGTAAAATCTAAAAAGAACACTAATAAAATGCAAAATATAGGTTATTTCTACTGAATCCCTTATGTGTCCAACGTGGCCTCCATTCCTGAGTCGGTTTTCTTTATCTTAACATGTTTAGATCTGCAAGAAGTCCTACAGGTCATCATTTAACTATGAAATGAAGTTCTTACGTGAACGCTCCGAGGCCTTTCTTCACTCCAGAACACATGCAGGTCTGGCTGAAGCACTTCAATATACTACGTTCATCCCTCACACAATAATGCAGAGCATGTCAATGGACCTTTAAACCTTTAATCCTCTGGAATAGACAGCAGGGCAGCGTGGGAGCCTTCTCGTGGCGGTGGAGAGGAGTTCAGCTGCCTCTGGAATCCACTCTACTGTCACTCATCCCTGCAAGGATTAAAATATCTACACTAACCAATGTTTCTCTCTGAAGATCAAAGCAGATCTTGTTTGTTTGTTTGGTTGGTTGTGTTTGTTTGCTTAGTTGTTTATTTGTTTGTTTAAACAATAGAAACGGTTATGAAAACTGATCTGATCACAGCTAAAGGAACCTATTCAACCGTTCTTAAAAAGATGTTTCTACAGTTTAAAAACCTTATGAATCTGACGTGGACTTTTTAAAAGAAACTTAAGAACTTTATTTCAGAATTTGGCAGCATTTACAGCCGGACGTCTTTCTGAGTTTGATGCTTTAAGCTCAGCACCTGTTTTGGGAAGGTTCTCCCATTCTTCTTTGCAGAACCTCTTAAGCTCCATCAGATTGGATGGGGAGCGTCGGTGCACAGACATTTTTAACTGCGTGCAAATCTCCCTGGGACACTCAAGGACATTCACACAGTTGTCCTGAAGACACTGTTTTGTTATCTTGGCTGTGTGTTTAGGGTCGTTGTCCTGCTGGAACATAAACCTTCATCCCAGTTTGAGGTCCAGAACGCTCTGGAGCAGGTTATCATCAAGGATGTCTCTGTACATCACTGCAGTCATCGGTCTCCCAGATCCTTCAGAAGACCATCCCCACAGCGTGATGCTGCCACCACCATGCTTCACTGTAGGGATGGTATTGGCTTGGTGATGAGCAGAACCTGGTTTCCTCCAGACATGATGTTTGGCATTCAGGCCAAAAAGTTCAGTCTTTTTGTTTTTCGTGCTCTCAGAGTCCTTTAAGTGTCTTTTGAAGACTCCAGATGGACTGTCCTGCCTTTTACTGAGGAGAAACTTCCATCTGGTCACTCCACCAAACAGGCCGGATTGGTGGTGTTGCAGAAATAATTGTCCTTCTGGAAGGTTGTCCTCTCTTTACACAGCAACATTGGAGCTCTGTCAGAATGACCATTGGGTTCTTGGTCACCTTCATAACTAAAGCCCTTCTACCATCATCTTTCAGTTTGGCCAGGTGTCCAGCTCTATGGAGAGTCCTGCTGATTCCACACTTCCATTTACAGATGATGGAGCCACTGTGCTGATTCAGATCTTCAGTGCAGCAGAAATGTTTCTGTACCTTCTCCAAATCTGTGTCTCCATACAGTCCTGTCTCTGAGGTCTACAGATGGTTCCTTAGACTTCATGTCTAACCTGCACTGTCTACTATGAGACCTTATATAATCAGGTGTGTCTTTACAAATCATGTCCAATCAACTGAATTGACCACAGGTGTCCAATCAAGCTGTAGAAACATCTGAAGGAGGATCAGTGGAAACGAGATGCATCTGAGCTCAATTTTGAGTTTCAAAAGCTGTGAATATTTACGTACATGTTCTATTTTTCATTTATTTTTAATACATTTTCAAAGATTTCAAATTAATGATATTCATTTTGTCATTGTGTGGTACAGCGTGTAGAATTAAAATAAATTAATTCATTTTGGATGCATTACCAAAGGTTCCTAAATGGTTCTTGTCTGGATGTTTGGTTCTAGAAATAAGGCTTTAAACACTAATAGTGTGATATTAAATTGATGGTTATTATACAGTAGATTTCTGTACATTTGCTTAATATTGATATTTATAAATGTAACTAAAAATGACCAAGAATTAATTTATTTATAAAAACCAATGAATGATTATTGGATAAAATAATCAGCAGATTAATTCATTATGAACATTATTAGCTGGAGATAAAATAGGTCAAGTTCCTCTTCTTGTGTATCATTTTTTATTGACTCGTATTAATTAAAGTTGACTGTAGCTGAAGATAATAACAGGCAGAATAATCATTATCAAATGATTTAATAAGATAAGTTCAGATAAACTCTACGCTCAGATTCAGAGCTGATGAGCATCTGGTGGATCTGTGTTTAGTTTACCATCTGCATTACTGTAATCAACCACAAGAGGATAGTCTGGACGCATCTGGACTTCTGGAGTCTACAGGCCTCAGCCCTGCAGAGCCACCGTCCTTCACCATGACCAGCTTCAGGGCGAGAAGAAACGGGCTGACCAGAGAGAGAGAGAGAGAGAGAGAGAGAGAGAGAGAGAGGGGGGAGGAGAGAGAGGGGGGAGAGAGGAGAGAGAGAGAGAGAGAGAGAGAGAGAAAGAAAGAGAGAGAGAGGGGGCAGAGAGAGGGGAGAGAGAGAGAGAGAGAGAGAGAGAGAGAGAGAGGGGTGAGAGAGAGAGAGAGAGAGAGAGAGAGAGAGAGAGAGGAAGAGAGAGAGAACAGAGAGAGAGAGAGGGAGAGAGAGGGAGAGAGGAGGGAGAGAGAGAGAGAGAGAGAGAGGAGAGAGAGAGAGAGTGGGGGAGAGGAGAGAGAGAGAGAGAGAGAGAGGAGAGAGAGGAAGAGAGAGAGAGAGAACAGAGAGAGAGAGAGAGAGAGAGAGAGACAGAGTGAGAAAGAGAGAGAGAGGAGAGAGAGAGAGCGAAGATGCTGGAACTTCTGTTGTTTGTTATTTTCTCTTCCCATTATTCTTTTCTCTCCTAAAACCGAGAACACTGACCAAACCATAAGTCACATGGGCCTGAGAGTTGGTCAACAGCTAGTAGTCCCTCCCACTACTCAGGTGCTCAAGCTCAGTCTGATTGGCCTGATGGTGGCTTCAAACTTCACATATCTTCCGCCCTGTATTATATAAAGACAAGCTTTCCCTCCTGATGGACTACAAACAGCTGCAAGATCTTGAGCTAATTAGTATAATATGCAAAATCCCACAACCTTTAGAGCTTGAACTAGTCTCTGATCTGCACAAATGAATTGTAAGAAACTGAACTTTAATCAATCATATTAAAACAAACATGGCCACATCATCCAGCCAGTCATCAGCCAATCAGAATTCAACAGTTACATAAATGCCTTAGAATTGGCCAATCACCACAAAACGTGATATTTGTCTCATGTATGAACTGTCTATTACCAAATGAAGTATGGCAGGAGTACCACTAAAAAATGTTCACTGCCTTTGCAAATGCATCTTTCTACAAATTTACATTTAAATGTATGAATTTGTTTGATAAAGACTCATTTTGTACTAGTCCTACAATTTTCATCTGATCGTCTCATGTCTGTTATTTTTCTATAATAACACAAAAGTGAAAATAAATAATTATCCAAAAATGCAGCAAAAATCAATCGATACATCTAAAAGAGCTGCAAACTTCATTGTCTAAAATCTCAGCCACACTTTGTTCAATTGGGACAAAATTATAGAATTCTATCCATCTTATGACTGAGACAGCACACCAGATTTGCAGACACACCCATAGGGGAAGTGCCAGTTTGAATAAACACCTAAATGAACAAACCATACAGACATGAAATTTGAGGAACAGCCATAGTCCTTTGGGTGTCAAACAGACCGTAAGAACCTGAACTTTAATAATTAAACAAAAAAATATTGGAATTTGATTTTTTTATAAAAATGTCAATCAATCCTTTTGGTGGAGCATCAAAATGTAAGTTGGTATGAAAATAAATTGTGATGAAATTGAGATTCATACAACATATGATTATGAACCAACATGCCAAATGGGTGACCAATGGGGGGCAGGACAGTTTGAATAGAAATAAGTTAATTGGACGGAGGGACTAAATCCAAGCATCAAGCATGGAGGTCCATATCTCCCACCACCTATGACAGAGAGACATAATTCATACCTGCTACATGTCCTACAAAAAGCCTCAAGACTCCATGCAGCTCCATGCAGATCTTGAGCTAATTTGCATAATATTTGTATACATATCTTCTAAGTAAAATGAATCTGTACAAACCTGTCAAATCGAATCAGAACCTGAACTTAACAGTTCTTTGAGAATTTTCATTGTACTTGGGACTTTAGGAGAGTGTCCCTGTGTTCGGTGGTACAGGATCGCTAGGGGGCGCTATAACGAGCAAAAACTTGATATGCCACCAAAATCTGTTCGTTGAACATTGGTATGATGTTAGTATATGATGTCCTGAGTCTGATGTTATATTCATAAAAAATTCAAATCTACAATAAAATCACATCATTTGTTTGACTAATAGACCAATACTATTAATATTATTATTATTATTATTATTATTAACATTATTATTATTATTATTATTATCATCATTATTATTATTATTATTGTTATTATTATTATTAACAGCATTATTATTGTTGTTATTTATTATTGTCATTATTTAATTTCGTTATTATTATTATTATTATTATTATTATTTATATTACATTATTATTATTATTATTATTATTATTATTGTTACTATTAATGCATTATTATTGTTATTTATTATTGTCATTATTTAATTTCGTTATTATTATCATTATTATTATTGTTATTATTATTATAATCATTATTGTTATTATTATTATTATTATCATCATTATTATTGTTGTTATTATTATTGTCATCATTATTGTTATTATTATTATTGTTATTATTATTATTATTAATAATATTATTAATAATAATTATTTTAGTTGTTATTATCAGATGAGTGGGAGGTAGAGCCTCTGCGCGCTCCTCCAGGGGAGTGCGTGGGCGCGCTGGAGCTGATCTGTCCGTCTCTGATTCTGTGTCTCCAGCTTTCCTCCACATCTGTGACTCACATCTGTTCCTCCTCAGCCACAAAGGAGGCATGCGGTTCCAGAACCAGTGCGCTGGACCGGTACCGGCTCGGGGCGGGTAACACAGCGCGTCATGCTGCCCGCAGCAGTAGTCTCGACTTTACGGACGGGGCGCGTCCAAACGCTGGACTGTGCGGTCAGCGGGCGGCCTGGGACGGAGCGGCGAGTGGATTCTGCCGTGCGTCCTCGCGGCCGTGCGCGGAGACAGCACTGACGCGTTATAAGACGACGGGCATGACGTCAGCGGGTCTGTAGCCGGGCTCGAGGTCCCGTGTCCAGTCCGTTGCGTGCGCCCTGCCTGCGCCTGCGCCAGCATGTGTGCGCGTCTCTGGGCGCAGTGTGAGACAGCGCACCCCGGACCCGCACCCGCGCTCACCCGCTGAACTTTACGCAGCGGCCAGCGGCCAGCGGTCAGCGGCGCGGAGCTCAGTCCTCCAGCTCAGGGACAGTCCTCTCTTCACTTTTGAGTTGACCATCAGCTGGAGGTCCGAGGACAAACCTGAAGCTGCCACTTGTTCTCCTCCTTCTTCTTCTCTTCTTGTCAGCAGGATCTCCTCGCTGCCCCATGTCACATTCGGAGAGGACGCGTCCACCTGACCTAAACATGCCCACCCGACACTGCTCTACTCTACTGCCTCAGTCTTTAGGACACGGTAAGTGGGACGTGTGTCTTTGTGTCGGTGCTCATTTAACGTCCTTATGACGCTCCGTGTTGATTTGACCACATATGACCCTCTAATAGCCCTTGGCTGGCCAGTGGGGCTCAGGGAAGTTAATTCGTGTTTAATTTGATCTGCCTCTGCTTCGTACTGACTGTGATCATTGATCAGGACTAGAGTGTAGTGTTTTGGACAGTGATGGACAGTGTTACCCTAGAGTCGGTCATTCCGGATTATGAGAATAATGTAAAAGAGGGCAGGGGTCAGGCAACAGATGTGGTCAAGCAGTTTTTAATCGTTGCAACCATGAAAAACAGACTAATGATGGTAATAAATAACAAACGTACTCTTAAATTGTTGTGTTGATGGCACTGCAGGGTTTTTCCTACAGACCTACAGACCTTCTCCAGTCACTGCACATTACTAGCTGAAACAACAGTGTCCAGCGCTGTAGATCATATCATCATACAGAGATATAATTCAAACTATTCATGCAATTTAATGCACTGAAAAATGGGTTCCTTGAAGGTTCTTTAGTAAAGACAGTGGTTATACATGAAACTATGGCAACTGAAAGAATTCAAGATCAGTCTGGAAGCTCAAACCATTCTTCTCTATATCCTTAAAAGTACTCAGAGGTACAAATCCATCCTTGATCTTCATAACGTGCATGGTCCCATCATAGTTCTTGATCTATATGTGAAACAAGAGTCTATATATGAATCTACATATGAACATCTCCTCCCTGTAGCTCTCTGACTCATTGTTTGGAAGACGAGAGTACGATGATGTGATCAGAATCAAAATGTTGGCCCCAGAACTCCACGAGACAGACGCCACGCAAATACTCAACAACCTGCTGAAGGAGTACGATAAGAAGCTTCGCCTCGATATAGGAGGTGAGTGGCGTTTAGGAAGCGGTGCGCTGTCCATAAAGACCCCGGCTCAGCCTCGATCACCCTCTGACTGTCCATCACTGACAGCTTGCTGCTATTGTTTATGGATGCAAAATGCATTTTATTCACCAGCCAAGCCCATCGGCTGTGCTTCAAATCCTTACCACTAAAATTCCTGCTTCCTGATGTGTTCTTCTCTGCCAGTCAGCATCCGCCTCGAGTCGCTTTATAGACAGAGTAAAAAGTCCTGTGCAAGCAGAATTGTAAGATCTAGTCAACTTACATCTCGCGAGTCTGTAATGAAGTAGGAATGATGACCCAAATCAGACGTGAGCTGGGAGAGACAGGACTATGCATATTTTCTCCTTCAGTCAGATGTAATTACGCAGAACGCTGCAAAAACGGATCACAATCTGCAATTCAAACAGCTCACAGTGTACTGGATGTTAGGTGTCACTGTGGAAAAGTGGAACTCCTCCTGGCAGATCTGTCTGCCTGGCATTGGTTTTGTTGCATGTGAAGAGCTCAGTATATTGGCTGTGAGCAGTTGAGGAAACCCTGGGCCCTATTTATGATGCCATTTCCTTACCTTTGCTTTTTCTAACGTGGAGATTCGTTTGTGATGGATGGAACAAAGTGACGCCTAAACCCATATAGATATGATTTCCTCCTCTATATCTCTCACACACACACACACACACACACACACACACATGCACACACACACACACACACACACACACACACACCTGCACCAATAACAACCAACACAGTTGAGGCGTATTGCTGTGCAGTCACCTCACCGTGAAATTAATTTTGTTTTCCAGAAGCCAACAGTGCCAAGAGGAAAGACTATTGTTCCAAAATAATGGTGGACGTCTTTGGAGAGCAGTGTGGTTGTGTGGTATGATGGCTAGCTAGTGAAGCAGTCAGGTTCTTAAAAAGTTCCCCCATATTTAGTCCCTGGAAACTGAAGGGACACACACTGATGGACACAACTCAGTCTCTGAGCTGTCAAGTGAAGCACACAGTGGGTAAATGAAAGGGTTTTAATATACCTCCACACAGCCATGCAGCAGTGTTCCCTCCCTCTCTCTCTCTCTCTCTGTTTTGTCTCCTCTCTCTCTTCTGTATCTCTCTCTGTATCTCTCTCTGTATCTCTCTCTCTCTCTCTGTTTTGTCTCCTCTCTGTATCTCTCCTGTACTCCTCTGTACTTCTCTCTGTCTTCTCTCTCTCTCTCTCTCTCTCTCTCTCTGTCTCTCTCTGTATTTCTCTCTCCCTCTCTGTTTTTTCTCTCTCTCTCTCTGTTCTCTCTCTCTCTCTCTCTCTCTCTCTGCCCCCTCTCTCTCTAACTCTCTCTCTCTCTCTGTTCTCTCTCTCTCTCTCTCCTCTCTGTTCTCTCTCTCTCTCTCTCTCTCTCTCTCTCTCTCTCTCTCTCTCTGTCTCTCTCAGAGCCCCAGAT
Source organism: Acestrorhynchus altus (assembly GCA_034509495.1). Lineage (NCBI taxonomy): Eukaryota > Metazoa > Chordata > Actinopteri > Characiformes > Acestrorhynchidae > Acestrorhynchus > Acestrorhynchus altus. Next base: position 669,502 of record CM067504.1, on the reverse strand, counting down.
CTGTCCGGTTGCCTGTCAGTCTTATTGCTCTACCTATGAACGTCATGGGCGTCAATGGAAAATGCCGCTCTTGAGAGGTTGTTTTGAAACATTCAGCAACGCAAAAGAAACGCTTTAAGCAGAAAGGAAAGGCCTCCAAAGAGTCCATATAATTACAAATGAAGTTTACACTTCTACACGGTGTCTGTGAGGATTAGTCCATGTTTAAGGGAAAGACTGGCAGCCTTCTTTAGGATTAAAGGAAAGAATAACGTGGATTTACTGGGTGCTAATTTCGTGGTTTATCAAAGACAATGAGACATGAAACGAAACTGTCCAACCTTCATCATATTTCATCAAACCCAGCACACAATCGAATAATACTCGTACTGATCATCATACTTATTCACCCGCAGAGGATCAGATAATAGCAGTGCTGCTGGAGTGTTTAAACACTGTGTCCACTCACTGTCCACTCTATCAGACACTCCTACCGAGTGCCCCCACCTTGTAGATGTGGAAAAGTCAGAGACAGAAGCTCATCTGTTTCTGCACAGTTTGTGCTGGTCGTCCTCTAGTCCTTCATCAGTGCCTCAGGACGCTGCCCACAGGATGCTGTCGGCTGGACATTTCGGGTTGGTGGACTGTTCTCGGTCCAGCAGTGACACTGAGGGGTTTAAACACTCCAGCAGCACTGCTGTGTCTGATCCACTCGTACCAGCGTAATTATAGAACTATAAAGTGTCCCTGTGGTACAGGGAGCGGGAAAAGGGAGCGTGAGTGGAGAATCAAGGAGTTCCAGGGGAAGAACGGCCAGTAGAGGGCGTTCAAAAATTACAGTATGACACCATTGAGATCTTCCATCTACATACAACCTGTGTATGACCTGGAACGTGTCAGCCTGCCTCCGATATCCAAAAGGACACCTGTGTGTGAATGCTCCTCTGCTCTCGTTTCTCTCAGAAGATCTGATTCATGTGCTTGAATTATTATCGGTGTTAAACTTGCTTTGATGACGCATTATTACGTCAACAACAGAGTGTGTATGAAGGTGAAGGAGTCCATTTTCACGGCCCTCACGTCCCAGAAGGTTCCCGTTACTCAGATCAGCTTTGTTTCTTTATTGAGCTCCTCTGTGCTCGTGAACTGACCCGCGGTCTGTTCAGCCGCACCGGCCGTAATGCCTTTCTCACGACTGACTTTCAGATGTTAGTGCTTAAAGGAGTCTGTTCAACGTTCATTTGTTGTGTTTGGTCCCCTTTCGTGTCTCAACACGCCAGGTCCCCATCTGAGCTAAACTCAGCAGAACCACACAGTAAGAAGGCCGAGCTTTGAAAGCTTTGCGCAGCTGTCGCAGACTGTATTGAGCGCAGATAATAAAAACACAGGCGTGATGGGTATACTGAAGGAAACGTACAGGTGACATGGCAGAGGCGCAGCTGGGAGAGTGGTGCATTGAGGGACTCCTCTGCTTTCTCAGTTTTCTGTGGTTATGAATAGGACAGCCGTACTGGGTAATATAATTCAGAGTAGGCAGGCAGAACCTGACGCTGTGATGTCAGTGTTTCATGGTGGGTTTGCAGGTACGTTTTTAGTTGGGAAGTTAACGTCTCCTGACAAGTCGGCCAGCGCTTATCAGTCTCGGGCTTACATGATGTGGCGTGATTTATGTCAAAGTAAAGTGACGTTTCACACAGGAACGCAGTTCGGGTGAAGGCTGGTTGATCAGGTGAGGGATTGACATAAGAGCGGGTGAAGGGGTGCGAGGTGTGTGTGTGTGGAGGGCTGTCGCAGTAGCAGTGTCACAGTGGCCCGAGCCAGTCGCTCTGTTTGGTGATTGGTACCGAGAACGGGAAACCTCCAAAGTGTCAGATTTTCTCCGCTCGACCGCGAGCCCAGCACAGCGAGAGCACACTGTTCAAACAGCTCTACGTACAGTCCTTTAAACTAAACAGCTCCTAAACACCTCCTGGTTTGGGGTGGCGGTCACGGGACCTGGGATCAAAATTGATATTGCAGGCTGGGACGAAGGGTGCTGTTCTGCTCTGAGTTCCATCCACCAGAAGACTGAATGGAGGTGTCAGATTTTTGTAATGCAGCTTATGTCTAGGTGTAGGTTTATAGCCTGGTTCAATATCATTGAGTCACTAATCAACAACCTCACAACTATAGAGACAAATCAATCATTAAATTAATAATATCAATAATTATTTCAATAAAATACAAGATTTAATGTAAAACTATCAGTCGTTTGTCAAAGAGTAACAGTCTACACACACACACACACACACACACACATACACACACACACACACACACACACACAGTGAGTATTGACCTTGGTGGCCACAAGGTTGTTGGTAAGACAGCTGCCAATTTCTACACTTTGGTGAAGCCAAACGCCACCTCTCTCTCTCTCTGTCTCTGTCTCTGTCTGTCTCTCTCTGTCTCTCTCTGTCTCTCTCTCTCTCTCTGTCTCTCTCTGCCCTCTGCCTCTCTCTGCCCTCTGTCTCTCTCTCTCTCTCTGTCTCTGTTTCTCTGTCTCTGCCCTCTCTCTGCTCTCTGTCCCTCTCCTCTCTTCTCTGTTCCTGTTTCTCTCTCTCTCTCTCTGTCTCTCTCTCTCTCTGTTTCTCTGTCTCTCTCTCTCTCTCTCTCTCTCTCTGTCTCTCTGCCTCTCTCTCTGCCCTCTCTGTCTCTCTGCCCTCTCTCTCTCTGCCTCTCTCTGTCTCTCTCTGCCTCTCTCACCCTCTCTCTCTCTCTCTCTGTCTCTGTTTGTCTCTGTCTGTCTCTGCAGCGTACGCTATTGGCCGTTACGGAGAGGAGGAGGAATGGATGGAAAGCTAAAGATGACATTTTAACCCTAGCAGGTACAGTCCCAGCAGTGGGGTTCTCGTTTGTCTGTTCTAGCCGCCTCAAAACACAGCGCCATTTCTTTGGAGCGCATCACCAGCCGCCCTTTCCTGCCATGTTCTGTTGGAACTTTAAAATGGTACAGAAGCTAATTTGACTGTTCTAGTAGATGTCTGTGGATGCTGACCAACTTGAGTAAAAGGATCATGTATGAATATTCCCAGAGGATGCTGATCATTATCAGGGCTGAAACAGAGGTTCTGCTAAGTTCTTGTGTTACTTCTTTAAACGGGTTAGAACACTAATCAGAACAGCGGAGTTAAAAACTCTAAACTAATGACACTGATGACTCATCACAGAATACTTAATCAGTTAGTAGAACAAATTAATGAATGGATTTCAGATGATCACAGATCACATACGAGTCAATGAAATCGATTTGTTTTGACATTTGGTGAACGAGATGTAAGAGTGCAAGAATCACTATAAGATCTGTAAAAAACAACAACGTCAATTTTCCCACAAATACCAATATAACTCCAGCCACTGGGCATCTGTGGGGACTTCATATTCACATTAGTCATTTACACACACATTACTCTCAGTTAACGGCCTCTGATATCACCATTATTTTAGAGTTGAGGACCCAAAAGGATGTGAGATGTATGAGAATATCAGAACCTGTTTATATATGATTATATATGATATAACTGATTATCTTATTCAAGGTGAGAAGAAATTCACATATACTAGATTATAATAGATATATATATATATATATATATATATATATATATAGTCCAGTAGGTTCTATAAAGAACCAGTAAATGATTTTATTTTCTTATTTTCTAAAAATAAATTAATAACTTAATTCATTATATATATATATATATATATATATATATATATAGAGAGAGAGAGAGAGAGAGAGAGAGAGACTGGACTACTCTATCAATGTGTTTCAGGTTAATGAGAGAAACAGAAATAAGAGCTTGGAGAGGAACTTTTAGAACAGTGGTCAGATAAACTTGTGACCATTCTTTCTCAAGATTGGATTGTTAATTAATAACAGTCTAATATTTATAGCCACAGGAAGATGTGAGGTGTGGAGGAGCAGGGGTCACGGGTCAGTTACACGAGCATTACCTAGTTCCTTATTTTTCCGTTCCACCTTAAAGAGTGACGTAGTTACTTCCAAGTGCTAATGAGTTCTTCAGTTCCACCTTAAAAAGCAATAGTCACACCATCATACGAACCCCAACTTTTGACATTTTTGTTCCACCTTAAACAGTGCAAGCTGGAGAACAAACGTCTAAATTGCTCTGTTCCACCTTAAACAGTGCAAAGCTGAGAACAAACATCTAAATTGCTCTTCTGTTCCACCTTAAATTCTGCAGTGTTAAATAATTATTGTGCTCAGAATAAACAGATGTATACAGAGCACACTTTGATATAAACAAGCAATATTTATTGAACAAGCAATATAATAAACAATGTTACTGTCCATCTTAAGTCCAGATGTAACTAAACTACAACTAAAGCTTGAGAGACCGGATGACCATCGGCTTGTTTGAACTGATATAGGAGGAGTGTGATGGTCATCCAGTCTAGGACGCATTGTGCTGCACACAGAATGTGTCCTCCACATTTAGTCCATCCACACGCAGTGGTAACACACACACACACACACACACACACACACACACACACACACACTAGTGAGTTCACACACTAGAGGGCAGTGATCACATGTGCCTGTAGCAGTGGGCAGCTCTATTCACAGCACCCCGGGAGCAGCTGGGGAGGTAAGTGTCTTACTCAAGTGTACTTCAGTCACGTCCTACCAGTTCAGGGAATTGAACCAGCAACCTTTCGGTCCAGAGGCTGGTCCTGTGTTCACAGCGCCCCCGCTGTCTCTAGAGTTATGGGTTATTCAGTCTATGACATTATATGGATGTAATGGCTGCAAACTCCTCCTATGTCAGTTTAAATAAGGTGATGGTCATCCAGTCTCTCAAGCTTTCGTTGTCGTCTAGTTAGGTCTGTCTGGACTTAAGATGGACATTAATATTTTTCATTGATATATTGGTTTTCAGGAGTTTCAGGAGCAACTGTCAAAATGGCGAGTGTTTGTTGTTCTTAGTGGTTGATCTTCTGAGATCAATAAGAATTGAAGTAGGAATCCAGACGTGTAGAGTGGAAGTCCTGTCGGTTTGCATCGTAGGAGACTGATGAAGCCGATGCCAGACGCACCGACTTAGGAGGCGACCCTGGCTGTCAGTGTGAGTTTCCTCAGGCTCAGATTGCATATGGAGAGTGGCAACCCAGCCTAAACCATCAGAAGAACGTAGATGCTGCTGGTGAGCTGCTCGGGAAAGAGTCCGGAAAGCATTCACGGCGCATGTTACAGCCTTATTTATTCCAAAACTTTACCTCAATTCTACACGATACTCACATACATACTCACGTACACGGGGAACCAAAACAAAACAGAACGAAGACGAGAAGGGACAGACAGGAGAGACAAATATGACAGATATGTGACACATAATTATTCACAGCCTTTACTCAATACTTTGGCTGCAGTTACACCCCGTCATGGTTTGGTTTGTGCTTGCACATGCACTGTCTACTGTGGGACCTAATAGAAACAGGTGTGTCTTTCAAGATCACGTCCAATCAACTGAATTTACTTACGTAACTAATCAAACTGTAGAAACATCCGAAGGATGATCAGATAGAGAGAGAGAGAGAGAGAGATCACCAGTTAAGGTTTCAGTGCGAGTGGAGAGTGAGGGATGGGGGGTGAGACTCCATATGAGGCTATACTGTCTCCGCCTCCCCAAGCCTGGCCCAGGGGAGGTGTGGGAGGTGAATGAAGCAAGGCCAGGTGTGGGTTTGAGGCTCCATCATCACACCGCCAGCAAAGCAGCTTCTGTTTCATCATCTACCAAACCGCAAGTGTGTGTGTGTGTGTGTGTGTGTGTGTGTGTGTGTGCACATTGTGAACTAACCAGCCAGAAACTAAGAGAGATTTGATTTCACAGGCAAGCACAGGTGCAGCACTGCTCTCTCTCTCTCTGTCTCTGCCCTCTCTGCTTGCCTCTCTCTCTGTCTTGCCCTGTCTCTCTCTCTCTCTGTCTCTGTCTCTGTCTCTCTCTCTCTCTCTCTCTCTGTCTCTGTCTCTCTCTCTCTGTTCTGTTCCCTGTCTCTTTCTCTCTCTCTCTCTTCTCTGTCTCTCTCTCTCTCTCTGTCTCTGTCTCTCTCTCTCTCTCTCTCTCTCTCTCTCTCTGTCTCTCTCTCTCTCTCTCTCTCTGTCTTCTGTCTCTCTCTCTCTCTCTGTCTCTGCCCTCTCTCTCTCTCTCTCTCTCTTCTGTGAGATTGATATTTCAGGATTGGTATTTCCTGCTCTTGGGCTGAGAGCTGAGAGTGAATGTGGACGGATGGTGATTGGCCAGCATTGTCATCTGGGTGGTCGTAGCCCCAAGTCTACGCAGGACAACGTGAAACCAAAATAAACCCCCTTGGAGGTAGAGATTGACCCGAGGAGGAGGGGTCCCCACTCGTGAGCCTTGTTGCTCCAGCTCTGAGGGAAGTTTGTCCTATCTCTGCTGACCTTTGGCTCAGCGTGCGTTTCCCATCTGTCCTTTGTTTCGTGTGTTGTCTAGCTTCTTTTGATTTCTGTAAAGCTGCTCTGTGACATCAGTTGTAAAAGAACTACATCAATAAATATTGACGATTTGATTTGATTTGATGTACACACACCCCTGGCTGTCCTGCCCGCTTCACCAGAGTTCCATAGCGCAGTCTGCCATGTGCCGAGCCCAGAGTAGCACTGACCACACTCTCTTCACCATTACAGCTTAGTGGAGCATCGAGCATGCAGAAAGAAATGACTAAATTGACTAAACTGTTGTTTCATCAGTTACCCAGTGGAGCATGGATCTTCATTCTCAGAGAAACATCAGGTGTTCACCAAAACCGTACAGGTGCCCCCAGCGCGCGCCCATCACACAGAAAACATTCACTACCGAGTCTGAAACACAATTTTTCAGAGAACTTCAGAGAACTTGGAACAACAAAACAGACACTGGTCCAATTGTTCTGTTCCATTTTAAGGGGAAACTGCTTAGTAAGCAGATGATTGAGGAAAATAACACAAGGGTGGTCAAGTTAGGTTTATTGCCATTCCAGGAAACATCTGAAGTTCTTACCTGACAATAGTCCACATACAGTAAAGCAAGTACTGCCAATTGTAACTCTGAGTGACAGAGACGCTCTGCTCCCTGTTCTCCTGATGTCCCGGTACCTGTTCCTTACATTCAGAGTCACTACTCTCTTATTTTATACACTAAGATATTAATCACACACAGCAGTGCTGCTGCTCCCGTGAGCGCCCAGTCATCTCACAGGAATTCTGACATATATTAGTGACTAAAAGACAATTTCAGAAACCGTACAACGTTTTACAGACACAATTCAGACGCACAAAAATCAAACACCGACAGTGTTACAAAGGAACCAGTGTAATTTCATTACCTGGACCTACACCTCAATCTCTAAACCTCAACATAACCTAAACTTAACCTAACCATAACCTAAACCTAACCTAACCATAACCTCTCTCTCTCTCTCTCTCTCTCTCTCTCTTCAGTGCTCACTCACTTGTTCTCGTGGTAGTCTGCTCTACATACTGGACGTAGGGTAGCGCGGCCACTTCTGCCCTCTCTGTCTGTCTAGTACATAGTGGCATTTATTGGCTCACACTGATCTCTCAGCCACGCCTCTCTACTGGTCGAGTGTCCTGGCCAGAGGAGTTGATGAAGGGCATCTTTACAGAACAGAGCCACAGTAATGCAGGCAGCACACACCCACAACGTCATGCACTGTTCTTGTAAAGTTTTCCTAAAAGGAATTTCTCACCTTTTCCTGAATGTCTGTCTATAAAGTTTTTTATTCCACATTAGAGAGAAGTAATGTGTTCTCTTTCGAAGCTGTGATCTGATTATTTTATGAGAACGTGCTAAGCTGTGCCATCAGTGGATGGGAGCTTGTAAACTGCAATATAAACAAACATATGAAATATGTTTGAGTAAATGATACGATGGACATATTATGTTGATATAATGTTGATATAATGTTGAGAAAATGATTTGGTTCCCCCCCAAAAATGTCTTAATTCTGAAATAAGACAGAAAAAACTACAACATGTAAGTATTCCTGCCTTTGTGCTCAGTGATTGAGGACAGATCACTGCAACACTGACGTGGGCAAGTGGGAAAGAGAATGTACCCTATATACTGGGACACCTACACATTAAACCTACTTCAGCACTTATGTAATCTCCTAAAGCCCGGAAAGGCTGCTTCACGCCTGTATCGCTTATGAGGAACCCAGCGCAGGTCTGCTCACTGGCTGGTGGATGTATTTCTAGGCATATATTACATTATTATAGCAACATATAAACATTACTGCTTTGTTTACTGACGGCTAGATTCCTGTAATAACTGTAGGGTTATTTAGTTCCGTGTCCTTGTTATCCACTGTCGAGTGGAGACAGGCTCAGGGGAGGTCAGCGTGAGGACCCGGGCTACAGATGGGTGAAGAAGAATGAGTCACCACAGTTTGCAAGTGGGGAGGAAGATCAGCCTAAACCAGGGCCCTCAGACTTCAGTCCCCAGCACTGCACAGTTTAACTACACTTAATAAAAGTGCTTTTCAGTGTCAGAGCATCACAGCAGTCACAGAATATCCTCATCGTAGAGGACAAAACGGTGTAGTCCAGACGTAAGCTGGACGTGTAGTTGCTCCACTTCACGAGACAGATCTTCATCTTTCCATACATGTCCTGGTCACGATGGTTCTCACAGGAGCAGTAATCATGACCCATTGTTCAATCTACTTTCTGCCTCCCAAACACTGGTCCACCTGACAGCAGGACTCTAGAAGATTCATTCAATGGAACCTGCACCTTGGCCCAGTCTTCTCCAACCTCCCAGGTTTTATGACTTCAAGTGATCTGGTGAGATGTCTGCTGCAGACCTTTGTATGCAGTGAAATATTAAAGTGGTCGTGACAGATGTTTATTATCCACTGTCTCCTGAGGTCGTCCTGTGCTGGAGAGCTATGGAAACTTAACCTTTAGAACTCTCTCACCTTATGAGTATTTATGTGAGATATATGTGATATGGCCCGGGAGATACTAGGCTACTCAAGCATTTTCCTGCTTGAGATGTAAGAATAGAAATGGTCATTTGACCTTGTTATTTATTTATTTTTTTGGTTATAAGCATCTAAACACATAAATATATCTCAATAAAGCATGGAATTTGATCATCCAGAGGGTTTTGAGCGTAAATGCACAATTCTGATGAAGTATCACTGCTACTTTATTCTGAGCTATGGAGTCTATGGCTGAACCATCCAATTAAAGCAGGCGCTTGAACAATCTCACTGACTTCAGATGAGGACTGGGTGGAGTAACCTGCGTGGTCTGAGGGCAACTGTCCAGCTGCCATTTGGTCTAATCCAGTGGTTCTGAACCTTTTAGTCTATGTACTAATCTTCATACCAGTTTCGAACACCTTCATTTCACAGGAACTCACGCTCCACACACACCCTATTATTATAGACAGTAGTCTGATGCAGCATCTCTCCAGTGTTCCAGCAGCCGCGTGAACTCTGCAAGCAATAATGTAGGATGTTTGATGGCTGTTTCTGGTGAGTAAGCCGACTGAGACATGGAAGTCTTGAGACAGAGGAGAGCAAGAGTGTATGACAGCCCCTTGAACCCGAGGTTAATGGTTCAGTTATTAACCCTGATGCTGAAACTAGTGCATTACTGGGGAACTGCTTGGTTTAGTAGATGCTGGACGTTAGTTCCACAGGGTTCTGCTGTAGGACCTTTAAAACTGATTACAGTTCTGTAGTTCTGAGAGTGAACAACTGAAGTGTGGTCTGTCGTACAGGTTCTAACTCCTTAAAATGTAGCGCAGTAGAACGTTTAAGGTCATCTGCGGTACCACATTCGGATGCTTCGTACCACCTGTAGTGCACGTACCACTGTTCTACCTTCTCTTGGTTTGTTGTCTGGAGGTCAGTGTCCATTGCAGGCAGGGAAAGTTCAACACTGTAGGCTTGTGTCCTTCCTGAGCTGCACACTAAACAGAAACGGTGATATTCGCCTCCACTTACGTGCAGGCTGGAAGACGTCGAGATTAGTTGTAATGCATACTATGTTACAATTCAGACATTTTAGCTGCAAACAGCAATCAGATGAGGCTTTGAGCAATCAGAAGACAATACACTGCGAAAGCTCTCTGCATGTGTAATCCTCTTTTTTAAGAGACACCAGCGTACCATCGCCTAATGGTTCCAGTGGTGCACAGCCTTAAATGAATTACTGCCGCCGAGATGCTTTAATGCACTTTTAATTACGGACGCAGCTCGTGGAAGCCTCTATCAACTCTCCTTTGAAGCCCTTTCCACGTGTTTTGTTCTCCAGAAAGGTTAGACACACCTGTGGCACAGTGACCACACTGTTCTGTGTAAGTGCAGGTAAAGACATGCAGGCAATCAAGCCTTATGAGAGCTGCGTCTAATCAGCGTGCTCCAGATTCAGTGCTCCAGTGAATGAGGTGTAATGATGGGAGTGCTGCAACTGATTATCAACCTCCAGGATATTTGAAGAGTGGGATGACACATTTAGTCCTGAAAGACACCTGGTCTAATTCCTGTCCTCATCATTACCTTCATATCGTAGTTCTTCCTAATTGTGAAACTAAACTCTATTTCCTGGATGTTTGTTCTCTCTCTCATTGGCTGGAATTGTTTACTGCAGAAAACACACATCACATGAAAAGTGACATGGAGTTAGTAGCTAAGGTGTTACTGGGTGGTTGCTAAGGGTGTTGCTATGGTATAGCTGTTGGTTGGTATGGTTTTATGTGGTTGCTAAGTGGTGGTTTGGTGATTACTGTTGTTTCTTTGGTATAGGCATTGGTTTTCTAAGGTGTTGCTATGTTTAGGTCATTTTTTCAGGGTACATAGGCGGTTGTTAGGTGTTTCCTAAGTGATTCCTAAGGTGTCGCTATGGTATAGAGCAGGGGTACGCAACGCAATTTTTAAGAAGAGT
>CM067504.1:563539-653539 GCA_034509495.1 Acestrorhynchus altus | reverse complement strand
ACCTGTATGAAAGGCCACACATCAGTTCTCCACTCTCAGAACTTCAGAACTGTAATCAGTTTGAATGGTCCTACAATAGAACCCTGTGGAACCCCAACATCTATGAAACCAACCGGTTCTACAGTCACTCACTATAGTTTCTGCATCAGGATTATAACTGTATTATTAACCTAGGGTTCACTGAACACCACATAGACACTGTAGTTCTCTACAGTTCTCCCTGTTCTCCCATACAGATACAGGTCCTACAGGACAGGGGCTGCCATGAGCTGGTGTTTAAGGAACCAGCCTTGTGATTGGATGGTTGCTGGTTCAAATCCCTGAACTGGCAGGACATGACTGAAGTGCCCGTGATCCAGACCCTTAACTCCCCAGCTGCTCCCCTGGCACCGTGGATAGGGCTGCCCACTGCTCCGGGCACATGTGCTCACTGTCCCCTAGTGTGTGTCTCACTGTGTGTGGACGGGTTAATTGTGGAGGACAAATTCCCCCTGTATGCAGTACAGCGGGTCAATGTGCTCCTCTTTTAGGACTTGTGTTTGGACTAAGGCACAGATCTGTTTGACAAACCCATGTGGGGTGTTCTGGTAGGTATGACCCGGTTCTGTCTGGGTAGTTCTGAGAACCTGTTCTCAATGCAAGAACCCTTTGCATGATTAAAGGGTTTTTGCATTGTGAACAGGTTCTTCAGAATGTGCTCTAAAATAGAACTCAAAGAGAACCTTGTTTAAAAGGGTTCAATATTGTGCCAAATCCACATCAATCTGATGGACATAATGCAAAGAACCCTCTGAGTCATGCAAAGGGTACTTTTAATGTTCATGGTTCCGTTTAGAACCATTTCCTTTACACTGCTGCGTCTGATCCACTAACACACCACCACCATGTCAGTGTGACTGCAGTGCTGAGAATGACCCACCACCCACATCATATCTGCTCTGTGGTGGTCCTGTGGGGTCCTGATCATTGAAGATCAGGGTGAAAGGAGGAGAATGAAGTCTGCAGAGAAACAGATGATCGACAGTCTGAATTATAGAACCACAGAGAGCTCCTGTGTGATCAGAGGATCTGATAGAGTGGACAGTTTGCTGTATATAAGGTAGAGAGTTTAATTTGTGGACACAACCATTGGGGCTCCAGTGCAGAAGGTTAAGGTGGGGGAGATGTTTGCCTTCACACGTTGCTCAAGCCATATTTTGTGATTTCAAATTAGGACTCAGTTTTGTCGTGGTTTATTAAAACCTCCATGCTTTAGAATTCCATCCAAATCAATTCTGACTCTATTCAGTATTAAACTTTGGGGGGACGGAGGACCTTGGCGTCTTTCAGAGCAGCCTGAGTTTGAAATGAGTTTTTTAAAGGAAGACTAAAGAGAGAGATTATCGGAAAACGAAGGCATTAATGTTTGGTTGTATTAAAAATGTGAATCCAGCATCAGTGTGTTCACTGAACATTCGAATGAACGTCCAGATAAAAACAGAAATATTCATGTTTTAAATGATTGTAACATCTGACACCTCTATCCATGAAATACTCTCTTTACTGTCACACCCAAATATTATTTTAAAATGATTAGAATATTTAATGAATGGCTCAGTTATGTAGAATAACGTTACATCACTTTTTCATTCTTTTATAAAAATCAGACAATTATAGGTTTAAAGATTTTCAGGGGTTTTGTTCCAACAGTGGTGAACCGACTAGGTCTTCAGTTGAGACCATAAACCCTCTGATCACACAGGTTCTCTTTGTGGTTCTATAATTCCAGACTGTAGTTCATCTGTTTCTCTGCAGACTTTATTCTCCTCCTTTCACCCTGATCTTCAATGATCAGGACCCCACAGGACCACCACAGAGCAGATATGATGTGGGTGGTGGGTCATTCTCAGCACTGCAGTCACACTGACATGGTGGTGGTGTGTTAGTGTGTGTTGCTGGTACGAGTGGATCAGACGCAGCAGTGCTGCTGGAGTGTTTAAACCCCTCAGTGTCACTGCTGGACCGAGAACAGTCCACCAATCAGAAACGTCCAGCCGACAGTGTCCTGTGGGCAGCGTCAAGTGAGCACTGATGAAGGTCTAGAGGACGACCAACACAAACTGTGCAGGAACAGATTATAGAACTACAAAATGCTCCTGTTTGTTCAGAGGAGCTGATAAAATTAGGGTACAAACATGTCTTCTGTTACTGCGTCCAAATAATTCAACTCTGGACTCATCTGTCCAAAGCACATTGTTCCAGAAGTCCTGTTCTTTGTCTAGATGTTCTCTGGAGAACTTTAATCTTGTCCTGGTGTTTTATGACAGTAAGGGTTTCCTCATTAAACTCCTCCATGAAGATCTGGTTTGGTCTCTTTCTGATGGTAGAAGCTGCACTTTGACATCAGCTGTGGTGAGAGATACCTGTAGGTCTGTGATGGATTGTTGGATCTTCTGAGGAGTGGGCTCCTCCTAAATGTTCTCCCCTTGTAAATGATGTTCTGGACAGTGGAACGGTTGATTTCTAATTGTTCTGAGATCTTTTTAAAGCCCTTCTCAGACTCATCTGCATCTACAACCTTCTTTCTGAAGACATCAGTGAGCTCTTTTGATCTGACCATGATGATCCCACTCACTTCAACAATCAAGAGCAAACCAGACTAATGTCTGAGGTTCAAATATGATGTCCTCTCTCACGACGGTCTAATCATGAGCAGCTGATTCTAATTTTAGGTGTTTAAAGTAGTAATGAATGCAGTCACAGTAGGTTTTTCTGTAGTTGTCAAGGAAACCAGCTGTGTTCTGAAGACCAATCGTCTTTTTATCAACAGAAAATCAGACATATTCAACTGTCAGCTGCTTTTTTCCAGTCCAAGTCTGTACAGAAAGAAAACGATGGTTCTCTCTTATGTGCTAAAAGTCTCTTCACAGACTTATTCTAGTGTGGACATATTTACTGGCAAAAAGAGAACTCAGCCGTGTTTAAGGGACATTCGCTCTGCCTGCAGGCAAAGTGTTCATTGGAGAATTGCAAAAATGCTTCCTGCTGCTACTTTTCCTCACATAGGCTGCTGGAGGTTAATGAGCAGGTAGGTGGACATGTCCCTGGAGGTGCACACACTTTTCTAATGGAACTATTTGCACCGCAGGGCCAAATCTTCAAAGAGCTGTAATTAACGAGGAACACCACCTACCCCCCTGCTGCTCGAGCAGGTCTGACCCACCTTCTTCTCCACCTACCGTATTCCCAGATCCGTTATCCTTCTGGAAGACATTAGCTATGTATCATTAACTAATGCTGGGCCAAACCCCACTCTTGGAAGAGATTTTGTCTTTAGGCTGATAAGCTGCAGCAGGTGAAGGGTGTTTTGTGAGCCGCTGATCGAGCCCACAGTGTGCGACTCTTACTGTCTCAATCTGTTCTTGGCTGAAGCTCCAGTTTGGAGGAGCAGGTTGGTAATCCACCAATTTGTCTCAGCAATCTTTCAGTATGGTGCAGACCTAAACTGCAAATGAATTTTTGCTTCCCGAGCGTCTCTATCCGTGCCTCATTTCAGCTGCTGACAAAAGCCAGAGACACTTGGGCGTAAGAGACGAGGACTGAGAAGACAAGCCATTTTTACTCCCTCAGAAGAGTAAAATGCATAAGCGCTCTTAAGAATGCGGGAAGCAGGAGGAGAATGCTCCGGCAGGGAATCTATTAAAATATAATATGCAAGCGGAAATGGAAAATGCTGTCTGTGTCTTTCATTAGCTCGCACTAAGTGTGACTTTGATGAGGCCGGGGAGATGAAAGAAGCAACACTGCCAGCAAGCTGCTGGGCTCCTGGAGCTGCCTGCTGTCATACCTGAGTTATCACTTCTCGTCATTACTCTCTGTCAGCTCCAACATGGCCACCTAATTACAGCGCTAGGATGGAAGGTGACAGTAAGCCTCAAGCTGCAGAACATGCCTCCAGCAGAGAAATCCAAGCTTTGCTTAACCTTCTGATACAGCTCACAGCAACACCAGGGCTGCTGAATTCCTTCTTAGGATGGACCTAAATCACCTTATCTGGTCAATACTGGGGGTTATTGAGTGAAATGTTAGGCATATGCTTTTGGACTTAAGGGGCTTGTTTGGGTTATTCATTAGAGGGTTGTGGGTTCCACACCCATTAAGCGAGGTCCTTAAAGTTCTGAGGATGGCTAACTCATAGCTGACCCTGTGATTTGGTAGAGTGGTATGTCATCGCTCCTTGCTCCACCGTGGTTCAAGCTGAAAGGTCTTTTAACCTTTGATTCCCCTGGCAAACAAACTTTTCAGGTTCTAGAACCTATTTTCATTGGTGGAAACATTCAAAGTTGTGTTCAAAGACTGGAACGGAAAATGGGTCTTCTGAGTTCTCATGGTACTCACAGTGGTCCTCTGTCATGTGATGGAGAGCAGGAGGCGGATGTGCAAGTAGGTTAGGGGGTTTATTTACACAACAAAACACAAAGAAAAGAAAAAGACAACAATGAACCAAAGCACAAACCAAACAGACTGAAGACAAGCGGCAGCGTGCACCAACAACAACGAACAACCACGCACACACACGATCCAAAACAAAAAGGGCTGCTTATACAGAGACATGGACTAGACACTCCTGGAGGAGATAACAACAGCGGGGCTATGAAGGAGGAACAGGTGGGAACACTGATGACGAGGCGGAGCAAAGGCGGAGACAAGAACACAAAGACAACGGTGCTGGGAAGTACATGAGAAATCAAAACAACACAGACAAACAGAGACGAATGTGGAAAGAGAGGGAACCATAAAAGAGCGTGACATCCTCCAGGTTCTCCAGATGGCCTAATGTTTGTCTACAAAGGAACACATGCATGCAGGAGTAAGCTTAGAGGAAAATGTGGACTGTTTAAAGAACACTGTTCTACGTCAACAGGCATAAATAAAACAGCAAACACAACATTACCGTATTTCCATTGAGTGCGTGTGCGCATACAAGTATTTCCTCTGAACAGTCACGTTGTTAATGGAGTTGTGGATCTGCATTTAGAGAGTTTTAATGGCTGTTGATGAGGCTTCACATGTTATCGCTTGTGTTCCTTCGTTCGGTCTGTTGTTGGGAAATTAATTAGCGTATCTATGGTAATTGTCGGTGGAGGCCTTGTGCATTAATGCTCTCAGGCGAACACACGCCGTGAGGGGAAAGAACGGAGTGAAGCCGGGGCTTGGCGTGTTTGGGAGGGTTGATTGTTACTAATTTGCTTTTCCTCTGTGATGACGCCTGCGTCGAATGTATAAATGGCCCCTCCGCTGGCCCCTGGCAGGGTCACCAACAAAGAGATGTGCCTGCCTTGATTGCTTCCTCCCTTGCGTGGCCACCCTGCGCAGCCGCTGATGTCTTAATGAATTTAGGGCCATTATGGAGTTTAATCTCATCTAGGCTGCAAAACATGCCCAGTGCTCAGCGCTCCCGTGCCTGGCAACCAACTGCCCACTTCAGCGCCAAAGGCAGTGCAACAAGATTAGAAGGCTGTGAAATTATGAGACAACATTTTCTGCAGTATGTCACTGTCAATTTGTTTAGCCAGCTGAATAAGAAAAGAAAGCCCATTAGCGCCCCATGGGGCCATTCCTCAAATTCTATTTCGCCAACCCTTACAGTGCATTCACTGTGTGCCAGCTACACACCGTTTAGACTATTTACACTCCCGGGCAAAGATGTCCCCAAGCAGTCCGGCGGGATTCAAATGCCATAATCCAGACCATAAATGCGTGCTAAATCCCTTTATATCTATTCAGACTTCCCTCAGCATATCTGTGGAAGTGACACGGGCCCTGGCAGACAGAGAGGCTTCTAACCCTGATTAAATTGGCCGAGACATCGGGGCCTCTAAAGACCAGTAATGCATGATGATGGTGGTGCACTTCGCCATGTGAGCACGAATGGCTTGTTATGGCATATGGGCACATCAGCAAGGGAGGGCTAATAGATTTAAAAGATTGCTCTTTAAATGATGGCGGAAGCTGAGCATGAAATCCCGTGTATGAATTGTTCATGACACACAGTTCAATAATTTGCGTGCACCGCGGAGAAGGCAGGGAGCCCCAGAGCGCTCCACTGGCAGTTCGGAGTGTGGAGACTGAAGGATTCTGAGAGGATTGGAGCTGGAGTTAGTGCTGGAGACAGTGTTACAGCACATCTGTCTCGCTTCATCCTCTGAATTGCTCTATTCATCCCCGTCTGCTGCCTGCTGCAAACGGACGTTTCTTCTCTCCTTCCATTTGACGTTCTTGTCCTTCTGCCATTGTGCTTACCTTCGCTCCCTTCTTCTCATCTAGTGCCTCCTAAATTAATCTCCCTCCTCTTCTCTTTCCTCATTTCCTACGCTGTATTCTCACTGACCCCTCCACCTTCCACTCGCCAGGGCAAGCGTGAAGCACGGCTGGTTCATAACTCCAAACAGAGTCGGAACAGATCAACTAGTCTGTTAGTTCTTCACCACAGGGTTTCCTTTTACTTTAAAGGTCCATTTTAGAGCACAAATTTTTATTATGCATCATAACGATGCCCAGACTGGGAACATCACAGCATCACTCGGTGGCGAGGCACCATCTAGTGCAGTGGGGTTTGGTTTCCTTGCTCAAGGACACAAAGGCAAGCTGTATCTAGGATTGTATCTGGAAGGAAGGTAGCTCTCCAGGAGCAGGGTTGATAACTCCTAGATTGTGAACCAGACACAATCCTAGATTCAGATTCAGACACTATTGCAACCACCTGGGATCCCATAGTAACCACATAGCAACATCATGGCAACCACCTGGGATACCACAGTAACCAGTTTGTGACACTATTAAAACCACCTGGGATACTATAGTAACCACTTAGCAACAGCATGGCAACCACCTGGGATACCACAGCAACCACATAGCAAAACATTTACATTAATCTGACACTCTTATTCAGAGCAACTTACAGAGGAGGGCCAGAATAGTGTTCACCCAGTCTCACCCAGTGACTCTTACTGGTGTAAAACAGCATAGTTGCCCAGACTGGGAATCAAACCCCAGTCTCCCACATGGTGTGGGGGAGTAGTGGTGTGATTTGATGTGCCACACCAACCACCTGGGACATCGCAGCATCCACAGTGCAACCACCAAACAACTGCTTACAAAAAATATAGCGATAACACCATAACTTTGCACACCATTGCAACCACCTCTGATACCCTATTAACCCTTTAGCAACACCACGGCAACCATCTGAGATACCAAAGCAACACCGTGGCTTTGGTTCTGTTCTGCTCTTTAAGGTTGAAAGCTTAATCCAAAGTTCTGAGTCAGAATAATAACCCAGTTTGATGGGTCAGTACAAACCAATACTGACCAAGTTTAGTTTTACGGTATGAAGTTGTCGGCTGGAGAGAAGTTTCCAGACCTGGGATGGAAATGGGCTGGACTTTTTGTAACCAAGGCAATTTTTAAATCCATAAAGTAACCAGATTCAGAACAGCACAGAAAAGAGGCCTATTCCCTTTCTTCTGTTCTCATCCAAACCAAAATGAACCTCATTGACGCTGAAGTGCAACATTTTTACATAGTGAAGACTACTTTGACTAAAACGGAACTCCAGATACACCTTAACTGGTGCTGCTTAACAGTGGTTACCTTCTGTTCCCTGAGCAGTAATATCACAGAACCGTTTAGAGCTGCAGTACTGAATATGAAGCAGAACCTTCAAATAAGAAGCCAACAGTGGTTTTGTAGATTCGGTCCCTTTGTGAAATTAAGGGGTCAGTACAAACGTGGCTCTTTACTCTCAGAACTGGAACTGCCTTCATGATGGCAGCGGGAGTCTCTCGAGACCAGGGGTCACTAACCCTGCTCCTGAACAGCTACCATCCTGCAGACTTTAAATTAAACCCTGATCCACCCACCTGATCCAGCTCATTACTGTGAGGTTCCTGATTGGCTGAAAGTGGTGTGTTAGATTTGGGTTGGAGTTGAAACCTGCTGGACAGAAACTCTCCAGGATCTTCTGAAGACAAGGTAGGAGAAGGCATGAGAGTGTCTTTCTTTACCAAAATGGAGTGTTGTGAGGGTTTTTGTGGATCACCTGCTGTGATTATATTATTGTTGGAGATGCTTCTGTTTAGTACAATCATAACATTATGACCATCTCCGTGTTTCTCCTCTCACTGTCCACTCTATCAGCTCCTCTGACCACACAGGAGCTCTTTGTGGTTCTATAATTCAGACTGTAGTTCATCTGTTTCTCTGCAGACTTTATTCTCCTCCTTTCACCCTGATCTTCAATGATCAGGACCCCACAGACCACCACAGAGCAGGTATGATGGGTGGTGGGTCATTCTCTGCACTGCAGTCACACTGACGGTGGTGGTGTTAGTGTGTGTTGCTGGTACGAGTGGATCAGACACAGCAGTGCTGCTGGAGTGTTTAAACACTGTGTCCACTCACTGTCCACCTAATAGACACTCCACGAGTGTCTCCAATTGTAGATGTAAAGTCAGGAGATGAAGTCATCTGTTTCTGCACAGTTTGAGTTAGTCGTCCTCTAGTCCTTCATCAGTGCCCACAGGACGCTGACCACAGGACGCTGTCGGCTGGACGTTTCTGGTTGGTGGACTGTTCTTGGTCCAAGACAATGTTATGGTTCCTTTTAACCTGTCTATTCACATCACCTGTCTTAAACCAAGAGTCTGTAAATGGAAGTAAAGACATTTATTCCACCAATGGCCACAACAATTTGCTTTGGTCTGGTCTCTGGTCTCTCTAGTCCATTGCTTTCTGGCTGCTTTCCCTGCTCTCCTCTCTTTGCCCCCAATAAAACCCCATCATCCTCTAACTGTTGTCTATCTTACCACTCTTCTCCCCAATGTCCATGGAAATAAGATTACTGCCCTGTGTGTGTGTGTGTGTGCGTGTGTGTGTGTGTGTGGGTGTTGTCTGCTAACGCGGAACACCAGTTCACATTACCCAACCCGATTACATACAGAAGACAACGTTGTCTGAGGCCCCCACCCCAGGGATCGCAATGGAAGGAATAAGGCTTGGTAAGCATAGCTGGCAAGAGTGTTGATGGTTGTCCACTGGTTGTGCAAGCCCACTCACTCTGCATTCTACCCTTAGGCTTTGGTGTTGTGGTGTGCAAGAGCATGTGGATTAGAGCGAGAGATTAGAGATCGAGAGAGAGAGAGAGAGAGAGAGAGAGACGAGTAGTGTAGTGTAGTATAGAGTAGTGTACTGTAGTGTAGTGTAGTATAGAGAGAGAGAGAGAGAGAGAGAGAGAGAGAGAGAGAGAGAGACGAGTAGTGTAGTGTAGTATAGAGTAGTGTACTGTAGTGTAGTGTAGTATAGAGTAGAGTAGTGTACTGTGGTGTAGTGTAGTATAGAGAGAGAGAGAGAGAGAGAGAGAGACGAGTAGTGTAGTGTAGTATAGAGTAGTGTACTGTAGTGTAGTGTAGTATAGAGTAGAGTAGTGTACTGTAGTGTAGTGTAGTATAGAGTAGAGAGAGAGAGAGAGAGAGACGAGTAGTGTAGTGTAGTATAGAGTAGAGTAGTGTACTGTAGTGTAGTGTAGTATAGAGTAGAGTAGTGTACTGTGGTGTAGTGTAGTATAGAGAGAGAGAGAGAGAGAGACTAGCAGTGTAGTGTGTGCATAGAGTAGGTACAGTGTAGTGTAGTGTAGTATAGAATAGAGTAGGTACAGTGTAGGTGTAGAGTACAGTAGTATAGAATAGAGTAGGTACTGTAGAGGTATAGAGTACAGTAGCAAATTGTAGTGTAGAGTGGGGTAGCATAGAATAGAGCAGGCACTGTAAAGGTAGCATAGAGAGGAGAGAGAGAGACGAGTAGTGTAGTGTAGTATAGAGTAGTAATTGTAGTGTAGTGTAGTACAGAATAGAGTAGTGTACTGTGGTGTAGCGTAGTATAGAATAGAGTAGTGTACTGTAGTGTAGTGTAATATAGAGTAGAGTAGTGTACTGTAGTGTAGTAGTATAGAATAGAGTAGTAAGACTGTGTGTAGTGATATAGAGAGAGAGAGAGAGAGAGAGAGAGTAGTGTAGTGTAGTATAGAGAGGTAAAATTGTGGTGTAGCAAAGGAGTAGAGAGAGAGAGATAGGTAGTGTAGTGTAGTATAGAGTAGTGTAATCAGAGTGTAGTGTAGCATAGAGAGAGAGAGAGAGAGACGAGAGTGTAGTGTAAATAGAGAAAAGAAACAGAGTGTAGTGTAGTGCATAGAGTAGAGAAATGTAGTGTAGTGTAGTATAGAGTAGAGGTAATTGAGTGTGGTGTAGTATAGAATAGAGTAGGTGTAGGGTAATATAGAGTAGAGTAGAGAAGGTGTAGAGTAGTATAGAGTAGTGTAGCATAGTGTTGTATTGTGAAATGTTGTGTAGTATTGTGTAGTGTTGTGTATTGTAGTCTTGTATTGTGTACTGTAGTGTAGTGTAGCATAGAGTAGAGAGTAGTGTACTGTGGTGTAATGTAGTATAGAGAGAGAGAGAGATTAGTGTAGTAGTATAGAGTAGTGTACTGTAGTGTAGTGTAATATAGAGTAGAGTAGTGTACTGTAGTGTAGTGTAGTATAGAATAGAGTAGTGTACTGTGGTGTAGTGTAGTATAGAGAGAGAGAGAGAGAGAGAGAGAGAGAGTAGTGTAGTGTAGTATAGAGTAGAGTAGTGTACTGTGTAGTGTAGTATAGAGAGAGAGTAGTGTAGTGTAGTATAGAGTAGTGTACTGTAGTGTAGTGTAGTATAGAGAGAGAGAGAGAGAGAGTAGTGTAGTGTAGTATAGAGAGAGAGAGATTAGTGTAGTGTAGTATAGAGTAGAGTAGTGTACTGTAGTGTAGTGTAGTATAGAGTAGTGTACTGTAGTGTAGTGTAGTATAGAGTAGAGTAGTGTACTGTGGTGTAGTGTAGTATAGAGAGAGAGAGAGAGAGAGAGAGAGAGAGTAGTGTAGTGTAGTATAGAGAGAGTAGTGTACTGTAGTGTAGTGTAGTATAGAGAGAGAGAGAGTAGTGTAGTGTAGTATAGAGAGAGAGAGTAGTGTAGTGTAGTATAGAGAGAGAGAGAGAGAGTAGTGTAGTGTAGTATAGAGTAGAGTAGTGCACTGTAGTGTAGTGTAGTGTAGTATAGAGAGAGAGAGAGAGAGAGAGAGAGAGAGAGAGAGAGAGAAGAGAAGGGGCGATGGTGTAAGTGATGCTGAAGGTGATGACACACCTCAGTAGGTGGCGCCCAGAAGACTGAAAGTCTCACAAGGGATGAGAGATCCGGGCAGTGCACAAGATAGTGATTCAGGTTGATTCTCCACAAGCAGCTTTGTGAACATTGCTGCAGTGATACTTTATTAGCACGTTTGGACTGGACTGGTCTCGGGTGGCCTGAGAAGTTCTAAACAGACTCTGCTTATGTGTTGCACTGTAGACCATCACTAGTTCTGGGCCACATGATTATATATGATGATGAAAACATATGTATACTAAATATATAACTTCTATCCACAGGAGCTCTTTGAGGTTCTATAATTCAGACTGTAGATCATCTGTTTCTCTGCAGACTTTATTCTCCTCCTTTCACCCTGATCTTCAATGATCAGGACTGCTAGGACCAATTACAGAGCAGATATGATGTGGTGGTGGGTCATTCTCAGCACTGCAGTCACACTGACATGGTGGGTGGTGTGTTAGTGTGTGTTGCTGGTACGAGGATCAGACACAGCAGTGCTGCTGGAGTGTTTAAACCCCTCAGTGACACTGCTGGACCGAGAACAGTCCACCACGTCCTGTGAGCACTGATGAAGGACTCGAGGATGACCAACACAAATGGTGCAGAAACAGATGAGCTTCCATCTCTGACTTTTAACACTGTGTCCACCACTGTCCACTCCATGATACACTCCTACCGAGTGTCTCCACCTTGTAGATGTAAAGTCAGAGACAGAAGGTTGTTCTACCTGTACGAGAAACAGAAAGCAGTTTACAGACGAGATGTCCTCTTTTTTCCCAGACATGTCCTCTTTTAGGATGTGAAAATGCATGAGATTGAGGGGGCAGAGCATGATTATTTAGGCAGTCCAGAGAAAGCTAGAGTGCCAGGACACCACAGGGACAAATGAAAGATTCTAACATTTACTATTTATAACCTGTAATATTTACACCGTTTGAAATATTACAAATCTGAGGAGTGTACTGGAGTGTAGTGTACAGTAGTGTAGTGTAGAGTAGAGTAGTGTAGTGTAGAGTAGTGTAGAGTAGTGTAGAGTAGAGTAGAGTAGTGTAGTGTAGAGTAGAGTAGTGTAGTGTAGAGTAGTGTAGAGAGTGTAGAGTAGAGTAGAGAGAAAGTGTAGCAGAGTAGTGGTAGTGTAGAGTAGTAGAGTAGTGTAGTGTAGAGTGGAGTAACAGTGTATAGTGTAGAGTGTAGAGAGTGTAGAGAGTGTAAGAGTGTAGAGAGTGTAACAGTGTAGAGTGTAACAGTGTAGAGTAACAGTGTAGTGTAGTGTAGTGTAGTGTAGAGTAGTGTAGTGTAGAGTAGTGTAGTGTAGTGTAGAGCAGTGTAGAGTAGAGAGTAGAGTAGTGTAGTGTAGAGTAGTGCAGTGTAGAGTAGAGTAGTGTAGTGTAGAGTAGCAGAGTAGAGTAAAGTATAGAGGTGTAGTGTAGTATATGGTAGAGAGTGTAAATTGCAGTGTAGCATAGAGAAAAAGAATTGCAGTAGAGCATTTAGTGGTAGTAAAGACAGAGAGTGTACTGTAGCAGTAGAGTAGTTTAAAGGGCAGTGGTAGCAGATAGCAGTGTAGTAGTGTAGCATAGAGCAGTGCACTGTATGTAGTGTAGCATAGAGTATTGCACCAGTGGCAGGCAGAGTAGAGTAGTGTAGTATAGAATAGCACTGTAGCAGTAGTATAGAGGAGTGTAGTATAGAGTAGTGTACTGTAGTGTAGTGTAGTATAGAGTAGAGTAGTGTAGTGTAGAGTATTGTACTGCAGTGTAGTGTAGTATAGAGTAGTAGTAGTATAGAATAGTGTACTGTAGTGTAGTGTAGTATAGAGGAGTGTAGTATAGAGTAATGTACTGTAGTGTAGTGTAGTATAGAGTAGAGTAGTGTAGTGTAGAGTATTGTACTGCAGTGTAGTGTAGTGTAGAGTAGAGTAGTGTAGAGTAGTGTAGTGTAGTATATAGTAGAGTAGTGTACTGTAGTGTAGTATAGTAGAGAAAATCAGTGTAGAGCACTCTTAGTGTAGTGTAGTATAGAGAAAATTGCAGTATAGAGCACTTTAGTGTAGTAGCATAGAGGAGTGTATGAGAAAAAGTAATGTAGTGTAGTGTAAAGTAGTGTAAAGTAGAGTAGAGTAGTGTAGAGTAGTGTAGAGTAGTGTAGAGTAGAGTAGTGTAGAGTAGTGTAGTGTACAGTAGTGTAGTGTAGTGTAGAGTAGTGTAGAGTAGTGTAGTGTACAGTAGTGTAGTGTAGCATAGTGTATTGTAGTGTAGTGTACAGTAGTGTAGTGTAGTATAGAGTAGAGTAGTGTAGAGTAGTGTAGTGTAGAGTAGTCTAGTGTAGTGTAGTATAGAGAGAATAGTGTAGTATAGAGTAGTGTACTGTAGTGTAGTGTAGTATAGAGTAGAGTAGTGTAGAGTAGTGTAGAGTAGTGTAGAATAGAGTAGAGTAGAGTAGTGTAGAGTAGTAGTGTAGTCGTATAATGTTTGTTATGGAAGGTAGAACGTCAAAGTTGATGATGTGTATTTATATGATAAATACATATAAAACCTGGTGTGGAATCAGATAAACATCATGTGGAATTAGGAATGAATTCAATACCCTTCATTTCTATAATGAGAGACAGAGAGATTCTGGACATTCAGAGAGATCTTTCCTCACTGTCGCTCTAAACCCATCTTCTGGATAACTAATTCTAATACTAGAGTAAAATACCTGTTTACATCTCTTTGAAGTGCTTTTGTGTTCACCTCATTGTCACATTTTTAGAGTTGTGTAGAATTCACTCACTCACGCTCTGTTCACAGTGACTGACAAGCTTACTGATATTACAGAGGAGGACAGAGTAGTGGAGCAGCACAGCATAGTTACCCAGACTGGGAATCCAACCCCAGTCTCCCATTTATGGTGTCTTCTGCTCAACGCACTGAACCACACAACTCAACACTACTATACACGGTTCTACTCTACACTACTTTTATCAATTCTTTGTTTTCAGCTTTGTTTTCCACTTTCATGGCTCACGGTTCACAATATTCTAGTTTTCTGAAATGCAAAAATATGAACACGGATATATTCTTCCCAACAAATGCTGATGTCATTGCAAATTTATTGAAATAACAACAAACTAAAATTGACTTATTTAACAGATGTTATCACTCATGACCCATCGGCTGGTTCTTCTCTCCACTGATGAGAAAGCTGGGATGCTCTGAGGGGTCATAGGACTTAAATTTGGTGATTTGATTGGCTGTTCCAGAACTTTCACTCTGTCTTTGAGCCACTTCTGTGGGGGAATGTTTGGGACGTCATGCTTGCATGGCCCACCCTCTGCGTTCAACTTCAGTTTTCGGACAAACGTCTCCACATTTTGCTCGCTTCCTGTGATACTATAAAGATTACATGGCTTGTGGTGAAGGTGTAGGACTGTTGGTTCTGTTTGCCCTGTGATCGGTGTTCTAGGTCTTGCCTGGTCAGGTCATGCTAGCCGTTGTTATTAATATGAATTAATATGAATAGTGAGGGCAGTTGTTTACCTCCATAGAAGTTCCTGGACAGTACATTTAAAGACAAATGACCCATAATAGCCCAAGTGTTGGGGTTTGAAGCAGCTGCTGAGAAAGGTGCTTCAGCAGGGCTGAGTTAGTGGTCGTAATTGTGAGACAGATAATGGTTTGGCGACGGCTGTTTGTTGGATTTTCATTTCCAATCGACGAGCATTAATAGTTACTTGCAAGCGAGCAGAGTGGAGAAGAAAAACAACAGATTCACTGCTCTGACGCTGACACAGATGAGAATTTGTTTCCTGACAAACACTCTGCAAATCAGATATTTGGAGAGTCTGGAGGGAGGCTGAAAATGTCACCGTGGTATGTGAGGGAGGGAGAAAGCCTGGGGGAGAGCAGCCGTGCTTCAGTGGGGCAGAATCGAGGGGATCGGGGTTGGAGGAGGCTAGAATGAGAGAGGAGAGGAGGATGGGAAACGAAGGAGATGGATGGTGAGCTTTCTACAGGCCACACACGGTCTTAGATTCACTTAAACACAGAATCTATAGTGAGGAACATTTAGGACACCTATCAGGACCCATAAACACCAACTTTAATCATCTGAACATCTGATCTTCACTGTATCTCCACTGAGAGACTGGAGCTTTATAAAACTAAACACACAACTGAACCGCCTTTAATCATCATTAATAAACATCATTAACAGAAATGTTCTCTTATTATGAGGATAAAGTTCAGACCCTCTGTTCTAATATCTGTTTCTCCTCCTTTGTCTGAAATAACGTCAGTGAGATGTTTCTAGAACCATCTACCATCTCTGACATCGACTGGAAGAACGACGTTCCCACTCCTCCATGTGGAATTCAAACCCCCTCTGATACAATAAAGATCTCATAGTGGTTTCTATGATGGAGAGATCTCCACACCATGCTGCTGCAGAGCAGCTCCAAACATCACACTCCCACCACCATGTTCACAGTTACAGCAACCTGTAAGTCTTGTGATGACGTCTGAGGGCTTTTGAAAACGTCTTCATACGTTAGTGTCTGACTCAACTCAACTGTTTATTTTATTATTTCTATCAGAGCTGCAGGAGGTGAATTACAGCAGCAACCACAAAAACTGGATTTGAAACATCAGAAGATGACATGATTATGGTCAGAAGGAACGCATAAACCGAGCTCATCTTTATTTTAATGGTTGGATCATCTTTATGGGCCCCAAAAGGACTTTACAGATAATTCACTGAAGCACCACCTGAATGAGGTAAAGAGTTCAAACGTAAAGGCTAGTTTATCATCTGTGGTTTGATTTACCTGATAGAACAAACCTCCGCTAACAAGAACAGTACATAAACCCACCGTCATTAATTGCAGGCCAGCTTCATCTGACTCAAACTAGAACATTAGAGGACCTGCTCTGTGATTGTTGAAGAGTAAAAACAAACATATAAATAGAGTTCACACGATTCTGAGGATCAAGAGACTTTATGGAAGGAGGACCACAAGAGCTTTGACAGAGTGAAAACCTGGCAAAACCATTCCCACCCCAGTGCCTGTAGGTCCGTGATGAACATTTTAGGATTGTTGGATCTTCTTTACTCATCTTGTGGTTCTGCTCTTGGGCTGAACTTGTAGGACGGTCTGATCTGGTTGTGGGCAGTTGTTATAATTGTTCTCCTCTTGTAAATGATATTCCGGACAGTGGAACGGCTGATTTCTAATTGTTCTGAGATCTTTTTAAATCTCTTCTCAGACTCATCTGCATCTACAGTCTTCTTTCTGAAGACCTCAGAGAGATGTTTGATTCTGGCTACTCAACCAAACTAATGTCTGAACTTTCTTCCAAAGTTCTCTCTAACGATGGTCTGATCATTAGCAGCTGATGTTCTGCACCTGATTCTGATTTGAGAGATTTTAAGTTATCAGTAATAAATCTGGACATGTCCAAACTTTCTCCTCACTTCTGCATGTCCGGAGAAGTGGTGAGACGGCCACAGCTCTAAGATTACAGTACACAGTGTATTACTAAACCACTTGGTTCTCATGTCTTAATAAATCTTTGAATTGATTTTAAAAAAGGAAACTAACCTCTCCTCCATGTGAAATTATTCCTTTAAAGATTGAACACCTCCACTCGTATCTCCACTTGTGGAGCCTGGTCTCACACAGCCGTGAGCCTTCTGAATTCTCAAACAGAGAGTCTGCTAATGGAGGGCTGTCAGAGGACCCCTTCACTCTATCCTTCATCTCCACAGCATTTTCTTTTACCTCCACTTCCTTCATCCTTTGAATGTAGCCAGAGCTTTTTAGCTGTTGTCCATTACGCTGGTGTTCACTATGTTGATAACTGTGATCAAGTGCTCATAAACCGAACCTGTCAAAGGATCCCTGCCAAGCTTCTGAATGATTCCAGGAAGCAAGGTTAAGCTAATGTGATGGCCAGAAGTTAGAGAACTTCATATGACTGTTATTTTTTATTCCATGAACACCTCCACGGTTCCTCTGGAAACAGAGTGTGCTGGATGTTTGAGCAGTTGTAACCTCCTGTAATTAAGGAAGGGTCACCTGGCAGTGTTAATTGGCATTAGCACATGGTCCAGAACCTTGTAATGACTCCAAATGAGTTCTGACAGCACCAGCAGCTGGAAGAGGAAACCCTGACCCAATGAAGCCAAGTCTAGTTAGAGAGTAGTTTATAAAATGATGGAGACTCATTTTTCACACTCAAACATCTCACAAGAACCATCCATTGAGGGAGGCAAAAGTGGTTCTTCTGAGATTTCTCCAACATTTATTCTACATAGAGCATACTCTGTGATGTCCCTGACATGGTGGTGGTGTGTTAGTGTGTGTTGCTGGTACGAGTGGATCAGACACAGCAGTGCTGCTGGAGTGTTTAAACCCCTCAGTGTCTCTGCTGGACTGAGAACAGTCCACCGACCAGAAACGTCCAGCCGACAGCGTCCTGTGAGCAGCGTCCTGTGAGCACTGATGAAGGACTAGAGGACGACCAACACAAACTGTGCAGAAACAGATGAGCTTCTGTCTCTGACTTTACATCTACAAGGTGGAGACACTCGGTAGGAGTGTCTAATAGAGTGGACAGTGAGTGGACACAGTGTTTCACTGTCTGATCCACTCGTACCAGAACACACACTAACACACCACCACCATGTCAGTGTGTCTGCAGTGCTGAGAATGAACCACTGTAATAAGTGGACTTTAATGAAAATCTATTGAAGTAGAATTATTCAATAAATCTTTAATTCAGTTGCTTTTAGCTTGAAGAGATGAATGTCTGTCTTTCTGATGTTGAAAGGCTCAGTGGAGGATTTATAGAAGATTAAAAATCTCCCCATTTGTTTTTTGCAGTTAAACCGACTGTCATTGACGTTGACATCTTCGTGAACAGCATTGGACCGGTGTCCTCAATAAATATGGTAAGTGAACTGGATTTGCACATGCTTTGCTCTGAACGCTGAATGTCTTTAAACACATGTCCTTTCCGCCGAAAGCCTCTTTCAAAACCAAGCTTACTTGCTTTGTGGGCCGATCTTAAATGTACCCCAGTTGGAGCGGAGACCGTGTTTTCTGAATAATTCAGAGCAGGGCTAGTGGCAAACTGTGCCTCCAAAGTGCGAGTTCAAACCCGAGCTCAAGCAGCCGGTCCCCCGAGGCCCCGGGAGTTAAACCTGAAGGAAAATGGAAAACAGTCAAATAGAAACAGAGCGATAAAAATAACTGCATTTTCTAGGCAGCGGGAGGTTGTTGATAAGATTCCACGATTAATTCCAAAACAATCTTCCATTATAGAAAGAACATCTGAAATTGGATTTGACTCCGCTTTGTTTATGTGGTCAGAATGTTTGATCAGGTCAGCGTGATATTAGAACTTTGATCCACTACTAACCAGATTAGAATTAGATCATGAGAAAGATCTCACAGTGCTGCGAGTCTCGGGCGACACCTCCGAGTGGTATGACTCAATCTCCAGACTGCTCTTTTATCATGATGTCAGGAGACCTCAAGGTTAGACACGGTTTCATAACTCTGAACTGCTATAAACCTCGACATGGTTTCTTCTAGACATCAGGCTTTAAACATGACGACAAAACAAAACCTGGGAGATGGTTGGAGTAAACATTCAGCTGCCTGTTCTGCAGGAAGGTGTGTATGAAGAGATACACTAATCAGCCATAACATTATGTCCTCTTTGTAGAAGCTCTTTGTGGTTCTATAATTCAGACTGTAGTTCATCTGTTTCTCTGCAGACTTTATTCTCCTCCTTTCACCCTGATCTTCAATGATCAGGACCCCACAGGACCACCACAGAGCAGATATGATGTGGGTGGTGGGTCATTCTCAGCACTGCAGTCACACTGACATGGTGGTGGTGTGTTAGTGTGTGTTGCTGGTACGAGTGGATCAGATACAGCAGTGCTGCTAGAGTGTTTAAACCCTTCAGTGTCACTGCTGGACCGAGAACAGTCCACCAACCAGAAATGTCCCACCTGAGAATGACCCACCACCCACATCATATCTGCTCTGTGGTGGTCCTGTGGGGTCCTGATCATTGAAGTTCAGGGTGAAAGGAGGAGAATAAAGTCTGCAGAGAAACAGATGAACTACAGTCTGGATTATAGAACCACAAAGATCTCCTGTGTGATCAGAGGAGCTGATAGAGTGGAGAAATGGTCATAATGTTATGGCTGATCGGTCTGTGGGCTAATGCTCAGACTGATAATCCAGTGGAGACAGATGATTGTTATTTTATCTGTCACTGCTCAACGTTTGGGTATTATTTTCCCGTAATGAACGTTATCTCATAGTATATTGATGACACGTGAAAAGGAAGCCGATCTTAATAAACAGTGATATCAGGGGTGTTTTATTGTCCTAATGTCCCTAATTATTCATGGACTGACAGAGATTGACAGATACGCTTTCATCAAGAGATATTAGAAGACTGTGCTGTAGAGAGACTCCGTACAAAGCCTGCATTACACTACTTTAATTCTATATTATTTTAACATTTTTACAGACGACATCATTCACACAAACACTCACATTCACCCTCTACAGCCACATGAGTCACATCTGAGGAGTTTCAAACCTCAAACTGATTATCTAAAATACTGATTCTATCATGTCCATGCTCTTGTCTGGTTCCCTCATGTTCCTCACCCGGCTCTGTTCTCTCTTTTGTTAAGCCATGAGTTTTTCAGAACATGGCTCCATTGTCTTTAAGTTCTTGTCTCCGCCTTTGCCCCACCTCCTCATCAGTGTTTCCACCTCCTTTGTAGCCCTGCCCCCTGGTTCTCTGCTCCAGGTGTGTCTAATCTCTCTGTGTATAAGCAGCCCTTTGTTTTACTCTTTGGTTGTGCCCTCACCTGCCCTCACACGTGGACTTTGTTTTTCTGTTGTGTTTTTGTTTGTTAATAAATCCTGCATTTACAATAATATGATAACAAATCAGATGCATTCTGCCCCCTGGTGGATTATCCATATAATACATGCAGCAGAAAGATACATACAGATGCATGAAGAGTTGTTTATTTTTTTCATGTAAATAAATTAAAAGTTCAACAAGTGAGCAGTAACCTGTAACCTGACCACAACACAGCCGGACGACGTCCAATAATAGTTAAACAAGTGCAATATCTCTCCTACTCGTCTGTTATATATTGTTCTAGATAATTTTATTATTATATTTTTATTGCCTTCATCTCTGTCTGTACTGTAATGATGATGCTGGAAACATAAGTTCCCTGAAGGCACCCTCCCAAAGGGACATCTGTCCGTCCATCCGTCCATCCGTCCGTCCGTCCGTCCATCCATCCATCCACCCGTCCACCCGTCCGTCCATCGTTAGGGTTGGGGAAAGGGTTACATCGCTTTGTAATATTCTGTGTGTCTGGGCTGCACCAGTCATTTGTGCACAAGCAGGTTGTTCAACCTATATTTAACTCTTAAAACACAGATGAATCAAAACATGATCAAATATTAATTTCACAATTATTACATTTCAAAAGGAGAAACATTGGAGTAGCCTTGGATCTCCTGAAGATAATAATATCTGATACGTGTGACTGTCTCCTATGAATA
This sequence comes from Acestrorhynchus altus, assembly GCA_034509495.1. NCBI lineage: Eukaryota > Metazoa > Chordata > Actinopteri > Characiformes > Acestrorhynchidae > Acestrorhynchus > Acestrorhynchus altus. The sequence continues at coordinate 632,727 of CM067504.1, read as the reverse complement.
CTTTTCTAATGCTGTGGTGAATAAAAGTATGTCAAACATCCCACAGAATTAGCCTAGAGTTCTAAAGACTAAAACACATACACAACCTATATTTAATACTTATGAATATGTATGAATATGAATATGTAATATGTATGAACTCCTCTTGAGACCAGGCTGATTGAACATGATACACCATAAAAAAAGTTGATGTGAAAAATCTAAATTCAACAGAAAGTCAAGTTAACTTTTAAGGAATTATAAACATAAGAGCTCAATGGAGTTCAATAGGAACACTCCCAAAACTGGAAAACACATGAAGGATTCAGGGACTCGTCTGTAACCGTGAGATCCAGCTGTAAATAGCTCTGTATTTCAACACATCTGGATAGAAACAGTGAGTATGAGGCTCAAATGCAGAAGGCTGAGTTCAGGGTATTCACAGTTATATTGTGAATACCCTGAAATCATGACCCATAGGTGCCCTACCCCGTCACTCCTTACCCTCCCGTTCCACCAGTAGCGGAACAATCAGCAGCATTAGGTTTTGGTCAGGTGGTTTATATCTGGTGATTTCTAAAGCAGGCCTTCATGAAGCTGACAAATCATGAGTAAATCAAACATAGGCACCACAGACCTGGACAGAACTGGATTCCCCAGGAACACAGGAGCAAAACCACTGATCAGACTAAGATCTCTGCCTGGTTTCGAGTTCAGAGGATTCACCACAAGATGTAAACCACTGGTAATCCTTCAGTAGAGGAAAGCCTCCTGATTTCTGTGATGAGCTGAAGATGAACCTGTATTAGAGTCACAGAATGAGAAAGCAATGCTCCTCGTCTGTGTGCAGCTGCTCAATGAACCTTCTGCCAGAAGCTCTGAAAGAAGGAATTCTAACGTGTAAAAAATCACACCTGCCTAAAGTGGTCGGCAGTTTTCCCAAGGCCAAAAATGATGTTCTTGACTGGTCCTGTCACTCACCAGATTGCATGTCTTGGAGATAAGGCTCAAGGTTGTCTGCAGACATCAAACCCATTGATTTTCAACCAATATTGGAATATGTGTAGAAAGGGATTCCATATCTACAGTACAGCTGTGTTTCACTGCAGGGTTCCTACACCTCCCAGCTCGGCTTTTGGTCCCTGATGTGGTTTGTTTTCCACCAGCACGGCTCCCCCTGAAACGCTACTGGTGCTGTAGAAATACGATAAAGCAGTGGGTTGTGTAGGTTTATAGATTCTAAAACATGATCTGAACGGGGTTCTGATTTAAAGATGTTATTTTAGAGTAAACCCTGTAGGTGTTCTGTGCATTATATGAATAATTCTGAACATATAGACCATGAATTACTCCAACATTACTCTACACTACTCTCGTATTACATTAAGTTCCACTCAAAGTTAAGAATATATTTGTCTCCTGTACAGTCACCGTTTTGGAGACGATGTCCATTGGACAGCAATGATATACACAATAGCTCTACTAATGGTACTACTTAAATGGTTCTAGATAGTACTGAAATCAGGTGATTTGACTGAGCGGTGGTTCCTGGTAAAAAGACTATTTGTATATAGTTACAGATGAGTAATCTTCAGGTGTAATAAAGGTGATGGAGAATAATAATGAATTCAGAACAATCCCTGTCCATTCATTTGGACTGTACTGGACTGTACTGGGTCTTTAATGAAACGTTCACATGGTCAGAACACAGCTGGTTACAATGACTCATAGGTATAGCGCCACCTATAAAAAGTCTGATTGTTGCAGATTTCAGTTGGATTTACATTTGAGTATTTGGTTTTGTCAAATGTGAACACCTGCCCTTCGACCCTCATAGTGGCCCTTTCTTGTTTTTATTATTTTAAATGTAAATGTCTTTGTCTTTGCGGTTGTATAAATTATACATATTCGTACTGTATCATAACATTGACCGGGATTGTGAGGACATATCGATCTCCAGTTATGTTGCTCCAGCAGATTATCTGAGAACATGAGTAACAGGGTAATAAGAGGAATTTTAACAACTACCTGAAGGAGCTGACTGTATTGATTTCTGGGTCACATATTGCTGTCTATGAAAGGACTGTTTTAATGCCCTGGAGGGACTTTTATTTCCACAGCAAAGTCTGTCAATTTCAAAGACAACGAACTTTCCAAGGTTGTTCCCTGTTCTATAATGTTACTGCAAGACTGTCTTCACCCTGCTCTCAGAAAGACAGGACAGTCGGACTGAATATTAAAATAATACCCTGTAAACAATACAAACCACCACTAATGGATCACAATCCACAGATCTCTCATTTCAGTTTATTGCACAGATCTTCTGAGATCTTCTGACAGTGCTGGAAAGTAGGATGGGGATGCTTACATTTGAACACCAGCACCGCGTATCTTTCATCTCCAAAAAAAACTCTTTATTCTCCATCACAATCACATTTTCTGGATTGTCGGTCAGTTGGATTGTACTCCGGAAAATGAAGATCACTTCTGGTTCCTCAAGAATCTGTGAAGTGATAACCGATGTGAGTGTGAAGAAATTTTAGGAAGAGCTTTGAATCGAAGGCAAAACCATGGTGTAGACCAGACCATGTACATCTATTAAATCCAGACGCTTTCAGCCACACCCCCACTAATACCTACAGATGTACAGATTATACGGTGTATCGTGGCTTTTTGCGCTGGTAGGGTCCATGTCATGCAGTAGGTGCCCTTCAAACAGCCACTGAATAAAAATATACAAATTAAAAGCAAGAATTACACACAAAAAAAGAATCTATTATAGAAAAATAGAAATAGAAGTGAAATTAAATCCTCGCAACCCTTTTCCAGAAAGTCTTCTCTGGACTGTCGCGACTGTAGCTCCAACAAAAGCAGGATAAACCCTTGATTTCGGAGGAAGTGAATGAGCAGGCGTCCCAGGCGTCGGTGTAGTTAGTGGTCCACCTCAGATGTTCAGAACTAATCATTTTACATTTGCAGAAAAGAGGAAAGATGTGTGCAGCCAGAGGTAAACAGTGGCTTTGTGTTTTCAGAACCCAACCGAGAGCAGTTCCCGTCTGTTTGTTGGGCTTTAGATTATAAAACGGCGTCTTCAAGTGTTTGTAGCTATTAGTTATCTGGTCTCTGCCACGGGCCTGTCTGTCCCTTCCTGCTGGCATCGGCCTCTATTTCCAGGGCCGTCCTCTATTTGCATTGTGTGTAAACTCTTGAAAAGCGAAAATCCACCTACGCTCAAGGCCACCATGCTGATGATTCCAATTTGTTGTGTGCGGCGTCACTGGGGAAGGGATTTGCCGCGCTGAGGCAGAGGGACCGAATTGATAGACTCAGCTCCGGAGCCTCGGCGTGCAGGAGCATTGTGCTGGGATTCAAATGGATCTCACACGTGGGCAGACGCACTGTCATCAGCTCCCATTGCCAAACGTCTCCATGTTTTAGGTGCCATTAAGGACACGCGCCTCTCTCCTTTATGGCGTGACAAGCTAATTTTCAGCAGCTCAGTCCTGTCGGGAATTCATTTATCAGTTGTCACCCTTTTATTGTTTTGGGTTTTAATGGAGTGTATAATTAAATAGCATTATGGTGTCTGAAGGAAACAAATGAAGATGGATTCTTTGTGCGTTATGAATCAGAATGCGAGACTCGTGGATGTTCGATTCGAGGGATTACAAGAAACCAGTAGAATCTCGAGACGGAGTAAAGGTGGACTTTCTGCTGCATATTTCAACGTGCTCATAATTACAGACCCACAAAATCTTACATAGCTCTTCCCGTGACCCTTTTTCGTAACGGCTGTAATTGGCTCTGCTCTTCCTCTAACAGCATGGACCGTTTACGTACGTTAAGAAAAAAGAGACGATTACCAAATCAGCGCAAAGCACGATTCAAATCTGACGGACGTGGAGAGCTTCTCCAGCAATTTACCAACAATTAAATGATCAGGAGTTCCTTATTCGGGGGCACACGTGAACCGTGGGTAAGATAACAGCTTTAATAATCAGTATGCACACACTGTGCCAGGGCACCAAACAGCTGCGTTCTCTCGGCCGCACGTCGTACGGGAGATCAGACATCTTGTTTGGCAGGTTAATTATTACTGAAGTTAAATGTGAACAAAGCACTGACTGGAATAATGAAGAGATGTCAATGACAGTGGAAGGTAAAACAGGTACTTTGATTACAATACAATGAAACACAGGCTCGTCAGATGGTATTTGGACGTTTAAATAAAACATCTCGGTTCATTAAACCCTCGTAAGTTGGGCAGACATCTCTGAAATCACAAACAGGAAACGCTTACGTTCAAATTTTATTCATTTGATGTCATTTTGAATATTTAATATTGATTCAATGCTCATAATTTATCTTATTCATCATGAAAAATTCACACAATGTTAAGAAGAGCCAGATTCAAAATATGGGTTTTACACAGCACACTCTGAGACCGACCTTCCACGCTGCTGCAGATCCTTATGACCAGTTATGGTTTCACCTTCTTCAATGATCAGGACCCCACAGGACCACCACAGAGCAGATATGATGTGGGTGGTGGGTCATTCTCAGCACTGCAGTCACACTGACATGGTGGTGGTGTGTTAGTGTGTGTTGCTGGTACGAGTGGATCAGACACAGCAGTGCTGCTGGAGTGTTTAAACCCCTCAGTGTCACTGTTGGACCGAGAACAGTCCACCGACCAGAAACGTCCAGCCGACAGCGTCCTGTGGGCAGCGTCCTGTGAGCACTGATGAAGGACTAGAGGATGACCAACACAAACTGTGCAGAAACAGATGAGCTTCTGTCTCTGACTTTACATCTACAAGGTGGAGACACTCGGTAGGAGTGTCTAATAGAGTGGACAGTGAGTGGACACAGTGTTTAAACACTCCAGCAGCACTGCTGTGTCTGATCCACTCGTACCAGCGTAACACACACTAACACACCACCACCATGTCAGTGTGACTGCAGTGCTGAGAACGACCCACCACCCACATCATATCTGCTCTGTGGTGGTCCTGTGGGGTCCTGATCATTGAAGATCAGGGTGAAAGGAGGAGAAGAAATGAACTACAGTCTGGATGAACTACAGTCTGGAATTATAGAACCACAAAGAGCTCCTGAGTGATCAGAGGAGCTGATAAGATGGACAGTGAGAGGAGAAAGAAGAACATAATATTATGGTTGATTTGTTGATTAAGTTGTTGTATCAGAAAATCATTTTAGTCTTGATGTTCATCTTCGACTCCTCTTCCTCTCGTGTCTAATTACCTAGTAAATAAAGGCAAGAGAAGAAAGCAGGAGTAGAAAAGGTCTGTTCCTGTTCCCAATGCTTCACAGCACTGATTCACACTGCACTGCTTCAAATCCCAGACACTATAGGTAACAATTATAGGAAAGAATGTGGGGATTAGAGCGTACCACGGGTCATCACCAGCTCAAAACACAGTTAATACCCTGCAGGGACAGAGTGAGAGACAGAACGGGGACCGGTCCACCATCCACGGGCCTGCTGCTCTCTCAGGAGAATGCCCCAGTACAATCCGCACGTCTTCCTGTTTTCTTACAGACGCTCAGCCTGGCCACACTCCATTGCCCACAAACCTTCGCTCTCTGAACTGTGTAACGATCCACAGCATGGCAAGCCTTGGCTCTGCGCTTGGCTGTTTAAGACTGAAATCATCTGCCAGGGGCAGAGCAGGTCAGCAAAGCTGGCTGTGCCTCCTGGGAAATCCACAGCGCATAGGCAGTGACTGATTATCACGCTTCAGGGGGTTTTATGCCCATGTGTTGAAGAGATAACTTTTGATTTGGGATCAGGAGAACCTGGAGGAGCAGGCAACAAGACATGTTTCGGTTCTATGTGTCAGCATTAACTCATTAGTTGTCTTTCTCTTATGTAAGATAAATACGTCAGCAGCAAATACCTTATTTTGATCTTTCTAAGGGTGCTTTCACACCTACCTCGATTAGTCTAAACCAAAGAAACAGGTGTGCCGCCAAACGTTGGTCCGACCAAAAGAGTTGGTCTCAGTCCAGATCAAACGAACCACGGTTTGGCTCATCTGCAGTGTGATGAGCTCATCGCAAATCAAACGACTGAAGCTGAGAAAGAACTGGAGTTTGGCTGAAGTCCATCTCTATTCCATGTTCATGTGCATCACGCAGCAGTACGGATGCAACAGAGCATGCTGGTGATTTCTGTATCCTTCCTGTATCAATGTGAGAAAGTTGGCCATGCTCACGCCGCTGCGTGACGCGCATGAACCCGAAGACAGACGAATTCTGGCAGCGAACTCGCGGCATTGACAACCCGCCAACCTGCACCCCTCTACAAACCAGTCAATGTCAACTACAGGAAGACGCAGCCCATGTAGGTGAGGAGGACAGGATGTAGTGAAGCTCTTTAGTGCAAGGTTTCTCAACCTGTGTGCCAGAGACCACCAGTGGGCCGTGAAGCACTCTCTAGTGGTCCTCAGGACCATCCTCAAGGGAAGGCAGGAGTCCACAGTGGGCTGATAATAGCATTTTAAATCATAAAAGTCTAAATGAAATAAATATCAAGAGAGCAATTGTGTTCAAACTCCAGGCCCATCCACAACATTTCTATTGAATTAAGGTCAGGACTTTGACTGGACCATTCCAGAACATGAACTTTATTCTTCTTTAATCATTCTTTGGTAGAAAACTCTGTGCTTGGTGTGTTTAGGGTCATTGTCTTCCTACATGATCCACATTCTCTGGAGATTCAGCTCAGAATAGAAATTGTTGTTATAATTCCGAATTCATTGTCCCAGCAACAATGACATGCTTTCCTAACCCAGATGCAGCAAAATGGGCCCAAAGCATGACACTACCATGTAACGATGTAAGCCCACACGTACACATTACCAACAGGAAGGTCACACACATACCTGTCCACACCTGTGGGTTGTTCACGTGCACCCGGGGACAAAAGAGTAAGAACCGGAAGACTCTGAGTTTTTACTTACCTGGGTGAGTCCACCTGTGGGTGGAGGAGAGGGGAGACTGGACCTGTGAGGGGACAAAGAAGAAGGACGTTGAATACTTATAGTTACTGTCTAATTAAAATGACATCATGACTGTATGATCTGCTGAACGGTAATGATGACTGATAATGAATGTGATTGTGTGTGGACAACCATCGTATGCTGTATGATGGACATTACCTGTGCTGATATTGGTGGAGTCCAGGGGGAGGGGCTTCCAGTATAAAGCCTGCTCTGAGGCAGAGTAGAGGGGAGTGAGTAGAGGAATGGAGAAGCAGTAGATCTGAGTGAAGTGACCAGTACACGGCTTTGTCCTCGTCGGTCAGAGCACTACACTGCCCATGAAGTGGACTTCAACTCCTACAGTTAAAGTAACTAACTTCATCACATACCACCACCATGTTTCACAATCGTAACGTGATCATAGTGATACTGAATTTTATCAAACTCAAAGTAGATATGAAGCTTGTTTGGATGTGGAGGGATCAGTGAGGAGTTGAGGGGAATAAGACTGACTGATACACCAACCAGCTCCATCAGCCTTTCTTGGCACACAGCTGATCTACCAGCTGAGCAGCAGAAAATAGTAAGAGCTGGTAAAAGGAGGACAACTGAGAATAGGTTCCTCTCTGGTTCTGAGCTGCAGGATTATTGATTAGAGACTGAATCGGGGAAGCACCCAGGAGCGGACAGTTGTCTGTCAGACTGGAACCACTTTGGGCTTCACTTAAATAACCTCTTTTGGAAGATTTTAATATTATTCGTAGACAGATTCAGGGTTTATGGTGAAGGTTAGGGTTAGAGTAAGGGTTAGGTTTAGGTTTATGGTTAAGGTTAGGGTTAGAGTAAGGGTTAGGTTTAGGGTTTATGGTTAAAGTTAGGGTTAGAGTAAGGGTTAGGTTAGGGGTTTGCAGAAGGTTAGGTTGTGAGTAAGGGTTAGGTTTAGGTTTATGGTTAAGGTTAGGGTTAGAGTAAGGGTTAGGTTTAGGTTTATGGTGAAGGTTAGGGTTAGAGTATGGGTTAGGTTTAGGGGTTTGCGGTCAGTTAGGCTAGAGTATGGTTAGGTTTTTAGGGTTTGCGGTGGTATGCTAGGTTAGAGTAAGGGTTAGGTTTAGGGTTTGGTGGTTAAGGTTAGGGTTAGAGTAAGGGTTAGGTTTAGGTTTATGGTGAAGGTTAGGGTTAGAGTAAGGGTTAGGTTTAGGGTTTATGGTGAAGGTTAGGGTTAGAGTAAGGGTTAGGTTTAGGGTTTTGTGGTGAAGGTTAGGTTAGGAGTAAGGGTTAGGTTTAGGTTTCTGTTGCTGTTGAAGCTAGAGTAAAGGGTTAGGGTTTAGGCTATGGGTGAAGGTTAGGGTTAGGAGTAAGGGTTGTGGGTTTAGGGTTAAGGTTAGGTTAGGAGCATGGTTAGGTTTAGGTTTATGGTTAAGGTTAGGTTAGGAGTACAGGTTTAGGGTTTAAGGTGAAGGTTAATGTTAGAGCAAGTGCTAGGCTTAGGTTTATGGTTAAGGTTAGTGTTAGAGTAAAGGTTAGGATTTATGGTGAAGGTTAGGGTTAGAGTAAGGCTTAGGGTTTATGGTTGATAGGTTAGAGTAAGGTTAGGGTTTAGGTTTACAGAAGCTGTTAGGTTAGGAGTATGGTTAGGTTTAGGTTTATGTTGGTTGCTAGGTTAGAGTAAGCTAGGTTTAGGTTTATGGTTACAAGTTAGGGTTACAGAGTAAGGGTTAGGTTTAGGTTTAATGGTTAAGGTTAGGGTTAGAGTAAGTGTTAGTTTTAGGCATTATGGTTGAGCGTTAGGGTTAGAGTAAGGGTTAGGTTTAGGTTTATGGTTAAGGGGTTAGGGTTAGGTTAGGTTTATGGTTACGTTAGGGCAGAGTATGTAATAGTTTAGGTTTATGGGTTACGTTAGGGTTAGGAGTAAGGGCTGGTAGTTTTAGGCTTATGGTTAAGATTATAAGCAGAGTAAGGGTTAGCTCACGGTTTATGGTTAAGGTTAGGTTATATGGGTTAGGTTTAGGTTTGCGGTTAAGGTTAGGTTAGGAGTAAGTGCTAGTTTAGGTTTATGGTTAAGGTTAGGGTTAGAGTAAGGGTTAGGTTTATGGTTTGGCGGTTAAGGTTAGGGTTAGAGTAAGCGGTTAGGGTTTAGGGTTTATGGTTAAGGTTAAAGGTAGAGTATGGCTAGGTTTATGGTTTGGCGGTTAAGGTTAGGTTAGGGAGTAAGCGGGTTAGGCTTTAGGTTTGCGGTTAAGGTTAGGGTTATATAAGGGGTTAGTTTTATGGTTTATGGTTAAGGTTAGGAGTGGGCGTTGAAGCCAGGGGTTTATGGTGAAGCTGTTAGGGGTTAGAGCAAGGGTTAGGGTTTTCCCAGTTTATGGTAGTTAGGGTTGAGAGCAAGGTAATATAGTTTAGGGGTTTGGTTACAAGAAATATAAGGTTAGTTTAGGTTTAGGTTTATGTCAAGGTTAGGTTACAGAGTAAGGGTTAGGGTTTATGTAAGCTTGCTGCTGGCTGTTCAGAGTACAAGGTTAGGTTTAGGGTTTATATGTTAGGGGTTAGTATGGTTGTGGGTTTAGGTTTGTTGTTACAAGTTAGGTTAGAGTAAGGGTTAGGTTTAGGTTTATGGTTAAGGTTAGGTTAGGAGTAAGGGGTTAGGTTTAGGTTAGGCTTATGGTTGCTGTTGGGGTTAGAGCATGTTGTTTAGGGTTTAGGTTTATGGTTGTTTAGGTTTCAGAGTAAGGTTGTTTAGGTTTATGGTTAAGGTTAGGGTTAGAGTAAGGGTTAGTTTTAGGGTTTGCGGTTAAGGTTAGGGTTAGAGTAAGGGCTAGGTTTAGGTTTAGGTTTATGGTTACAAGTTAGGCAGAGTAAGGGCTAGGGTTTAGGGTTTGGTGGAAGTCAAGGTTAGGGGTTAGAGTAAGGGTTAGGTTTAGGGGTTTAGGTTTATGTCACAAGAAATATAAGGGCTAGGGTTTAGTTTAGGGCTTTGCACATACAGGTTTAGAGCAAGGTTTAGGCTTGATGGTTAAGGTTAGGGGTTAGAGTAAGGGGTTAGGCTTATGGTTACAAGTTAGGGTTATATAGGTTAGTTTATGGCTTCCAAGTGTGTACAAGTTAGGGCTAGAGTAAGGTTAGGGTTTAGGTTTATGGTTATGTTAGGGTTAGGGAGTAAGTGGGTAAGGTTTTATATTTATGCAGAAGGTTGAAATAGAGCAAGGGTTAGGTTTAGGCCATGTTAAGGTTAAGGTTAGAGTAAGGGTTAGGTTTAGGGTTTATGTTAAGGTTAGGGTTAGAGTAAGGGTTAGGTTTTGGGTTCATGGTGAAGGTTAGGGTTAGAGTAAGCGTTAGGTTTAGGGTTTATGGTTGGAAGTTTAGGGTTGAGTATGGGTAAGGTTTATGGTTTGGTGGTGTACAAGTTAGGTTAGAGAAGCTAGGGCTTAGGTTTGGTGGTTAAGGTTAGAGTAAGGGTTAGGGTTTATGGTTACAAGTTAGGCAGAGTAAAGGGTTAGTTTAGGGTTTATGGTTACAAGTTAAAGCCAGGAGTAAGGGTTAGGTTTATGTTGGAAGTTAGGGTTACACAGAGTAAGGGGTTAGGTTTAGGTTTGTGGTTACAAGTTAGGGTTAGAGTAAGGGTTAGGTTTAGGTTTATAGTTAATGTTAGGGGTTAGAGTAAGGTTAGGTTTAGGGTTTATAGTTACAAGTTAGGGTTAGAGGTGTTGGGGTTTATGTTAAGGTTAAGGGTGTTAGGTTTAGGGTTTATGGTTAAGGTTAGGTTGAGTAAGGGTTAGGTTTAGGTTTATGGTTAGGTTAGGTTTAGGTTTAGGGTTAGGGTTAAGGTTAGGTTAGAGGCGTTAGGTTTAGGGTTTATGGTTGCTGTTAGGGTTAGGAGTAAGGGTTAGGTTTAGGGTTTATGGTTAAGGTTAGGTTAGAGCCTGGAAGGTTAGTTTTAGGTTTGGAGTGGTTAAGGTTAAGGTTAGTTTAGGTTTAGGTTAGGTTTGTTATGGTTAAGGTTAAAGTAAGGTTAGGTTTAATGTTATGGTTAAGGTTAAGGTTAGGAGTATGGGTTAGTTTAGGTTGCAAGTATGAAAGGAGCAAGGGTTAGGTTTAGGTTTATGGTTAAGGTTAGGGTAAGAGTAAGGGTTAGGTTTAGGTTTATGTTTACAATGGTTAAGGTTAGGGTTAGATAAGGGTTAGGTTTAGGTTTATGGTTACGGTTAGGGCTAGAGTAAGTAAAGGGGTTTATAGGGTTTATAAGTTAAGGTTAGGTTAGAGCAAGGGGTTAAAGTTTAGGGCTTATGGTTAAGGTTAGGGTTAGAGTATGGTTGTATGCTTAGGGTTTCCAGGTTACGTTAGGGTTAGAGTAAGGGTTAGGTTTTAGGTTTTTCTTATGGTTACAAGGTTAGGTTAGAGTAAGGGTTAGGTTTAGGCTTATGGTGAAGGTTAGGAGCCAGAGCAAGGGTTAGGGTTTAGCCTATGGTGAAGGTTAGGTTAGAGTATGGGTTAGGTTGGCTTATGGTTAAGGTTAGGGTTAGAGTAAGGTTAGGTTTAGTTTATGGTTAAGGTTAGGATTAGAGTAAGGGCTAGGTTTAGGTTTATGGGTGAAGGTTAGGCTAGAGTAAGGGTTAGGTTTTCAGGTTTATGGTTACAAGTTAGGGTTAGAGTAAGGGTTAGGGTTTAGGTTTGCGGTTAAGGTTAGGGTTAGAGTAAGGGTTAGGGTTTAGGTTTATGGGTTGGTTAGGCTAGAGTAAGGGTTAGGTTTAGGTTTATGTGGTAATGTTTAAAGTTGAAGTATGGCTAGGTTTAGGTTTATGGTTAAGGTTAGGGTTAGAGTAAGGATTAGGTTTAGGTTTATGGTTAAGGAAGAATAGAGTAAGGAAGAAGTTTTAGGCTTATGGTTATGTTAGGTTAGAGTAAGTGCTAGGCTTAGGGTTTATGGTGAAGGTTAGGGGTTAGAGTAAGGGTAGAGTTTCAGTTTATGGTGAAGGTTAGGGTTAGAGTAAGGGTTTGGTTTAGGTTTATGGTTAAGGTTAGGGTTAGAGTAAGGGTTAGGTTTAGGGTTTATAGTTAAGGTTAGGGTAAGAGTAAGGGCTAGGTTTAGGTTGGCGGTGAATAAGTTAGGGTTGTATAAGGGTTAGGTTTAGGTTTGCGAGTTAGCTAGAGTAAGTGCTAGGGTTTAGGTTTATGGGTGAAGGTTAGGTTAGTAAGGTTGTGCCTTAGGCTTATGGTTAAGGTTAGGTTAGGAGTAAGGTTTAGGTTTATGGGTAATAAGTTAGGGTTAGAGTAAGGGTTAGGTTTAGGTTTATGGGGAAGGTTAGGGTTAGAGTAAGCGTTAGGTTTAGGTTTATGGTGAAGGTTAGGGTTAGAGTAAGGGTTAGGTTTAGGGTTTATGGTTAAGGTTAGAGTTAGAGTAAGGTTTAGGTTTAGGGTTTATGGTTAGGGTTAGAGTTAGAGTAAGGGTTAGTTTTAGGTTTAGGTTTTGCGGTTAAGGGGCTAGGTTAGAGTAAGGGTTAGGCTTTTCTAGGTTTATGGTGAAGGTTAGAGTGCAGAGTAAGGGTTAGGTTTAGGGCTTGGCAGAAGGGGTTAGGCTAGAGTAAGGCAGGTTTAGGTTTATGTTAAGGTTAGGTTAGAGTAAGGTTAGGTTTAGGTTTATGGTATGTTAGGGTTAGAGTAAGGGGTTAGGTTTAGGGTTTATGGGTGAAGGTTAGGTTAGAGTAAGGGTTAGGTTTAGGTTTATGGTTAAGGTTAGGGTTAGAGTAAGGGTTAGGTTTAGGGTTTATGTTATGTTAGGTTAGAGTAAGGTTAGTTTATGGTTTATGGTTAAGGTTGGGGTTAGAGGCGGTTAGTTTAGGGTTTATGGTTAAGGTTAGGGTTAGAGTATGGGTTAGGTTTAGGGTTTATGGTTAAGGTTAGGGTTAGAGTAAGGGTTAGGTTAGGCTTATGGTTAAGGTTAGGTTAGGAGTAAGGGTTAGGTTTAGGTTTATGGTGAAGGTTAGTGTTAGAGTAAGGGTTAGGTTAGGGTTAGAGTAAGGGTTTACACTTTTCTGTGTGTGTTGGTTGAGTGCTGTTGTGTGACGGTAAACGGTGCTGTTTGTAATACATCATTGAGTTTCCTGAAAAGCACAGTCACATTATATCAACCTGTTTGTTACTGTCCATTTGATCAGCCCTCTGACCATACAGGAGCATATTGTATTTCAGACACAGCAGTGCTGCTGGAGTGTTTAAACACTGTGTCCACTCACTGTCCACTCTATCAGACACTCCTACCGAGTGTCTCCACCTTGTAGATGTAAAGTCAAAGACAGAAGCTCATCTGTTTCTGCACAGTTTGTGTTGGTCGTCCTCTAGTCCTTCATCAGTGCTCACAGGACACTGTCGGCTGGACGTTTTTGGTCAGTGGACTGTTCTCGGTCCAGCAGTGACACTGAGGGGTTTAATCACTCCAGCAGCACTGCTGTATCTGATCCACTTGTACCAGCAACACACACACTAACACACCACCACCATGTCAGTGTGACTGCAGTGCTGGGAGAATGACCCACCACCCACATCATATCTGCTCTGTGGTGGTCTTGTGGGTCCTGATCATTGAAGATCAGGGTGAAAAGGAGGAGAATAAAGTCTGCAGAGAAAAAGATGGAATTCACAGTCTCTGTGTAGTGAAGTTTTCACACTTTTGGGACCAGTGTAGCCCTGACTTTAGTCCAAAAAATCAGTCATTTTGGAGTTAGAAAATCAGTTCAGCTCAGTTCAAAAATATTATTGCCAAGAAACATCACCCACTTGGGACAAACGCTTCAGCAGGGACGTGCTCTTGTGTACCTCTTCTACAGGGTCCTTGTGATAAACTAGCAGGTGTTATGAATGAGTCACAGAGAGACAATGAGTTTGTGCTCATTAACAGGACAGCTCTTGAAAAGGCTGCTGCACCGCTGCTGAGGGCCTATTTAAACAAGTCTGGGTAATTCAGGTCTCAGGGCAACCACACCATCCGCGAAATCCTTCAGCATGGTTTATAAAGATAGGAGCTACTATGTTAGTCTACACACACACACACACACACACACACACACACACACACTATAGTTGGATCCCTTTAGAAAGACCACCCACTTGAATTCTTCAAAAGCCAGTGGACACCATATGCAGATATTTTCTTCTTTTTCCCGCCGCTGCCTGGGAGGTGAGTGTCTTCGTTACAGCTCAGCTGAAATGTCACATTATATCACAAGTGGTCACAACAACGTTTTCATTTTGTCCTCTTTTAGTCTCCCGAATTAGGCCGTGAATGTCCCCCATTACTGCAGTGACGCCATGTCCAGAGACCATACAGGGACATGTTAACCTTTAGAACTTAAGGCCAATTACATGCGATGTTTTTGTGGTTTGATGTTCTTTAGTCGACAAAAGTATGAACTGTATTCATAGGAGACAGTCACACATACCGCGTACTGTTTCAGGAGATCAGACGCTACTCAAGCTAGTCTTCATTAAATGTTAACAGAACTTAAATATTTGTTAGACTTTACTTGTGTCTACAATTTTTTTGCTTATAAGAACTAAAAACTCAGAATTGATTTTGGAAGTTGATCATTCGGAGTGTTTTTGAGCTGATTGTGGAAGGAAGGTCTTTAAGATACTGTAGAGTCTGTATGCAGGTTGATCATCAGCCCCGCCCCCTCTCTCTGATCAGTCAGAGCTCCGGCGTAGGTTGATCGTCAGCCCCGCCCCCTCTCTCTGATCAGTCAGAGTCTGTATGCAGGTTGGTCATCAGCCCTCACCCCTCTCTGATCAGTCAGAGTCTGTATGCAGGTGCTGATCATCAGCTCCGCCTGATCAGTCAGAGTCTGCATGCAGGTTGATCATGTTCACGTGACAGAGCAGTAAACATGCACTGGAAGCTCCTTTGGTATTTAAAATGGGATTTAATTCAGTTGGAAACCAGTGAATTTGAGCTGTTTTCTGAATTACTGACTAATACGGTTAAATATGGGGTTAAATAGGGTCCTAATAATCCTCTCGTTTGGTATCATATGTTTAATATGTGTGTTAGTAACTCTGATCAGGACAGTAATACTGAAGCTTGGATATGGGTGGTGTTTGTTGGGGTGATGGGTAGCTTATGTAGCCTGAGTGGATGTCTTGTGAGGTTTTCTGGAGTGAGCTTGCTCTACACTGTCACCACACAGTCCCACCCTTAAGGTGATTATCACGGAAAAGCAGGAAAACACTGGCTGAAAGAATTAGGCAGAACACAAGAGGAACAGAGCCGGATAAAGTCCCCGTGGAATAAAGAGTAAGCCTGCACTGAACACTCTGTAGACCAAGACACAGAAACAAGAGGTAGGAGAAGCACGCTTCCTAACCCTTATCTCACCACAGCTTCTTCCCTTTAGAGACCATTCCACCGGAGGAATGGACTGGAATATTGTCTTATAAGCTAAAGTCTGATGTTCCAGAGCGTTCATGTTGAAGCTGTGTTTAGGACGTCAGATTGGATTCCGGCGCTGGTGTTTTATATTTTTATGGTATAAAAGATGTTCAAGGCTTCAGGTCTTGTTGGAGGCATTGAATCTGACTGAGAGTGAAGATCAGCTACAGCTCAGTAAAGACTGACATTGTAAAGATTCTTATTTGTGCGTTTTTCTGTTGACACTGACAAACTAATAGACTTAAAAGTACAATTTACAATTACACTCATGAACACCTTTAACTTCATCATATTTAATCATCTGAACATCTGACCTTCACTGTATCTCCACTGAGAGATGGAGCTGATAAAACCAAACACAACTGAAGAAACGTCTTTAATCATCATTAATAAACATCATTAACAGAAATGTTCTCTTATTGTGATGATAAAGTTCAGACCCCTCTGTTCTAATATCTGTTTCTCCTCCTTTGTCTGAAATAATGTCAGTGAGATGTTTCTAGAACCATCTACCGTCTCTATTATCGACTGAAGAACAACGCTCCCACTCCTCCATGCGAATTCTTTCAGCTCTAGATGTTTCAGCGCCAGTCTTTGTACAGACGCTCTTGCGTTCTCCTCAAGCCCCTTCTGATACAATAAAGATCTCGTGGTTTCTATGATGGAGAGATCTCACCCTGCTGTGCAGCAGCAGAGCAGCTCCAAACCATCACACTTCCACCACCATGTTCACAGCTGCTATGAGCTTCTTCTGCTCAAATGCTGCTTTGTCTGGATCCAACACGCTCTCTGTTACTGTCCAAATAATTCAGCTCTGGATTCATCTGTCCAAAGCCTATTGTTCCAGAAATCCTGATCTTTGTCTAGATGTTCTCTGGAGAACTTTAGTTTTGTCCTGATGTTTTTGAAGATAAGGGTTTCCTCCTTAAAGACCAATGGAAATCAAGTGGATTCACACACTTGGGGGCAGTGAGATCACATGCCCGGAGCAGTGTGCAGCCCTATTCACGGTACCTGGGGAGCAGCTGGTGAGTTCAGTGTTTTGATCAAGGACATTTCAGTCTTGTCCTTGTCCTTTCAGTGACAAGGTTGGTTCTTGAACCACCAGGCTACAACTTTAGGTCCCGTGAAGGTATTTTAGGATTGTTGGAATCTTGTGGTCAGCCTGACCTGGCCATGTTGGCAGTTGTATTAAATGTTCTCCATCTTATTTCTAATTGTTCCGAGATGTTTTAAAATCCCTTCACAGACTCACTGTTTAAAATCGGTGTATTTCCTCATATTTTACATCGACTGCCATTTAAAAGCAATGACACTCGAAACCACTGATTTTATGACTGAGAAGGAACTTTAAAGTACCAAGATAGTAGTTAATGAAGCTCGTCTAATGCTTCGCTCTTTTGTTACTGCAAGAGCACAAAGATGTCAAAAAATTTACACATTCAAATAACACAAGAAATTTTGGTTCATCAAGTTCCCAAAATGTCACCAGAACAAAAATAACAATAATTATAATAGAATAAATGACTCAGTCACGTGTCTTACTTTCTGTATTTCGAGTTGATTAAAAATCCACGTTCTCTGTCATGTGAACTGGTCTCGCCAATGGGATTGACTTTATTTTGACTCTTGTCTCTGTTGAGGTTTTGGCTGATGTTTCAGAGAACCTGCTACCCACACACTCGCACTCAAGCACACGAGTGCTCTTACTGTGTCTACACTAAGCTCTGCCATCTGCTGACTCTCTGATCAGACCTCTTTTATGATCGTCCTATGATTTCCTCATGAGAGCGAGCAGAAGCCCGAGTGGCAGCCTGTTAACGGAATGCATTAATCCTGTGCTAACGGTGTGAAGTGTTCGCACCGCAGTACGAAAGGACGAGGAGACAATTTCATTTTAGTTCTGGATTTCTCTCATTTCATCAGCGTGATTATCTCCAAAACCAGTGAACTCCACTGTCAACCCAACTACGAACACTGAACAGCGACCCATGGCAGCATGACAAATCTGAACCCACAAAATGGTGAGCTGAGACGATCTTCTGCTGCGTTGGAAAGGAGCAGGAAGAATGGGTTCAGGAGCTGTGACTGAAACACCAGAAATTCTTATATAACGTTTCACGGAAACAGAGGCAAAAGTAGGTTTAGGATCGACCCAGCTGAGAGTGGTTGCACCAATATAGAAATGATGGGCTGTTTGTGGAAACCAGTAACCAATAATGACAAAACAGGTTTTGACTCTAACCACGTATGAAACAGAAATCAGCTTAAAGCTCTAAAGATGTGTAATCGAATAATGTATAGAATTATTAACCCTATAACATTATATAATAATGATAACTGGGTCTGATGATTGATGAAGGCAGCGTTAGGAATCGAACGACACTGTGCAGTCTTCCATATGTAGGATAGTTATCCATTATACTGTCAATATAGAATAGAATAGAATAGAATAGAATAGAACTTTATTGATCCCTTGGGAGGGTTCCTTCAGGGAAATTAAGGATTGATCATGCACCTCTTTAACAATATTTAAATATTCATTAAACGTAAACTTCAAACTAATGAATGCAACACTACACTGAACAATATATTTACACCGGGGCTTGAAAGTTTGTGACACCTTAATGAGAAGATCAGGAACCAAATCAAACCAACGAGACAGAAACATCACACTGATCATGTATTTACTGATGAAGATGATCAGTGTTTATATCTGAGGGTAAAAGTCTGTGACTCTGCTTTCAGTATCTGCTGTGTCTCCTCTTCTGCAGTAATAACTGTAACTAAACGTTTCCGTAACGGTTGATCAGTCCTGCACTGATTTGAGTTCATTCCTCCACAAACCAGCTTCAGCTCTGTGATGTTGGTGGTTTCCTCCATCAACTGCTGCTTCAGCTCCTTCACAACATCTCTACTGGATTAAGATCAGGACTCTGACTGGATCAGTCCAGAACATTACCTTCATTCTTCTTCAAACGTTCTTTGGTAGAACCACTTGTGTGTCTGTGGTCGTTGTCTTTCTGCATGATCCACATTCTTTTGAGATGCAGCTCACACACCAATGTTCTGACATTCTCCTTTAAAATGCATTGTTCCATCAACGAAAGGCATCAAAACACACCTAAACCGTGATGCTACACCCACCAATAGAAATGCCCCTGAAAGTTATGTCTCATGTGAAGTTTAACACTTTGGAGACACGTTTGAATCTCTGTTATGCACATCAATACGAATCAAAATAGGAAATAAATATATTGGTGTTTATTCTACATCCCTGCAATGAATGAGAAGCTGATAATCTGGCTGCTGAGCGTAATCTTTTAGCAGCATTCAGATCCCGGTCCTCTCTCCTTCCTTCAATCAGGTCAGTGCTCTAAATCCTAATGTTGCTATGCCTGCCGGATCTCAACAACATCAGAGCAGAGATTGTACCTGTTGAAGGGCAATCATTTCTTGGTTTTGACGTAACCTGAGGCACAGAAGCAATTTGTTTTTCTATTACATCTGCTATTCGTCATGAAGGTCCGGGTATTTATGTGCAAAACGAGCCGCTCCAGCTCGAGTAACCTGCCTGTGGCACCACCGCAGAGCTTCTGCTGTCAGAGTGTGTTTAAATATACACACATTCACACCTGAACACACACGCACACACACACACACACACACACACACACACACACACACACACACACACACACACACACACACACACACACACAGGGTCATTAGCTCATCAGAACAGGCCCTCAGGGCAGCCTCAGGGGCCGTGTTTCCTTCCTCAGCATGTGGTGACCATTTAGAACATGTCACGCCAAATTAAGCACTTATTACCCACTAAGATAAGCAGAGTCATCATTTTACACATATTAACAACAAATCGGTCTCATATTTGAGACATTTAGAACTTTAGAACCTTTAGAACTTTAGAGCGTTTGACGGCCTTTCACCAAAACTAGGAGACAGTCACACTCTCTCCATTTGAGATGTAAATATTAACAGGATATAAATATGAATTTGACCATGTTTTGATCATAAATGATCATGTTTTTGAGCTGAAAATGTGAGATGTTTGTTGAGATTGACAAGGATATTAAAAAAAAGAACAACCTGAAGGTTCTTTATTATTTTTATTATTTATGTATTTATGTGTCAGTATTATCCCTTCTATTAAACCAGTATTAAAACACAGCATTTGAGCAGAAGAAGCTCATAGCAGCTGTGAACATGGTGGTGGAAGTGTGATGGTTTGGAGCTGCTCTGCTGCAGCAGGGTGTGGAGATCTCTCCATCATAGAAACCACTATGAGATCTTTATTGTATCAGAGGGGGTTTGAGGAGAACGTAAGAGCGTCTGTACAAAGACAGACGCTGAAACATCACAGAGCTGAAAGAATTCCGCATGGAGGAGTGGGAACGTCATTCTTCCAGTCGATGTCAGAGACGGTAGACGGTTCTAGAAACATCTCACTGACGTTATTTCAGACAAAGGAGGAGAAACAGATATTAGGACAGAGGGGTCTGAACTTTATCCTCATAATAAGAGAACATTTCTGTTAATGATGTTTATTAATGATGTTTACAGATGTTTCTTCAGTCGTGTGTGTTTAGGTAATGTTTGTCTCTGCGTGTCTGTCAGTCCGAGTACGAAGGCTGAATGAAAACAAAACTGACTGAATTTGCTTCTTAAATTTCCCCTTTTTATCTCAACTTGTCTCACTTTATAAATCTGGATCTTCTGAGAGGCAGGTGGTTCTGGCTGTCTGCTGATAAGCAAGGTTTCCAAGCCACTGTTATTTCTTAAATTGTATTTTTGGAAGGAAGGACGCCTAAAAAGATTCTCAGCCACAAGTGACAGAGAAGAGAATCCTGAAATGGAGATATTGCTTTCGCTCAAATCTAAACAGTCTGTATTTAATAGTTCTGGGTATTTTTACTGGGATACCATATGCTTTTATTACATAATCAACACATCCACTGATTAGCCATAACATTATGAACACCTCCTTATTTCTACACTCTCCATCTGTTTCTCTGCAGACTTTATTCTCCTCCTTTCACCCTGATCTTCAATGATCAGGACCCCACAGGACCACCACAGAGCAGATATGATGTGGGTGGTGGGTCATTCTCAGCACTGCAGTCACACTGACATGGTGGTGGTGTGTTAGTGTGTGTTGCTGGTACGAGTGGATCAGACACAGCAGTGCTGCTGGAGTGTTTAAACCCTGTGTCCACTCACTGTCCACTCTATTAGACACTCCTACCGAGGGTCTCCACCTTGTAGATGTAAAGTCAGAGACAGAAGCTCATCTGTTTCTGCACAGTTTGTGTTGGTCGTCCTCTAGTCCTTCGTCAGTGCTCACAGGACGCTGCCCACAGGATGCTGTCCACAGGACGCTGTCAGCTGGACATTGAGGGGTTTAAACACTCCAGCAGCACTGCTGTGACTGTGGCCTGTGTGGAAGTGATGTAGCATTCCGAGTCCTCTGGTAGAACATTCTCTTTCATTTCTTCAAAAAGCAATTTAAGAAGATATAAAGTGTGAAGCTTCATGTGATGGAAGTTTGATGGATTTTTTTTCTGGAATCAGACGTTCAAGAACAGAGCTATTTTAAACCTTTACCTTTAAGAGAAAGAAAGATGGGAGAAGCGTGGTGTTGATTTCAGCAGATGAGTTCATAATGTGAACCTTTTTCTATTGATAAAGTCGATCAACTCTTTTATTGATTATTAGATTGATCTCAATGCTGACTTTCTTCCAAAAGCTTTTCATTTTCGTTAACATTGATTTTATTAATGAGGGTAGTAGCAAATCTCTGACCTCTGTTGACGTTCTGGTCATTTATACATTTAGCAGGTGTGATCCCACCCGTGGGATATGCCATGGTTCAGAGAGTACGGGTGGGTGTCACCATTAAGTCCCTGAGTTTGATTCTGATTCGTTATTTGATTCAACATTGTTTAATTTAGTCTTTTCAGTTCTAATGACATGTTTTTAACTTCAGCTCCACAAACTGGAGATGTAATCAGAGCCATTCACACTCTTCATTACAAAACGAGTGAGCTTACAAATTGATTCCAAATGA
Organism: Acestrorhynchus altus; assembly: GCA_034509495.1. NCBI lineage: Eukaryota > Metazoa > Chordata > Actinopteri > Characiformes > Acestrorhynchidae > Acestrorhynchus > Acestrorhynchus altus. The sequence continues at coordinate 611,237 of CM067504.1, read as the reverse complement.
ATCTTTTCTGCTGTGTTTCTCCAGAAGGAGGTGCTGTTGTGCTGTCTGAGCTGTGAGGAGGTATGTTGGAGGCGTGGCCTTTATTAAATAAGCTCCAGCTGAGAATCATTATCTGGTCTCTAAGCTCTGAGCTCAGTGTGAAAACGACCCTTTCAGGAGTAGATGGGCTTTAACCCGTCTTCTCAGATGGTCGTCCCCCAGTAAGAGCTGCTGGACCTCCTGTTACCATATGACCAGCTGTCTTTGTTCTGAGAGGGGTTTATTATGTTTCTATGACAGAAACTCAACAAGAAATTTCTGTTTCTGTCCTGATGGTGGTTCCTGGTGGTCCATCAGTCAGAAGAGTGTCTGTGTGTCTTCTCCTCAGGTGCTTGTTTAAAAACAACAATGCATCAACATAAAATATTGACATCTGCGTATTTTCAGCATTGACGTCAACATCTGACGAACCACAGCAGCCCTGATGATGAGGATTCTGTCTGAATTGTACGAGCAGTTGGAAGCAGAAACTCAGTTAAACGTAAAGCTTTAACACAAACAGCTTAATTTCGTCCGCCGTCCACTCCGGTCAGTGATGGTAATGAAGGAGTTCACACTGCAAGCGTTCTCTGCAGTAGCTGAACACCCACTCTTCATTTGTCTGATCTCTGAGGAGAGAGGTGCGTCCAGTGTCTCTTCTGCAGTTGGAGAGGAGGGCAGCGCAGGAGAGCGTTTTGAATCAGACAGAGATGGGCTGGTTTCACCTTCCCTACAATTACGCTGCACTGTCTGGACTCGTCTGAGAGATTCTGGTGTTTTTGTAGAAGTGAGTTCTGGTGGAGAACATGGCTGTCAGTGTGACTTAAATACGTCGTATACCGACGTCTGAGTGTGTCTAAAGGGATCCTCACTTTATCATACGAGGAGAAAGTGTGCATCAGCTGATGGAGTGGGTTAGAGTGAGGACATTCAGGAGTAGTCCATCTGTATCTCTGCAGACTTTACTCTCCTCTTTTCACCCTGATCTTTAATGATCAGGACCCCACAGGACCACCACAGAGCAGATATTATGTGGGTGGTGGGTCATATAATGTGGAGTGGATCAGACACAGCAGTGCAGTGCAGTTAGACACTCCTACCGAGTGTCTCCACCTTGTAGACGTAAAGTCAGAGACAGAAGCTCATCTGTTTCTGCACAGTTTGTGTTGGTCGTCCTCTAGTCCTTCATCAGTGCTCACAGGACGCTGCTCACAGGACGCTGTCGGCTGGACATTTCTGGTTGGTGGACTGTTCTCGGTCCAGCAGTGACACTGAGGGGTTTAAACACTGAACAATTAAGATAGGGTTGAAGGGGATGCCATGTTGTTTTCCTCTGTCTCAAGCTCTCTGAGATGTCTCAGTAGGCCTGCTGGCCAGAAACAAAAGTCCAACATCCTACCATGGTAGCTTGCAGAGAGCTCCACACAGTTGGTGAACAAATACTGGATAAAGAGAAGATATACGACCTGTGGAGACCACATTCAGCCTACTGTGTCTAATAAGAATGTTCCTGTGAAATGAGTGGTACGTGGTTCTTAGAAGTCTTAGTATGATCATGGTTGGTACATGGCCTAAAAGTTGGAGAACCTCTCATACAGGTTGGTTTCTTGATCAGCTCAAGGCCAGATATGCAGAGCAGACAGGACAGTCTGTCCATCTGTCTCTGCAATCATGTGATCAATTAGAAGGAAATGAATGTATATATATATAAATGACCTAAAAGATCTAAAAGGGAAAGAATGACACCAGTTCAGTAATGCTTGATAATCGAGGAGAGCATTGAAAGTTCTCCTCAGAGGGATATGTGGGCTTAATTATTAGATTTCATCAGCCACTGTGGAACATCAGGAGACTGTGGAACAAAAGAGCGCTGACTGTTCCGTCTATTTTAGGTGGATATTAGTTAATTCACTCAAAAGATGTTCTTGCTGGAGATCTGGAGAAAGAATGTATAATTCAACTGCTTATGTGTTTGATTCCTACTTTTAATATCTGAACATCCGTCATGTCATAATGTGGACTCTATAAAAATGGCCCTCATAACAGAAACCCTCACAGAACAATGAATCGACCAATTCTCTACCAGAACTAAAAAAAACGAAGGAACGTCTGTCACTGATTTGTGGGGATGGAATTAAATGTGATTGGATGACTCTGAAGATGACGGACCCCCATGAACACTATGGTCTTTAACGTGTTTAATCATCTGAACATCTGATCTTCATCATATCTACACTGAGAGATGGAGCTGATAAAACTCAACACACACAACTGAAGAAACGACTTTAAACATCATTTATAAACATAATTGTGATACAAAAGTTAGGACACGCCCACATTTATTACTGATTAAAATACCTAAAATCAGAATCAGGAGCAGAACATCATCTGCTAATGATCAGACCACCGTTAGAGAGGACTTTGGAGGAGACTGTCTTATTTAAACCTCAGACATTTGTTTGGTTTGCTCTTGATTGTTGGAAGTGAGTGGGATCATCATGGTCAGATCCAAAAAGCTCTCTGAGATCTTCAGAGAGAAGTGTCTCCACATCTCTGCATGTTTCTCTGGATACTCCAGGTTCCTCCTGCTGTGGAAGGTGAACTTCTCTGCTAAACTGAACACTCATTTAAAGGTTCATGGGGTGTCCAGGTTTTTCACATATATAAACATTTTGTTTATAAAGATGTATAAAATATGATATTCCTCCAAAGGAACCTCTCCAGATCCTTCCGAAAGCAGATTTTGCTCTGATTTGATGTTTGATGGACTGTGAGGCCTTGTTTTCTCCTCATACTTTAGAAGGGAAATGGTGACACAACCCCACAGATCCACAAACGTGCTACATTGCTGATTAGGATATTTCCTGATCTCCTTTGTTTGTGGTAAACAGCAGATGCTTTCCTGTGGCAAGCTTTCAAAAAACCCTGCTGGCTTGGAGGTTGTGTCTGAATGTGCTTTTGGAGATATGTTCAAACCAGAATGAAACCAACATCTGCAGCTGTCCAGACAGTTACACTGTGCTGTTCTGTACTGAAGTCCTGTTATTTTGGAAACACTCATTTATAGTAAAGCTCTACTACAATAATAGAAATGAAAATGACTAAGCTACACATGATATATACTGGGTCTACTGGTCATCTACTCCACTCTTTAATTCCAGTTTATGAAGAATTAATCTGCATGAACAGATTAATGCTAGAACTTTATTCTTTTTGCCCTTTTTCAAATTGTTTGCTACTAATTTAGACATGCAAATTACCCAACACCCTACGTAGTGTCCCACATTTCGGGCCCTGCTCTTGACACCGGGGGTGAGAGATCATCCACTTTTCCTTCGAGTCATGTGACAGGCTGCCATCGTGCTTGGAGCAGAACGTTGGATCCCCGGATCTGACGCAACGGTCGGCAGACGCCTGCGTCGACCAGCAGCACACTTATGGGATGTGGGATGAGCACAATCTTCCCACGCCCCAGGATCATAGTGGTAGCGCCTTAGCCCGCTACACCACACGGGGTAATGCTAGAACTTTATCTGTTTCTGTAAATCTACAAATTACACTGACAAAAACATTGTATCTCCATTTTTAGTAGAAGGTGAATATGGAAACGTATTTCAGATCAGAAAACTCTGTAACTTTGATTTCTATTAAAGGTTGTTTTTCATTCTCAGGTAAAATTGTTCTGAAGGTATGACGGTGATGATATACAGTATTAAATGCTGTAAAGCACAGTGCAGGTAGACTCCATGGGTCTGGTTGTGGGTTTGATTCCTGGGTTCCTCTGGATACCCAGGTTCCTCCTGCAGTGGGAGGTGAATTGCTGTGCTAAACTGAACTCTACTCATTTAAAAATGCTGATTAATCTGTGATTATGTGCCCGTATAACCTAATAATTTAGTTCAGTGTTCAGTCTGGAGCTCAGACTAAAACAAACTGGATTAGAAGAGTGGAGAAAGCAACATATGCCCAGTACACCCAGTATACCCAGTATTTAATGTAGCTGTGTATATTTTAGTGAGCTTTACTACAAATTAGAGCTTCCAAACAAATAGGTTTGAATTTTCTGAACTGCTGTCTTTATTAGTGGAGAAGGAGCTTTGGTCATCTGTAGTTCAATGATCAGGACCCCACAGGACCACCACAGAGCAGATATGATGTGGGTGGTGGGTCATTCTCAGCACTGCAGTCACACTGACATGGTGGTGGTGTGTTGGTGTGTGTTGCTGGTACGAGTGGATAAGACGCAGCAGTGCTGCTGGAGTGTTTAAACACTGTGTCCACTCACTGTCCACTCTATTAGACACTCCTACCGAGTGTCTCCACCTTGTAGATGTAAAGTCAGAGACAGAAGCTCATCTGTTCCTGCACAGTTTGTGTTGGTTGTCCTCTAGTCCTTCATCAGTGCTCACGGGACGCTGCCCACAGGACGCTGTCGGCTGGACGTTTCTGGTCGGTGGACTGTTCTCGGTCCAGCAGAGACACTGATGGTGAGTGTTTATTGATGCGAGTTAGAAAAGAGTTTCTAAAGGTCCAATTACTTGTTGTTGTGTTTTGGAAAACGTGTAAGTTTATTTTGATTTTTGTTGTATGAATAATGCCTCATTACCTTATGAAAATGAAAAACGTCTCTCCAGCTGATCATTATCCAGGACATTTTAATCCAGGTTTTTACGTTTTCTTTTTTCTTCCAGAAGCTCATAATGAAACAGAGACTGGAAGGTACTGTATATTCGATTCCAGCCAAGAACGTTTGAGGCCAGTTGAAACATTTATCTGTGAGGTTGTGAAGACATTCAATTTATGAAGACAATTAGACAGTTTGGTTAACGCAGTAATTGATGAGCATTTTTGAAGCACTTAACGACAGTGATAATGAAAAGAATCCCTTGAAGCAAACCCCATTATTATTCTTTATACGCGTGATTGTTTAACTGAACTGGAAAACAATTCAACAACCCCCTCAACCTCACCGTACTTCAATACATCTCATTACACAGCAAACCACCCTCCAATTACTGCAGCCCAAGGTCAATTTTTAATTACTTTTATTAATATAGTATGATGCTGCACCCACTCTCTGTTTCTAGGAACCATCTTTTTTTCACCCGCATGCTTTGACTTTCCGATTGCCGTTATTTGCTAAAGCTATGTCCTTGACACCACAACAAGAGTCAAGCTTTCACAAACAACTCGCAGATTCACACTGCAGCATCCAGAGTGATCCGAGGGAGGGTTTCCTTAATGCACACTCCGACACATTCCTACGACCTTACTCAGAACTCTTACAACATGCGGTCTGCCTCGGAAAACAGACAAGACTCTCAGATCAGACCCTGGTCCAGGTTTCAGGTGTGAAGTTGACCAGTGATGTAACTCCAAAGAGCTCACCCTCAGCTTTAAGTGCCACAGGGATTCCAGCATGGAGCTGTGTGTAACCAGTTTAACCTAAACCTTACACTTAATTCAACCCTAACCTTCACTCCTAAAACCCAAGAGTCGCACTTCGCAGGCAGGTACAGGCTGTTATCTGAGCTTCATAACTCAGGATCACAGTAACCTACAGAATTACTGCTTTACAACTGAATTAAAGCCCAGTTTATATACCAAAGGAGCTTCCAGTGCATGTTTACTGCTCTGACCACGTGAACATGATCAACCTGCATACAGACTCTGACTGATCAGAGAGAGGGGGCGGAGCTGATGATCAACCTGCATACAGACTCTGACTGATCAGAGAGAGGGGGCGGGGCTGATGACATCACTGACCCATATATCGGGTTATAGAGGAAAATGAGAAGGGAGGGGCTGTTTGTATTTAGAATAAAAGTCCTGAGAAAAGATAATACTGATACATAAATAACAAAAACAAAAATGGCTCTTCAGGTTTGTAAATATTCTTGTCTAATCTGTATCTAATCATTACAAATAACTAATTAAAAAAATTTTATGGATCCAACATTTCCAACATGATTTTTTCAAGTAAATATTTTGATCAAAATGTAGTCAAATTCATACACATTCTGTCAATATTTACATCTGAAGTTTGAGTAGCCCAAGATCTCCTGTATGCCATCGTGACAAATCGGCCTGGGAGTCCCAAAGAGTCTTCTCCTCACAAACAGAAGTGTCTGTAATTATAATGTTCAGCATGAATGAGTTTGCAGTCCTAAACTGAGGAGCCTCGACTCTTGGATTGGGTTCAGAAATAGGCCAAGCACTCCCTTATCAGTGCACCAGCACAGGCAACATTAATTCCAGCATTACTGAACGAGTTAAGCTCTGTATCACCTCACCGGCCCGAGGATGGGTTGGGCTCTTCCTCGGGTGTGATCTCCCGTTTTGAGATTCAGATGAAGTGCTGTTCAGGAGTTTGTGTGAAATTGCTCAGTAAATGAACAATGTACGCTTAGGAAACTTCCCTCCAGGTATTAAATGTTTCATTTTGTGTGATGTGAAGTTCACACACAGTCCCGCTTCGTTGTATTATGGAGTGGAAAAAATCACAGAACAAGATGAGGAGTGTATTAGATGTGAGAAATCCTTGTAAACAACACTATGAATTTTAAGGTGTTTCTTTGAGTGGAAAGAGTCTTCATTTGAAACCTCGGGGTGTTTTATTTTAGCTCAAATTTCAAACGTAGGCAAGTGCTAGACATGCATTATTAGTGGAAAAAAGACCAGGACTTGGGCAGGTCCTGCTGCCCCACTGCTGTGATTTTCCATAACATTCAACAAAAACAGCAGATGGTGAGTGATCGGTCTCGTCTCCAGACCTGTCCCCGATTGAAAATGTGTGGACGCTATTGGAGGCTCCATCAACACTCCACCCCTACCACACCATCTGCAGAACTGAGTGAGAACATTCAAGCTGCATGAGATGGATCATCACAGGACACCGTTAGGAACCTCTACACCTCCAGTGTGTGTGTGTGTGTCTGTGTGTGTGTGTGTGTGTGTGTGTGTGTGTCTGTGTGTGTGTGTCTGTGTGTGTGTGTGTGTGTGTCTGTGTGTGTGTGTGTGTGTCTGTGTGTGTCTGTGTGTGTGTGTGTCTGTGTGTGTCTGTGTGTGTGTGTCTGTGTGTGTGTGTGTGTGTGTGTGTGTGTGTGTGTGTGTGTTTATGTGTGTGTGTGTGTGTGTGTGTGTGTGTGTGTGTGTGTGTGTGTGTGTGTAAGGGGTAAAACAGTAGTGTTTGAGGTGAATATGTGTCTGTGCTGAATAAATGGTGTAGCTTTTGTAAAAGTATTGTATAAAGTCGGGCTGTTTTGTTGACCCTGACATTTTCCAACGAATTCAGCCTGAAAATGCACTAAAGAAAACAACGTTAGCCGGGTTCCTCTGCAGTACAGAGCTGCGCTGGCTCAGTTAGGGAAGTCATTTGTTTCGATCACTCTGAAGTATGCACTAGAAAGTAGGTCAGAGCTCCAACTCTGCAGAGTCAGGGACAGAATACAGAAGTTGGGGAAGCGCTGGACTTGCTCGGGGTATGAGGGCCATGCATTTTAAAGTGAGGTCATTAATACTAATCGCAGCCCTGTGTAAATAAACCGCTCCAACAGCTCAGGTCACAGACATCAGGAACCAGTCACTCAGCCAGCTGAACAGAACACAACCCTGCTGTTCCTGCAGCATCTCCCCTGAGGTCCATCTCATGTGGCTGAAGCTGGTTTAGCTGAATCAGTAAAGTAATGCGGGAAACTTTCCTCTGTTTAGCAGCAGAAGCAAGGATTTCTTAAACCTAGTCAGCAGTTCTCTCAGTGAGAGAAACAGACCTGATCAGTACCTCACGAACAGTTTTGGTCATCTTCATAATGACTTTCCATAGTAATATTCATAAAGGCTTTATATGATAATCTGTATAAAGGGTTTAATATGATAATCTGTATAAAGGGATTAATATGATAATCTGTATAAAGGGATTAATATGATAATCTGTATAAAGGATTAATATTATAATCTGTATAAAGGATTAATATACTAATCTGTATAAAGGGTTTAATATGATAATCTGTATAAAGGGATTAATATGATAATCTGTATAAAGGGTTTAATATGATAATCTGTATAAAGGGATTAATATTATAATCTGTATAAAGGGATTAATATGATAATCTGTATAAAGGGTTTAATATGATAATCTGTATAAAGGATTATTATGATAATCTGTATAAAGGATTAATATGATAATCTGTATAAAGTGTTTAATATGATAATCTGTATAAAGTGGATTAATATGATAATCTGTATAAAGGGTTTAATATGATAATCTGTATAAAGGGTTTAATATGATAATCTGTATAAAGGGATTAATATGATAATCTGTGTATAAAGGGTTTAATATTATGATAATCTGTGGTATAAAGGGATTAATATGATAAATCTGTATAAAGGGCTTATTATGATAATCTGTATAAAGGGTTTAATATGATATCTGTATAAAGGGATTAATATGATAATCCGTATAAAGGATTAATATGGATAATCTGTATAAGGTTTAATATGATAATCTGTATAAAGGATTAGCCATGATAATCTGTATAAAGGGATTAATATGATAATCTGTATAAAGGTATTAATATGATAATCTGTATAAAGGGATTAATATGATAATCTGTATAAAGGGTTTAATATGATAATCTGTATAAAGGGTTTAATATGATAATCTGTATAAAGGATTACTATGATAATCTGTATAAAGGGTTTAATATGATAATCTGTATAAAGGGATTAATATGATAATCTGTATAAAGGGATTAATATGATAATCTGTATAAAGGGTTTAAGATGATAATTGTATAAAGGATTACTATTATAATCTGTATAAAGGATTAATATAGATAATCTGTATAAAAGGATTAATATGATAATCTGTATAAAGGGATTAATATTATAATCTGTATAAAGGGATTAATATGATAATCTGTATAAAGGGATTAATATGATAATCTGTATAAAGGGATTAATATGATAATCTGTATAAAGGGCTTATATGATAATCTGTATAAAGGGTTTAATATGATAATCCGTATAAAGGGATTAATATGATAATCTGTATAAAGGGTTTAATATGATAATCTGTATAAAGGATTACTATGATAATCTGTGAAAGGGATTAATATTATAATCTGTATAAAGGGTTTAAGATGATAATCTGTATAAAGGGATTAATATGATAATCTGTATAAAAGCTTCATAAAACACAGACATAAACTATATTTCTTAAAAGCATTTTCTGAATGTTTTCAGTGACTGTTTTATAGTGTACAAGGAAACGCTCATACAACATCACATTTACTGCTGAAATGTCAAAGCTTATGCACATATGAAGGCATTATGTAGCACTCCTTCAGATTAATAATCTCATTAGTAAGAGCAGTGTAAAGGTAAGGATGATCAAATAGTAGAAAAGGAAACATCCTAGAGCTACAATCTCAAATCCCTTCTGGACAAACAGCGCTGAGAATGAGTGTGAAGCTCTGCCTTTGATCACCCTTTACTGAGCTTGTTCAAACCACCAGCACGGCTGTTCCAGGGACACTAAAAAAATAAAAACAAGCAGAGACGCGGCAGACGCGGCCACCTGAACGAGGGCAGCGTTTCAGTGCACAGCGTTGAGCAGCACACAATCACACAGGATGCGGTGGGTGATCAAAGGGGCTTGAATCAGGGCTGGAAACATGTATCTACCATTTGATATGGAGATCCTTATTTGATGAAGCAACTCAACATGTGCACACAGAGCATGATGTGATGCAGGGCTTAATGTCTCTGCTCATCAGAGAAGCTCACGTTTCCTGCTACACTCAATGAGAGTGTATTATTACTGATATTATATCATTATCACTGACAGCATTTACGGTTCTCCTGTGAGCAAAGCGTGAAACTGGATCATCATTGGTCTATTGATTTTAGAACCTACTTTCGTGTTAAGAACTGCTCATGCAGTGTCTTTGAACAGATCTGCAATCCAGGTCCAAATAGCAAAGTCTCCTCAGGATTTTGTTCTGCTCTGGGTGGCTTGCTGCAGCTGAAGGAAAGTTTGTTTGAGATGTTGAGTGTTTGTTAGCTTTCACATTACAGTTCCAGAAGAGATCACTTTTATTTCATATAAGAACTATTGTTCAGTATTGCGTCCATTCCCAGGAGGTTCTGTCTGTGTCTGAACAAGAAAAAGTCTACAAACCATATGAGAACGTTTTCTGCTGATTGGTCAGAGCTGCTTGGGTCAGAGCGACAGTGAATCGCTGTGTTATCATATATAACCATCATTGTGTGAAGAATCAGACAGTAATTCAGCTCAGAAAACAACTATGACTTGTTTTGTTTCCGATGCATGTTTACTGCTCTGTCCACGTGAACCTGATCAACCTGCATACAGACTCTGACTGATCAGAGAGAGGGGGCGGGGCTAATGATCAACCTGCATACAGACTCTGACTGATCAGAGAGAGGGGGCGGGGCTGATGATCAACCTGCATACAGACTCTGGACTGATCAGAGAGAGGGGCGGGCTGATGATCAACCTGCATACAGACTCTGACTGATCAGAGAGAGGGGCGGGGCTGATGGATCAACCTGCATACAGACTTCCGACTGATCAGAGCAGGGGGCGGGGCTGATGATCAACCTGCATACAGACTCTGGACTGATCAGAGAGAGGGGGCGGGCTGATGATCAACCTGCATGGCCAGACTCTGACTGATCAGAGAGAGGGGCGCTGATGATCAACCTGCATACAGACTCTGACTGATCAGAGAGAGGGGCGGGCTGATTCAACCTGCATACAGACTCTGACTGATCAGAGAGAGGGGGCGGGGCTGATGATCAACCTGCATACAGACTCAGACTGATCAGAGAGAGGGGGCGGGGCTGATGATCGACCTGCATACAGACTCTGACTGATCACAGAGAGGGGGCGGGGCTGATGATCAACCTGCATACAGACTCTGACTGATCAGAGAGAGGGGGCGGGGCTGATGACATCACTGGGTATATTGGGTTTTAGAGGAATTTTAGAAAAGAGGAGCTGTTTGTTCTCACAGGTCACAAAAATTTCAGAATTAAAGTCCTGTGAAGAGACAATACTGATACATACAAAAATAATAAAGGACATTAAGGTTGTTTAAATTTTATTTGAGACACTGACAATAAGAATAAAGAGTCGTCTAGGATCTCCTGACAATAACAATGTCTGATATGTGTCTCCTATAAATAATTTTACATTTTGGCGAAAATAGTCAAACTACGAAAACATCCCACAAAAGATTAAACCTTTACAAGACTCTTCATTCTTTAGGGAACCAAATGTTGTTCTTGTATGATGAAAAGGAAACCTTGTCCCGTCCATTCACACTGTAAGGAAAATGAGACATGAATGGACAACTTGAAGGAAGTCAAACATAAACATCTATAAACACTGAATCGTGACTGTTTTTGGATGCAAACTCAAGTATTGTGTGACTTGTATTGTATGGATGTCCATCATAACAGCTCCGTAAATAGGACGAGATCCTTCTCCTAATGACGTCCTCAGTCTGTAGGAGCTTATTGCCTTCCGTTTTCCACGGTCTCGTTTACTGTGTACGGACTCACTGGCTCACCTATGTAACCCCAGCTTGCTGTGCAGGAAATTGAAATGCATACTTTCATTTCTCTTCTGTAAATACTAAAGATTATCTGTCAGCTGCTGGTCCAAGTTCAAACCACTTTATTGACTTTAGCAACATTAGACATAAAATATACTAGAATTTAGTGAACAAAGCTCCAGATGTAGATCATACAGCCGAGGCTATTGTTGACAATAATATATTGTGATGATCAGTTTTAACGGACTCAGCATTATGACTCTCTTCTACAGTCGCATGATCTAAACATCTGGACCTTTGATCTTCATTGAAGCTACACTGAGAGATGGAGGTGATATAACAAAACGTCTTTAAACATCATTAATAAACATAATATTCAGACACACCCACATTTAAAACCACTTTGGAGGAGACTCTTATTTAAACCTCAGACATTAGTTTGGTTTGCTCTTGATGGTTGAACTGAGTGGGATCATCGTGGTCAGATCCAAAGAGCTCTCTGAGGTCTTCAGAAAGAAGGTTGTAGATACAGAGTCTGAGAATGGATTTAAAAAGATATCAGAACAATTAGAAATCAGCCGTTCCACTGTCCAGAACATCATTTACAAGAACATTTAGAACAACTGTCCACATGACCAGATCAGACCGTCCTACAAGTTCAGCCCAAGAGCAGAACCACAAGATGAGTAAAGAAGATCCAACAATCCTAAAATGTTCATCACGGACCTACAGGCACTGGGGTGGGAATGGTTTTGCCAGGTTTTCACTCTGTCAAAAGCTCTTGTAGTCCTCCTTCCATAAAGTCTCTTGATCCACTCAGAAGATCAGTGTGAACTCTATTTATATGTTTGTTTACTCTTCAGCAATCACAAGAGCAGGTCCTCTAATGTTCTAGTTTGAGTCAGATGAAGCTGGCCTGCAGTGTGACGGTGGGTTTATGCTTTTGTTCTTGTTGACGGAGGTTTGTTCTATCAGTGAAATCAAACCACAGATGATAAACTACAACCTTTACATTTGAACTCTTTACCCTCATTCAGGTGGTGCTTCAGTGGTGTCTGTAAAGTCCTTTTTGGGGCCCATAAAGATGATCAACCATTAGAAATAAAAGATGAGCTCGGTTTTATGCTGCGTTCCTTCATGACCACAATCATGTCATCTTCTGATGTTTCCAAATCCAGTTTTTGTGGATTTGCTGCTGTAATTCACCTCCTGCAGCTCTGATAGAAATAATAAAATAAACAGTTGAGTTGAATCAGACACTAACGTATGAAGACGTTTTCAAAAGCCCTCAGACGTCATCACAAGACCTACAGCTGTAACTGTGAACATGGTGGTGGGAGTGTGATGGTGTGGAGCTGCTCTGCTGCAGCAGGGTGTGGAGATCTCTCCATCATAGAAACCACTATGAGATCTTTATTGTATCAGAGGGGGTTTGAGGAGAACGGAATGAGTGAGTGAGTGCAGGAGCGAGTGAGTGCAGGAGTGACTTCAGGAGTGAGTGAGTGCAGGAGTGAGTGAGTTCAGGAGTGAGTGAGTGCAGGAGCGAATGAGTGAATGAGTGAGTAAGTGAGTGAGTGAGTGAGTGAGTGAGTGAGTGAGTGAGTGCAGGAGTGAGTGCAGGAGCGAGTGAGTGCAGGAGTGACTTCAGGAGTGAGTGAGTGCAGGAGTGAGTGAGTTCAGGAGTGAGTGAGTGCAGGAGCGAGTGAGTGAATGAGTGAGTGAGTGAGTGAGTGAGTGAGTGAGTGAGTGCAGGAGTGAGTGCAGGAGTGAGTGCAGGAGCGAGTGAGTGCAGGAGTGAGTGCAGGAGTGAGTGAGTGCAGGAGTGAGTACAGGAGTGAGTGCAGGAGTGAGTGCAGGAGCGAATGAGTGCAGGAGTGAGTGCAGGAGTGAGTGAGTTCAGGAGTGAGTGAGTTCAGGAGTGAGTGCAGGAGCGAGTGAATGAATGAGTGAGTGAGTGAGTGCAGGAGTGATTGCAGGAGCGAGTGAGTGCAGGAGTGAGTGCAGGAAAAAAGAGGGAGCCATCAGAGAGTGAGGAACTGTAGTACAGAAGGGAGGTGGGGAGAAGGTAGGTGGAAGGCAGAAAACAGGAACACAGAGAAGGTTCACAGTAAAGAGCAGGTGAAACATTCTTCTCTCATCATTTGAAAGATCCCACTACAACCGAGTAAAACAGTGTGGTCCAAAAGGGACTTCCTGCAGTATGTCCACGCGCTGTCCCTCTGCGTGAGTCTGTTCCAGAAGCCTGCAGCCCTACTTAAGATACGTGATCAGAGGGGAGCAGATGACTGCTTCTGGATCCAGAATATCCACAAGGCTGCTCCTCTGGTAATGAGATAAAGACGTGATGCAGGCCAGTCCACTGAGGACCGGATTTCTCCAACTAGTATTTTTTAAGGTCAGGAAATATAATTATCAGCTACAATGAGCACAGATAGTCCCAGCATATAGCTATAGGAGACGCCGTCTTAATGAACACACCAGAGGCTCCAGAACTTTCTCTTCTGCGTTTTTTCTTTGAAAGCATCAAATCTGCGTGAGTCACTCTGTGTGGGTTAGAAGGTCACGCCCACACTCTCAACACCAAGACAAACAAGGGCCTTTGTATCTCGTAGTCCATTCCAGCACTTGGCCTCCAGAAAGATGATCAGCGCGATTTCAACTTTAGAACTTTAGGACCATTTTAGGTGAAGTTTTCATGCTTTTATTCACCAAAAATGTGTTCTTATAGGAGACACTTTCATGTCTTTATTTGAGACGTAGAAATGAACTGTTCATTTATATGAATTTGACCAAGTTTTGATCAAAAATCTGCTTCTGCCTACAATTTTCTTTGACCTGAAATGCACTAAGTTGATGTTCTACGTATCAGTATTTGAACACTGTTCCGTTGGAATAGAGCACCGGAGTGTGTGTTCAGAAAAGGTAGAACCACTGGTTGCAGAACCTCAGTAACGTAACGTTGTGCTGGTCTGGCATCGTACAGAACTGCACCCATATCAGGACACCAGAACCTCTGGACGTGTGACGAGTGAAGAACAACCTTTGATTTCTTCTGAGTGCAGTTGTTTGTGACGAGTGTAAAGAACAGTTTAAGGTACAGCTTTATATTTCGGTTTCGCCGGAGTGGGATTTAGTCCTGGACGAGCCTGGACGTGTTTTAAAAAGAGGGTTCTCTTCTGGGCGTGTATGAGTTTTAAAAATGTAAATTATGCATTATGCAGGCAGGATCTACTGCACCTCTCAAGCAGCACATCATATCCAAAGAAAGAACATTAGAAATGTTTCCTCGTGGATTTTTGAAGCAGAGCTCATATGCCTTTCTAATGAGTTGGGTCATGTTCCTTATCCGTGTTTCTGGATTGTTCTCACCTCATACGTAACAGAACGTGTCAAAGCCACTGAATTACCCAAACATTAGTGAACGGAACAGAAAATGTAATCAGCTGCAGTTTTTTTGTGCAGTCGTTCCTCAAATGCTTATGCAAGACCTTCTCCAAGTGCATGGACCAGAAACTGCTTACGTTGAAGTTCTGAACACAGCCAGGAGAACATGTCCAAGCTTCGTGCACTGGGTTCAGAAGACGAGAGACCATTCTGTTCTCTGTTCTTCATAGATTGACATACTTTTATTTACCAGAAATTTGAAAGATCATGTTTTGATTAAGAATTTGTTTTAATGAATGTATTTCTCAGAAATCCTGCTGAAAATTGATCATCAAGAGCATTTGAGCTGATGATGTTATATGAAATGATTAGATTGACAATAATATTTATAATAAGTTCTTCAAATTATCTGATTAGCCCCGCCCCCTCTCTCTGATCAGTCAGAGTCTGTATGCAGGTTGATCATCAGCCCCGCCCCCTCTCTCTGATCAGTCAGAGTCTGTATGCAGGTTGATCATGTTCACGTGGACAGAGCAGTAAACATGCACTGGAAGCTCTTTTGGTCTTTAAACTGGGATTTAATTCAGTTGGTAATGAGTGAATTGTAGGTTACTGAGATTATGAATAATGATCACAAAATGTGGATCTTAGGTTCTGAAAGTTCAAATTTATGTTCAGATATAATATTAAAGCAGTCCTCATACATTTCCCCCATTTGTCATTTCTGTGATCACCATTAAAACCTGTTATATCTTACCAGTCTGAACTGGTACATCCCAAACCCTAAAGGAATGAAATGGCCTGAACATCTCTAACCTCATTTGTGCAAAACGTAGTTTTTTTATCCGTGAATAAACCGTAGAAGAGTGATCCGCGGGGGCTACAGGGTGTCTGTGTCACTGTCGGCTGTGTTTGCCTACATGTTTGTATGTTTGCCCACATTGTAATTACGGCAGCGTCACCGTGGTGTTAGTAGGTCAGGCTCTAAATTGCTGTGTTCAGATATCAACTCGGATTCCTTTAGAGCTTTTACACGGTGCTAGTAGAGCAGTGATGGTGATGTCAGCATGCACATGAAATGAAGTGAGCACCCTCTTTAACTTTATATCGATCAGTGTGACGGTAAGATGGAGTGTTCTAGATAGCTTGTTCTAGAGTGAGCCTAATGAAACACACCTGAATTATGAATTGGGCTGCTCTTTTGTGCTCTGGGTGTTGTTTGTGGACAACCGGATGACTGTTGTCTCTTATTTCCATGGATGGGACAGCTGCATCGTGATGGAGGAAGTTACGGTGTTTTCAGCAGTGACTGTGATGTCACTCAGCTAAGATGGGCTCAGTGACAACTGGCATACGCAGCAGGAAACGATTATGTCCCACACAGCGTTAAGGACGGCGCTCCAGGAATGTCTTTCACTACCGAAGGCGAAATCCGCAGGACCGAGTTGAGCATGGACAGCAGAGATAGCGTGACCCATAATACAGTCGGTGCATATTGCATTTTCTTCACGGGCTGTTGTCGTGCTGATAGAGTGCATGGACGGTGATACTAAACATTTGCATATAGCTTAGTGTGAATCTGAGACATGAGGACTTTGCTTTTGCTTGGTGGACCAGAATCGTTTGCTGGAAGGAAATGTTTTCCACACATTTGGAGTTGTTATTTTCTCAGTGGCCTCAAATGGCTTCTTTGTTGCTTCAGTATGGTATAAATCAGGCTGTTAGGAGCCCATGAGGTGTCCTCTGGAGACCAGAAGCACACACCTGCAACACAAAACACTTCCCTATTGACTGATCAGCTCTGTTTTCTCCCGACTCCTTAGAGTGCACAGTTTCCCGCTTTGCTGCTGACTAGAAACTGGAAAATGAAAGTTTAATGTCTGTATTTTTGCTTTTCTCTGCTGGATGTGGTTCATAACACGAAGAGAAGCAGTTGCACCCAGAAGGAATCAACCGATTGCAGTGGTGTCATGGAGTCACTCCGAGTGGCAGCGAAACATCTTCAGTGACGAGTCCTACTTTTGTCAACCAACAAATCTGTGTGTGGAGGCATCGTGGTTGGCTCCAAGATCAACGCTTTGCTGTCACACGTCCAGAAGGCCTGGTGTGATGGTGTAGGTGCAGTTTCATACGATGTCAGATCACCTTTGGTCTTCATTACAGACACTTTAACAGACCAGTGTTACTGGAGGCTCTGCAACCAGTGGTTCTACCTTTCCTGAACACACACTCCAGTGCTCTGTTCCAACAGGACGACACTCGTCCACACACTGCTGCCGTCTCAAGATCTCGTCTTGAAGACACAGATACTACGCCGTGGTTGGTCTCATCTCCAGACCTGTCCCTGATTGAAAATGTGTGGACGCTATTGGACGCTCTATCAGCACTCCACCCCTACCACACCATCTGCAGAACTGAGTGAGAACATTCAAGCTGCATGGGATGGATCATCACAGGACACCATTAGGAACCTCTACACCTCTGTTTTTGAAGAGTGCATGATACATAAACGATTCTGTTTGTTCTTGGACACAGAAATGTACATGGCTTCAAATCTCTGAGGTGGCATGACGGTCTAACTGCATGCTTCACAAAGACATTATAGCCCTGAGAGTATATAGAGTCTGAGATTAGGAAGGACAGTTCCCTTTAAATGGGGAAGTTCTAACCTGCAGATGGGAAAAAGGCAAATGAAGTTGGGGGAGAGAAAATATGTTATTTCAGCAGCAGCACATTAACGCTAAACCAATGTAACTCAAAATCATTCTGTGATTATTTTAAGGTGACCTGAATTCTTTAAAACCTATTCGAATCTGAATGTCATACCAGCAACAGAAAAGTTATACAGCACTGTTTACAATGAACAGTCACAAAACAGCTTAACAGAAATCCAGGTTTGAGCCTCTTTGGAGCAGCCAGTGGAGACAGTGGCAGGAAAACTCCTTCAGACTGGGAGGAAGAAACCTTGAGAGGAACCTGGGCTCTAAAGGGGAACCCATCTCTGGTCGACACCGGAGAGCACAGACAGAAAGCAGGAAAAGGGTAGAACTAAAGCTGTGTGTCAGAGCAGGCCATGATTGGACGAGAATGAGTTATGAGATGAATGTGAGAGAAGCTCAGTGTTGATATGAAAGTCCAGGTTAAACAGACTTTAATGTGGAGGACAGCTTTGCAGAGGGTAGTGAGGAGCTTTCATGTCTGGGCTCTCCACCAGTCTCTCTGTGCTGTCGGCGGACTTTATGACATTCCTGGAGCAGAATCTGAAGAAGCTCAGCCTTCTTTGATGGAATGACGGGAATGAACCACTCAGCGTACCTGTCAAAAAGCTGATTTGAGGGAATCTTTGGAGTGGTCCTTCTCCGGATATGTGCTGACTTGGATGCTGAAGAAACGAAATACGTTTTGCCAAGCCGCGTGTTTACAGACAGGAGGAGAAACGCTTCCCAGCTGTTTGCACAGTCAACCCAGCGAGGCCGCCGCATCATTGTGAATAAAAAGGCTTTTCTTAAGGAAAACAACGAGCGCTCCTGTGCTCCATCATCTCCACCAACATCCTTCTGCCTCATCACAGCCACGTTTTCAGGTTATTATTCTGAGCCGTTAACCACAAAAGTTTCTCTTTCTGCTGTTGTAGACAAAGCCGTCACCAGAGCGTCCCACAATGCTCCAGTGCCCAAATCGCTGGGTAATGCTGGCTGTTTCTGCCCTATTCCTTATTCATCTGGGCTTTATTTCTCTTTCCTCACGCTCAAAATGATAAATGGCACAAGGACTTTAATTAGAGTTAAGGGAGGAGCAGGGCCGGATGAATCCGCGTCTATGCAACTCTCGCATACAAATCAAAGGCAGGAGCCTGGCGCTGGACGCCGGCTCAGCCGCAATGTTTACGGCGAGTGGTGTGATGTCTCTGTCAGGCGGAGCAGCATTCCCTCCCTCATTCCGATGGCTGCAGCTGAGGGAGCAGCCCAGCGCACCGTGGGAAATCACTCATCTGCATGCAGGTCATTTCGGAGCAGGACGGGAAGTCGAGCAGAAAATTATTCCTTACAGGCCGAGTTCGGGACACGGGGTTCGGGCCACACCGCCTGCTGTAATGAGTTATATTCCTCCTCGTGCGCCCAGGTTTAGAAATTAAATATGAAAATATTTCCCCGGCGAAACAGAATTTAATAGATTTACGGCCTATTATTGAATGGGACAGGAATTCGATTTTATGGAGACGGGAAACAGCAGCTAAATTGCATTACAGTCGTGTTCTATTCGTCTGTAGACGACTTAAGGCCCTAATGCTGGCTTTGAGAACCTACGGTGCAAATTATAGATAACATTAACAAGATCGTGTTCTGTTCTGAACCAGACAAAGCTAATCGAGATGTATATGATCATTGTGGGCCAATTACAATAACTGATCTCTGTAATATCCACAGGAAGAGTGGCAGAAATGACCAGCCACTGACGGATTTCTGTGCTCTTCACTCTGCATGAGTCGAGAGATTTGATTTGTGAAAATGAAAATTGAATGCTGGCGTTCGTTTTCCACATGAGTTGAGTTTCGGGGTGATTCTAGGATCAGAGACCAGTGAATGAGCATCTCCACAGCCTGGTAGACGGAGCTGTCCCTACGTCTGCTGGTCCTTGCTTGAAGACTCCACAGACTGATGGCAGAAGCCTGGAGGAGCTGTGGAGTGGGTGGGTGGAATCACCAGCCATGCGGAGGGCTTGAATGTCCTGGAGGGAGGTGAGAGAGTTGATCTTCTCAGCTGCTCTCACCATGCCCAATCTTGCGGCAGGATGAGATGCAGGCTCTGTACCACTCAGGGATACCGCTGGTCAGGATGCTCTGAAAAAGATGCACAATATGGGGTTTGGGTCTCCAGCTCTTCTCAGTTTCTTCATTATCTGCTCTGATATAACAAAGTGCTCAGACGGCTGTTCTGATTATCCATTACTGAACCTGAATCACTGATACAGTCAGCTCTCCTCTGCCAAGAGAATGAGTATAGAGACAGACGAGGACTAAGCACTGAGCCTTGTGGAACACCAGTGGAGTGTCTGCATGAAGCAGGTGTGGAACCCTGACATGTTACCTGGTAAGAACGCTCCTCCAGGTACGATGAAAACCATTGCAGAGCCGGTGGTTCTAGTCTGGTCCGGGTCCTGTGGTCACCTGTGGGTGAGTGGCACAGTCACGGTAAAACTGCATGGACATCAAACATCTCTGTGCAAAAGCAGCAGGACTCTCACCCAAGTTCAGGCTTCTGAAGCCCACGGCCAGGGAAGACTCTCCTGAACAGGATACACCCACCTATCAAAACACATTTGTCTGCAGGTTCCCACGGGGACGGGGACGGGGACACACCCACTGTGTTTTTCATTCATTATGTACAGCCCAGGCATCTCCAGTATGATCATACACTAAGAGGAAGCCGTGCTGTGGGGAGGAGCCGAACCAACCGAGGCAGAGAGGCAATTAAATACATTTACTCTGATGTTAACATGCCTTTCTGTGGATGTTCCTCTCCTGGTCCTTCAGTCAGTGTGATAATAACACGAGTTCCTTCTTTAGTGTAATGAATGTCACAATCTGGTGATCGCAAGATTCAAATCAGCCCTATTTACAGTTCTATTGATACTGTTCATAAAATGAATGAATGAGATATTCGAGATGTGAGATGAATGAATGAGATGTTCACGCCATATACGTTCAACTATAGAGAGAGAGATGAAGAAACATCTTTAAACATCATTTATAAACATCATTAACAATGTGTTTTGTGCTCTGTCCTAATAGCTGTTTCTCCTCCTTTGTCTGAAATAATGTCAGTGAGATGTTTCTAGAACCGTCTACCGTCTCTGACATCGTTGCAGACCACCGCCAAACCATCTCACTTCCACCACCATGCCTTTCATTTCTGTACCAAAGTAAATGCCCCATCAGACTCCATCTCTGTGGTTTTCTATGCTGTTGAATGGATCCTCACTCCACTCAGTCAGACTGTGACTGTCTCCAGCAGGAACCACTTCAATAGGCAAGGTGTTATATTTATTATAGTACCCTCATATCTTCATAATCACACCCAAAATAAGACAACTGACAAAAACGTACCAGTAAAATTTCATTTCAATGAAAACAGTATAAATATCATTATAAAAATAATTACGAACATATAGAGCTCGGAGCAAAGAATAAACCCCGCCTCCATTTTGAGCTCTCTGATTGACGCCCCTCACGTGACGGACGTGTAGGGTTCATGTGATATGGTAGAGTGAAGCACGATGACCATGACACTACCTTCATCAGTTCCACGGCTCAAACTGACCCTACGGTCGAGAATAGAATAACGTAAAATTCCAGGTTTTAATGAGACAGACAGTGATTACGAACATTAAATCAGTGTTGTTTTCACAGCTGTTTGAGGGAGATACGAGGTCTGAAACCGACGTCAGACAGATTAAACAAGGCCCCATTTTCAGTTCCTGATGTAGCCCCCAAAGAACAACATCTCTATGACGTCTGGGGCATGGTGAGATATCTTCCTGGACAATAATTTCGTGATTTTGGAAGCTCTGACGTCCCCCTTCTCTACACACAACAGCAGGACTCATCAGCCCGAAGGGTCAGAGCTAAAAACGTCTCAACAGAGAAGCCAGAATAACATGTTCTTCACGATACAAATGAAACAGCTGTTCTCCAGCACAAACATGCTTTTGGGATACATGCAGATTGTTTTGGAGTATTCTGAATACGTTTCAGGAAGGTGGACGGCCGTACAGACACTCGGTCCCTGTCCAAACATTCATTCATTCCTTCGTTTCCCCATCTTCCTCTCATTTCCATAACAGACATTATATTTTACCTTCTAATCTATATTACATGTTGATGGTCATGTTGGTTATGCTGGACTGCTGGTCATGCTGAACCATCTTGAACAGATTAAACTGGCCAGCTGTTTCTTTCAGTAGGAAGAACTTGTGTAATGCTTCTACACATAGCTGCAGAAAGGGTTCCACTATTGTTCCACTACAAAGAACCCTTTTTCAGTTCTGCTTGAAGCCTCAGTCTATTTTTGAAACCAATCGCTGGTTCCTCTTCAGCACTGTTCTTGTTTTCTTCTTCTGCATTGTGGTATGAAGTGCACCCAACGTTGGGACACATGGACACATTTCCTCTTGCATGCTGATTGAGCCTGAGGTGATGTTCTGTTTTCTCGAAGCCCTGTTGGCTCCCAGCACTAAAGGTCACAGTTATGGCCTGATGGCGCTCGTGCTCGTTGACTTGAGTTAAATGAGACCGGTATTAAAATGAGGGGACCTGGACTTGTGGAAAGATCACAAAAGGTCAAACGACTGTCAGTGGTGTTAGAAAGTGGGGCAGGTGTGTGACACCCTCCATTAATTATGAACTTGTCTGGGTGGAATTGGAGAGCACGTTAGAGGAGGACATTTAACTCTGTAACCCTGAGGGCTTTTCTTCTGCCGCTCTTCAATCTGGCGAGCGTTAAAACAACAACCGATTGATTAAACCTTCCGTTAAAAGAAACGTCTGGACTTCAAACTTTCTGAAGGACAAAAATTCATCTCAGCGGATCAGTGAAGGGTATTTCAGAACAGTTGGTTCCAGCATCTCGATGATTTTGAAGCTTTTATGGTAGGAATGTCACTCAGTGCTTCCTTAAATATGAGTGATTGTGATGCTCATTCATGGACTGGCCATCAGGAGGACCAGGAACATTTCTGGTGTGGCAGCTGAGATAGTGACAAAGTGGAAATCCAGGGCTGAGTTTAGTTCCCAGTCCAGCCCTGCTTGGTGCCAATGTTTATGATGAACTGGGTCCAGTGATGAGGACCTGTGTCATATTCATGTGAACGTGTCTGTAAAATCACTGACAAAACATCTGAAAGTCCATATTTTGACTTCATGGGACTTTAATGGGCTGCATTCAGAATTCAAAGCTGAGAAAGATGCTGAGACCATTAGTTACTCAACCTTACATCATACACACACACGCACACACACACACACACACACACACACACACACACACACACACATTGTGATCAGACGCTTTCCGTTTCACGTTGTTCGCTGAGTTTCTAATGGAAATTCATTCCAGGTTATTTATGGATCATCTCACATGTGGAGACTCTTTAACTTCAGAGAGAGATACAGGCAGCGGAAGCATGAAGACGTCTCCAAAGAGACCTCAATTTTAGATTCTGATGACATTAAGTGTCTAAGGACTTTGAGACATTTGGATCTAAAGCATATATGGATGAATTTCTGTCAGTCATTCACATCGTTTATCAAAGAGTATCATTACGACAGGATTGTCTGCTCGATCTTATGATTCTCTTCAAATCAAAAATATATGTTAGTCTTTTCAGTGGAGAGATTTTAATGGCATTACTGGAAAGACCTAGAGAAAGGGGGCGGGGCTGATGCTCAACCTGCACACAGACTCTGACTGATCAGAGAGAGGGGGCGGGGCTGATTATACAGGAAAATGAGAAGGGAGGGGCTGTTTGCACTCTTTCTTTCCTCACACAATGTTCAAATTTCAGAATAAAAGTCCTTAGATGGAATAATACTGATACAGGCATAAATAATTAAAATAATAAATTACATTCATTCAATACATTCAGGTTGTTTCTTATTTTATTTGGAAAACTGTTGCGTGTTATGAAGAACTGATTTCCAAAACGATTTGTCAAAATCATGGTCAAAGTCATACATCTCAAATGAAAACCTTTTAGATTAACCTAGGACCTCTCAAAAATATCAATTCTCTTATGAATAGTTTCTGTTTTGGTAAGTAAAAGCACGTTAAACTACAAAAAATATCCAGAAATATTAGTGAAGTGTTGAGAAAAGGAATTGGAGTGATGTCTTAATGTTTTGCTGAGCCGTATATGAGTAGTGAAAACTAGCCTCCAGTAAAGCTCTCCATGCCCCCAAAACAAACTATGAGCTGTTGGAAATAAATAATATAAGCAGCAGATGGTTCACTCCACTTTTACCACAAGAGGGATAGATGTGATTAAGTATTAGAGCTAGCCTACAGGTTGGCCTGTAAATCTGAAGGCGAGGCCTGGCGGCCCATGCATTATTTAGCGGCACTCAGGAGCTGCCCAGCAATCCTGGGGGACATTGCATGAAAAGCCTCTGGTCCTAACATCACATTTTGTAAGTGCTTCGACAAGCACGCGCTGCTGCCCTTGTGAAATGTCCACAATGGTTTGGAAAGTGCAGACAGAAAAATGGCACGACAGCTGAGGGGAGAGCACCGGGTGTTTCTGTGTCCGTTAGTCGGGTCACTTCTCGGGGTTGTCGCTGCCGGCCTGCACTCTGCCGGGGGCCTCATAATCCTCATTAAAGCAAGTCACAGTTGACTCTGATCTCTGTCCAAAGCCCATTCGTGTTTGGCAGGGCAGTGCAGCTGAATAACTGCAGATCGCTGCCCGCACTTCACAGGCAGTTAAATGCTGTTTTCTAGTCAGGATCAGAGTAACCTACAGACACGACACACATATCAGAACACACTACAGGACTTACTTACGATATAACCATTAAATTAAACCATTAAATACTAAAGGAGCTTCCAGTGCATGTTTACTGCCCTTGTCCATGTGAACATGATCAACCTGCACACAGACTCTGACTGATCAGAGAGAGGGGGCGGGGCTGATGTGACCAACCTGCATACAGACTCTGACTGATCAGAGAGAGGGGGCGGGGCTGTGCTCAACCTGCACACAGACTCTGACTGATCAGAGAGAAGGGGCAGGGCTGATGCTCAACCTGCATACAGACTCTGACTGATCAGAGAGAGGGGGCGGGGCTGATGCTCAACCTGCACACACAGACTCTGACTGATCCTCCAGAGAGAGGGCGGGGCTGATAGTCAACCTGCATACAGACTCTGACTGATCAGAGAGAGGGGCGGGGCTGATGATCAACCTGCATACAGACTCTGACTGATCAGAGAGAGAGCGGAGCTGTTCTCAACCTGCACTTTAGACTCAGTCAGAGAGGCGGGGCTGATGACCAACCTGCATACACAGACTCCTGACCCCAGTCCAGAGAGGGGCAGGGCTGATGCTCAACCTGCATGCAGACTGTGACTGATCCGAGAGAGGGGGCAGGGCTGATGCTCAACCTGCATACAGACTGTGACTGATCAGAGAGGCGGGGCTGATGATCAACCTGCATACAGACTGTGACTGATCAGAGAGAGAGGCGGGCGTGCTCAACCTGCGCCACAGACTCTGACTGATCAGAGGCCAGGGCTGATGATCAACCTGCACACAGACTCTGACTGATCAGAGAGAGGGGGCGGGGCTGATGATCAACCTGCACAAAGACTCTGACTGATCAGAGGCGGGGCTGATGATCAACCTGCATGAACTCTGACTGATCAGAGAGAAGCGGGCTGATGATCAACCTGCATACAGACTCGACTGATCAGAAAGAGGGGGGGCTAATAGCATCACTGACTCAGATATTGGGTTATACAGGAAAATGAGAAAAGGAGGACTGTGTATTGTCTCTCTTTGCTCACAGTGTTCAAATTTTAGTATAAAAGTCCTGAGAAAGGATAAAACTGAGACATATATATAACAAATCAAGGACATTAATGTTATTTATTTGTTATTTGTTTTATTAATTTTTTATTTTTTTTTTTATTATGAGTTCTCTGAAGAGCGTATTGTATAAGATCCTTGTCAATCTAATCATTATAAATAGTTCTTAAAAATATTTCATTTTCCAGCTCAAAATACTCTTCATGATCAGTTTGCAACAGGAATTCTGAGATATAAAGTGCTTTATTGTCCTTTTTAACTAAAATTGACCAAATATATCTAAACATTACATCTCAAAGGAAGACAAATTTATGCTAGGATTTCCAAAAATAACAATAGCTGGAATGTGTGACTGTCTCCTAAATGATAAATAGCCAAAATGGTGAATAAATGTACATCAGTCTATAAAAATATCCCACTGCAAAGTCAGGTTGAGGAGTGAGGAGTCATGAGATTAAGCACATTCCTCATAACTCAGTGGGAAAATGTCACGTATGTAAGAATATTGTTCAGGCAGCGTTAGTTCAGGTCTGTTCTCTGAATGATATTCTTTGAAAAAACAAAAACTGCTGAAGAAATGCTGGGGGTAGCGTTTTTCTAGAACCATAATGGTATTCAATGATGAGATAATCTCACAGGCGTATACCGCTGATTAACTCACGTTTGCTGTGCTCTTATTCTGTGTTTCTGCAGGAGTACCAGATCGACATCATCTTCGCCCAGACATGGACAGACAGTCGACTAAGATACAATAGCACAGTGAAAATACTAACGTTGAACAGCAATATGGTTGGACTCATTTGGCTCCCAGACACAATCTTCAGAAACTCCAAGAATGCAGACTCTCACTGGATTACGACACCCAATCAGCTTCTCAGAATGTAGACAATGGAAAAATACTTTATACACTAAGGTGATGACAACACTTAGCAGTGAATTGTATCTATAGGGATTCTATAATCCAGACTGTAGTTCATCCTGTTTCTCTGGGAACTTTATTCTCCTCCTTTCACTGATCTTCCAGTCAGGACCCCACAGGACCACCACAGAGCAGATGCCAGTGTGGTGGTGGGTGTTCTCAGCACTGCAGTCACACTGACATGGTGGTGGTGTGTTAGTGTGTGTTGCTGATGAGTGGATCAGACAGCAGTGCTGCTGGAGTTTAAACCCCTCTGTGTCACTGCTGGACTGAGGACAGTCCGCCAACCAGAAATGTCCAGCCGACAGCGTCCTGTGGGCAGCGTTCCGTGGTACTGATGAGACTGAGGCGACCAGCACAAACTGTGCGAAACAGATGAGCTTCTGTCTCTGACTTTACATCTACAAGGTGGAGACACTCGGTAGGAGTGTCTGATAGAGTGGACAGTGAGTGGACACAGTGTTTAAACACTCCAGCAGCACTGCTGCGTCTGATCTAAAGAGCTCCTGTGTGGTCAGAGGAGCTGCTAAGATGGACAGGGGGTGGTCATAATGTTATGGCTGACTGGTGTATACTCTTTGTTGTCATCTCAAAAGCTTCAGTAGTTTGATTGTGTTTTAATAGAAAGCTTTTTCGTGCAGCATCGAAAGTGAGTTAAAATTAGACGTCTCCGACAGTTCAGGACTACAAACAGATCCTCAGCCCCCTGTAGAGTGACTGTCATGAACAGTGATTACAGCACTGATGTAAGCAGTGCTGACATTGCTAGTGTCTGTCAAAAGTTTGAAGACACACGTTCTAAGTGAGCAGTAGTCTTTCTAATATTTGACACATTTGAACTTTGCTTTTTTATTCCAATGCGAGGACGTCCAAATTCCTCTGGGGCTGAACTTCCTCTGGAACAACCACATCTTACCACATATCAACAAACATTCCGTCATGTTTTACTGACAGCAGTGGCTTTCAGGGATCAGTCAGCGCTTCCCACTCTGGCCTTGACCGGACGTAAACCTCAGGGTGTGCGATGTTGAGGGGTGATGGCATTACATCATCTCCCACTGGCCCAGTTTGGACCAGTGCTTAGTCTTTGTGACAGAGACGTTCAATTCAAACCCAGGCAATGTCTCTCCAGAACTGGGACATGAAGCTGAAGAAATTGGATTCAGTGTTTAATAGCATTTGTCAGGCCTCAGCGAACACACTGTTTGACGTGGTGTACAGACAGGGACGATGGTAGGGATCAGCACCAAGTGCTCTTTTTAGGGAGAGTCAATGAAAGTGAGTCACAGCTCGCTTCCACACATTCTCCTATGATCTGCGTACGGCTTCAAAATGACCGATATCAGATACCTCCTTAAACTCCTCCATGAAGATCAAACTGGTTTGGTCTCTTTCTGATGGTAGAAGCTGCACTTTGTCATCAGCTGTGGTGAGAGATACCTGTAGGTCTGTGATGAGCATTTTAGGATTGTTGGATCTTCTTCACTCATCTTGTGGTTCTGCTCTTGGGCTGAACTTGTAGGACGGTCTGATCTGGTCACATGGGCAGTTGTTCTAAATGTTCTCCACTTGTAAATGATGTTCTGGACAGTGGAACGGCTGATTCCTAATTGTTCTGAGATCTTTTTAAATCCCTTCTCAGACTCATCTGCATCTACAAACTTCTTTCTGAAGATCTCAGAGAGCTCTTTGGATCTGGACTTCTGGAACAATGCGATTTGGACAGATGAATCCAAAGCTGAATTATTTGGACACAGTAACAGAAGACATGTTTGACACAAACCAAACACAGCATTTGAGCAGAAGAAGCTCATAGCAGCTGTGAACATGGTGGTGGAAGTGTGATGGTTTGGAGCTCCTCTGTTGCAGCAGGGTGTGGAGATCTCTCCATCATAGAAACCATAGGGGGTCCATGGGGGTAAATGATGTGTAAAAGCCGTTTCATCAACCAGATAAGCTTTACCTTCGCCGCTGTAAACGTCCTTTGTGTGAACCAGTAGTATATATCATATCCTATATCACCTTTTGAAATGTCTCATTGTTATGTTCTGTAGAAGGAGTGGAAAACATCTTATTTCTCAAAATCCTCTTTAGCCTCTTGTTATCCTGGTGGTAAATATCATCTGTGCAGTGAGAGATTATGCTAACACCATTGTAGATATTCCTAATGAGAGCAGATGTTGTGCGCACCCCTAGGCTCTTCCCCTCATAAATAAATATAAAAAAAATTATTATAAACATAATGAAGCTAGGCTGGAAAGTGGTCTGCATGCAACACCAGAAGGTTCTCGCTTGCTTAGGAAACTCCTGCCAGGAGCACACACAGTCAATCGGTTTGCACGATCATTCCCTCCGGTGCTAAAGAGCTCTCTCCTTGTCGTGGACTGAAGACTAATTGGTTCTCAACTCGTTGACTGCAGCACGAACAGGAGCTGCGTCCTCACTCCTATACGTACACGTTGCATCGCGGTCTGAAATGTCAGGCGCAGTGTTATGGCTCGGGTTTGACTCGAAGTCATTTTGTATATACGTCTCATCTCTTGAGGACAATCCTGCTTTCGTTCCGTGTTCGAGACCAAATGCACTCGTGTTCCACTTTCACAAATACAGGTCACAGTGGGCAAAGAAGTGGACTCTGATGAGTGGATACTCACTGAACCCAGTGCTGCCCTAGATATAAGAATAGGGACATCCAGATGCACTGTTGAATTACCTGCCATGTCCCTCTTATTCATCGACATCAGAAACCCACCGTCCTGTGAGATTGAGGCTTTGTTGTACCATGACTCAGAGAACGACGGCATTCTGGATCCTGAAACAGCAGAAAGCAGCTGAGTTCCTGCAGTGCTTGTTCATTTAAGCTCCACACTCTGCACTTAAGACGCAAGACAGAACAAAGTGTCCTAAACAATGACATTTCTCTAAACAATTCACCTTAACAATAATACTGTGCATGTTTGACATTTGACTACAAAACATGCAGCTATGCAGTTTTCAGCAAATTATATTTATGTAATGTTATGATATCCATCAATTCATATCTCATTACTGAGATCAATAACTGATCAGTACAGTGATTTATCAGTCTACTCCTGCTTTAGTAGAGTTCAGTAACACTGAGATCAATAACTGATCACAGTGATTTATCAGTCTACTCATGCTTTAGTAGAGTTCAGTAACACTGAGATCAATAACTGATCAGTGATTTATCAGTCTACTCATGCTTTAGTAGAGTTCAGAATCTATAAAGAAACTGTTCATCTGTTACGTGTGATTTGAAGTGTGCAGTTCAATAACAGACTGTGGAACATTTTAATGTAACATAGACTGAATTCAAACCTCTTCATTCTGTCTCAGATATGTTCTTTTATAGTATATTAATAATCCTCGCCTGACTTTGCACTTAGTTCAGTATAAATCCTGATATATAACCACGTATGACTGTCATTTTTAAAGTCACCGTTAAAGTACATACAGATATACTCACTCTTTAAGGCATTTGATAGAACATCGTGTGATATGTATTGAGAACATGAGTGTAAATATTCCTCAAAGTGATGGTCACACTGGAGACATTTCATTCCTTGAGCTTTCCAGGATGTGTGTGAGAATGGGGTGAACATAATTTATTCAAAGAAGGTTCATAAATCAATATCCTCTTGTTGCTCCTGGAACAGCACTTCTTTAAACGGTCACGGTCGTCTGATGGTATCAGTATCTGCCGGAGACCTTCAATGTTCCTGCTGGTTTCAGCATTTTAATTCATAATGAAAAAGGAAAGGTGTCCATTTGTTGGATGTATTGACTTTATATTGGAGGTGGTCAAGCATTTATGGCCAAATGAGCGTAGAGGTTTTCAGAGGAGGCAGCAGTGGTCCGGTGGGTCGGGAAACAAACCTTGTGACTGAAAGGTTGCTGGTTTGATTCCCTGAACTGGTAGGACATGACTGAAGAGCCCTTGAGTAAGACACTGAACTCCCCAGCTGCTCCCTGGGTGCTGTGAATAGGGCTGCCCACTGCTCTGTGTGTGTGTGTGTGTGTGTGTGTGTGTGTGTGTGTGTGTGTGTGTGTGTGTGTGTGTGTGTGTGTGTGTGTGTGTTAGTGTGTGTGTGTCTATGAGCACCTTTACCTTTTTTTTTTATTATGTGTAGCTGTCTGGTCAATTTATCAAGTGTGGTTTTGTTTCAGGAGAAACATTGTGTAATTTAATTTCCTGAAAATGAGACAAACTGTGGTTTCTGGAGGATGGTTGAGACAGAGGGAGGTTGAGACAGAGGGAGGTTGAGACAGAGGATGGTTGAGACAGAGGATGGTTGAGACAGAGGGAGGTTGAGACAGAGGGAGGTTGAGACAGAGGATGGTTGAGACAGAGGATGGTTGAGACAGAGGAAGGTTGAAACAGAGGATGGTTGAGACAGATGGAGGTTGAGACAGAGGAAGGTTGAGACAGAGGAAGGTTGAGACAGAGGATGGTTGAGACAGATGGAGGTTGAGACAGAGGATGGTTGAGACAGAGGAAGGTTGAGACAGAGGAAGGTTGAGACAGAGGATGGTTGAGACAGATGGAGGTTGAGACAGAGGATGTTTGAGACAGAGGAAGGTTGAGACAGAGGAAGGTTGAGACAGAGGAAGGTCAAGACAGAGGAAGGTCGAGACAGAGGAAGGTTGAGACAGAGGAAGGTCGAGACAGAGGAAGGTTGAGACAGAGGATGGTTGAGACAGAGGAAGGTTGAGACAGAGGAAGGTTGAGACAGAGGAAGGCTGAGACAGAGGAAGGTTGAGACAGAGGAAGGTTGAGACAGAGGAAGGTCGAGACAGAGGAAGGCTGAGACAGAGTCTCCTCATGCTCTGGGATGAAAGCAGAAATAAAAATAAAGTGCTGTTTAAGGAAGACGTTGCCTTAAAGCCTAAACAGAGCCACAGTTCTGTTAGACATCGCCCGAGACGTCACATGTCAGAGCCGTTTCTTTCTGTTTTGGAAATCCTGCTGTCAAAGGCGTCTGGAATTCAAATGACAGACAGTTGCCTTTCCCACCGTGCTCTGCAGGTGCCGTTCGTATTTCGGGAAGATTGTGGCTCGGTTAATTCGTCTCTCACGCTAGTGGGCCTTTCTGTGCACCGTTCATCTGTCTGAAGAGCAGACGATACACAGACTGTATTTGGACCAGCAGAGATTTCACAGGCCAGTGGAGGGACTCCATCGCACCGTCTCCAACGCTCCGTGAAGCATTTCCTTGGCAACAGGACAAGCAGTGCTGTTGCTAAGAGGCGAACGCCATGGGCAAAGCCAAACTGGAACAAAGGCCAACTAGCTGCTCCCATATGGAGCTCTATTGATGATCAATATTCATGGACACAGCAGATTTGGGACAGTGATATTTGGTAGTATAGTGAGGAGGGGTGGACAGTGAAATGTCACTCTCCATATTAATTGCGCTCGTTCGTGGCTGTGGAAAACGGAGGTAAACAATGGTGGCATTTTGTACGTCGCAAGATTTCTCGGTTCCAGCAGAGCAGGGAGGCATGTGTCCAAGGTCTAAGCTCAGGAATGAGGTTAATTCGATTTACCACACCTCTCTTCAACACCTAATAAATGTTGTCAAGCCATTTATCTACTGTCATGGTTAAATTGATCATCTCAGCTTCTTCACAACACAGTCTATGTGCTTGCTTTGGAACAGCAAACCAATTTCCAACTGGTTCATGTAACACTGCCTTTCTAACCTTAAATATAAACAGTAAGAAACGGTTTCAAATAAGGACAGTGATGTGAGAAGATTAGGACACCTCATAACCACATACGTGAACATATGGACATTTTGTCTTTGAAAAAACAACAAATAAACATCATCTTTAAACATCATTAACAGAAATGTTCTCTTATTCTGAGGATAAAGTTCAGACCCCTCTGTTCTAATATCTGTTTCTCCTCCTTTGTCTGAAATAATGTCAGTGAGATGTTTCTAGAACCGTTTACCGTCTCTAACATCGACTGAAGAACGACGTTCCCACTCCTCCATGCGGAATTCTTTCAGCTCTGTGATGTTTCAGCGTCAGTCTTTGTACAGATGCTCTTATGTTCTCCTCAAACCCCCTCTGATACCATAAAGATCTCATAGTGGTTTCTATGATGGAGAGATCTCCACACCCTGCTGCAGCAGAGCAGCTCCAAACCATCGCACTTCCACCACCATGTTCACAGCTGCTATGAGCTTCTTCTGCTCAAATGTTCTTTCTTATGGTAGACGCCGTGTTGGCAGTGGATTTAAATGTAAATGTTCTGGACAGTGCAACGGCTGATCTTTTTTAAATCCCTTCTCAGACTCATCTGCATCTACAACCTTCTTTCTGAAGACCTCAGAGAGATCTTTGGATCTGATCATGGTGATCCCACTCACTTCAACCATCAAGCTTTAAATGAGACAGGTTCATCCAAAGTCCTGATAAAGCTGATGTGCTGCACCTGATTCTGGTTTTAGTCATTTGACTTTGAATGTGTTTAGTTATGTCAGATCCATTTCTCAGGTTAAAGTGAGGATCAGATGTTCATATGTTTAAACATTCATATGACTGTAAACAGTGAGCTGTTGATCTTTAATGAAGAAGCTGTAACTATAAGTACTTTCAGTAAATCAGGTCAGTGATATTTCACCAGAGGCTGAAATTAGCCCCAGAAACTGCTAAAGAAAGTTTGCCTCAAGAAAATGAGATAATGCTGTCCATGCATCCAGCACCGCCTCGGGTGGATATACTCACACTGTTTTCATTCTAATGTGAAGTTCTTGTAAAAGTCAGCAGAACTCCAGTGAACAGCATTACACGTGCATGTGAGCAGATCCTGCTCAGGCCTGATGAGACACCTGCATTTGAGCCGAAGCTCTTCTGTCTGGGACGTGTTCATGCGTCCACCGTTGACCCTCCGCAGTCCGAGGACTTCCAGCCCTTTAGAGTAGTTTGGAAGACCGATTCACCACAGCAGGAAAGATGTCATTCCATACTGATCTGAATTTCACGAATTATCACTGCTTGACATGATCTCCACAGATACAGTTTACAGCTTTTCTTAAACATGGCTGTAAAATCGAATTTCTCAAGATAAACCTACATCCACTACATCACACCTTCTGACTTAGAGCTCATTTATACGGTGGTGCTTGAAGGTTCTGCACACATTTCTAGATAAGGAAATGAAAATGACTCCAACATATTAGATACTGGACCATTTATTTATTGAGGGCAACACATTTATTCAGGTGTTTCAATCAATGGGAGACGATCAGGTGTGAGCGGGCGTGGCCTGTTTAAAAAACAGGGATCTATCAAAGTCTGATCTTCACAACACACGTGAGGACGTGTATCATGACCGAAGGTGATTTCTGAGGAGCTCAGAAGCAGAGCTGTTGGTGCTCATCAGGCTGGAAAAGGTTACAGAACCATCTGTAAAGAGTTTGGACTCCACCGATCCACAGTCAGACAGATTGTGTACAAATGGAGGAGATTCAGGACCATCATTACCCTCCCCAGGAGTGCTCCACCAACAAAGATCACACCAAGAGCAGGGAGTGTAATTAAAAAAAGTGCTCACTACCCTTTCACAGTTTGATAAACATCACAGGGACAGGCCAGAAGACTACTCTAACAGTGTTTTGTGGATGGATGAAAACACTGCATCCTGCATCTAATCTGGGAAACATGGTGGTGGTTCTATAATGGTTTGGGCCTGAATTCTGAATTATAGCAGCAAATTCTAAAGGAAAATGTCAGAACATCTGTCTTTGAGTTGAATCTCAAGAGAATGTGGATCATGCAGAAAGACAATGACCCTAAGCTCACATACGTCATTCAAATACGTCAAAGGGATCATAAACTTTCAAACACCACTGTGTGCTTTTGAATTACTATAAAAAATGTTGGTAGGATTTTGAAAAAAGTGTATTTGATCAAAATAGTGTTTGGAGTTTTTAAATGGAGTTTAAGGAATGTGAGAATTTAATAACTGGAAATGTTAGATATGATATTTACGGTGTTGGATTCTACAGCTCTGGAAATAATTCATCAATTGTTTCACTCACAATCAGTTTCCCTGCTTTTACTATTTCCATTTTATTCTATAAAACAAATTCCAAGTAAAAATATTAATGTTTATAGACTCAAATCTGCAGAGAAATCCATTTAATAATCATATCTTAACAGAATAGAATAGAATAGAATAGAATAGAACTTTATTGATCCCTTGGGAGGGTTCCTTCAGGGAAATTAGGGTTCCAGTAGCAGCATCAGTACAGAAAGCAGAAGATAGGCAGAAAAAAAAATAATTTAGTAGAAGTAAGCAGCTCTATATAAATATATAGAATATATAATATACAGAATATTACAATATAAAATATAGATAATAGTGCATGAAAAAAAAGAAGAGTCCTATTATTAACGCTGTAACATTGAGAGCAGAATTCATATCTGGAGCAGAAACTGACGTAGACCAGCTTCGTTTGCTGGAATGACTGGAAAGAAATGGCTGCTTTTTAGAAGCAGATTTAAAAAAATAAAATTGGTCTCTTGATCCATATTATATATTAATATATATTAGCATATATATTAGTATATTTTAGTATATATATTAGTATATTTTAGTATATATATTAGTTTATATTAGTATATATATTAGCATATATTAGTATATATATATTAGTATATATTAATATATATTAGCATATATATTAGTATATTTTAGTATATATATTAGTTTATATTAGTATATATATTTAGTATATGTATTATATATATAAATGAAGTATATATTAATATATATTATATATATATTAGTATATTTTGATATATATATTGAATTTATATTAGTATATATTAGTATATATATTAGTATATATTATAGTATATATATATATTAGTATATATATTAGTATATATTAGTTTATATATATTAGTATATATATTAGTATATATTAGTATATAGATTAGTATATATATTAGTTTATATTAGTATATATTAGTATATATATTAGTATATATTAGTATATATATTAGTATATATATTAGTATATATTAGTATATATAATAGTATATATATTAGTATATATAAGTATATAGATTAGTATATATATTAGTTTATATTAGTATATATTAGTATATATATTAGTATATATTAGTATATATATTAGTATATATTAGTATATATATTAGTTTATATTAGTATATATTAGTATATATATTAGTATATATTAGTATATATATATATATTAGTATATATATTAGTATATATATATTAGTATATATATTAGTATATATATTAGTATATAGATTAGTATATATTAAAATATGTTAGTATATATATTGAGTATATATTAGTATATATATTAGTTTATATTAGTATATATTAGTAAATATATATTAGTATATATTAGTATATATATATTTTAGTATATATATTAGTATATATAGTATATGGAATTAGTATATATATTAGTTTATATTAGTATATATTAGTATATAGATTAGTATATATATTAGTTTATATTAGTATATATTAGTATATATATTAGTTTATATTAGTATATATTAGTATATATATATTAGTATATATATTAGTATATATTAGTATATATATTAGTTTATATTAGTATATATTAGTATATATATTAGTTTATATTAGTATATATTAGTATATATATTAGTATATATTAGTATATATATATTAGTATATATATTAGTATATATTAGTATATAGATTAGTATATATATTAGTTTATATTAGTATATATTAGTATATAGATTAGTATATATATTAGTTTATATTAGTATATATTAGTATATATATTAGTTTATATTAGTATATATTAGTATATATATATTAGTATATATTAGTATATATATTAGTTTATATTAGTATATATTAGTATATATATTAGTATATATTAGTATATATATTAGTTTTATATTAGTATATATTAGTATATATATTAGTATATATTAGTATATATATTAGTATATATATTAGTATATATTAGTATATATATTAGTTTATATTAGTATATGACCATTATATATATTGAAGTATATATTAGTATATATATTAGTATATAATTAGTATATATTAGTATATATATTAGTATATATTAGTATATATGTTGCTGTTTTTGAATAATGTATTGGACTGGGAGTTGTTTAGACATATGAACCATATTTTTCTTTGGTACCAGCCGCCGTGTTTTTAAAGTGACCTTATAATAAACACAGTGTTAACAGAATGGACTTGATTCATTTTGGTTCGTTGCACAGACATAAATCATACACTCTGTGTTGCAGAGTTTTAGACACTCCTGATTTACACTGTTATGCGTGTCAGAAATGTCACCCGATGATGGGAGTTGATTAAAAGGGAGAGAATTCCACCTGTTACCAGGCAGACAATCTGTCCGGCTGCTCCGCTTTCTCGGCCTCAGCCTTGCTGTTCCGTTCAGCTCATCTTCCGCACGGGGTAAATGACTCATCCACACATACACACACATACACACACATACACACACATACACACACATACACACACATACACAGCAGCCCACAGACTACAACCCACAGCTCAACATAGTGACACTTTGATGGATT
Organism: Acestrorhynchus altus; assembly: GCA_034509495.1. Classification (NCBI taxonomy): domain Eukaryota; kingdom Metazoa; phylum Chordata; class Actinopteri; order Characiformes; family Acestrorhynchidae; genus Acestrorhynchus; species Acestrorhynchus altus. Next base: position 574,133 of record CM067504.1, on the reverse strand, counting down.
TCACTGTAATTTCAGTGCCGCTGATTAATGGTATGTCTCGTAAATATCCCACATCATATTCTTCTGGAACTGAAATATTAAAAATGAGATTTTGTGATGATGCTCGACGGTAGAGATGGTTTGTGTTGTTTTAAAGGAAACACGTGGAGTTAGATATGGTATATCAACCACTGTTTGATTTGCTTGATTGTTGAAGTGAGTGGGATCATCATGATCAGATCCAAAGAGCTCTCTGAGGTCTTCAGAAAGAAGGTTGTAGATGCAGATGAGTCTGAGAAGGGATTTAAAAAGATCTCAGAACAATCAGAAATCAGACGTTCCACTGTCCAGAACATCATTTACAAGTGGACAACATGTAGAACTACTGCCCACATGACCAGATCATCCTACAAGTTCAGAACGTCCTACAAGTTCAGCCCAAGAGCAGAACCACAAGATGAGTAAATAATCCTAAAATGTTCATCACAGACCTACAGGAAGCTCTCACCACAGCTGATGACAAAGTGCAGCTTCTACCATCAGAAAGAGACCAAACCAGTTGACCATGGGAGCAGTTTAAGGAAGAAACCCTTACTGTCAAAAAAACATCAGGACAAAACTAAAGTTCTCCAGAGAACATCTAGACATCTGAATCCAAAGCTGAATTGTTTGGCTAATGTTTGACACAAACCAAACACAGCATTTGAGCAGGACAAGCTCAAAGCAGCTGTGAACATGGTGGTGGAAGTGTGATGGTTTGGAGCTGCTCTGCTGCAGCAGGGTGTGGAGATCTCTCCATCATAGAAACCACTATGAGATCTTTATTGTATCAGAGGGGTTTTGAGGAGAACGTAAGAGCGTCTGTACAAAGACTGATGCTGAAACATCACAGAGCTGAAAGAATTCTGCATGGAGGAGTGGGAACGTCGTTCTTCCAGTCGATGTTATTATATATTTAAAAATGTTAAAGTAATAGGTTACAGTAAGAGTTCCAGCTTTGGTTGGTAAGTGGTGAGTGTACAGAACATCATCATCTTCTGCGTTGTTGTGCAATAAGTCAGCTGTGGTTCAGTACGGGCTTCAGTTATTCCTCTAGAAGTTTAGAGTCTTGGATGTTCACTAGGTGTTATGTGTGTCCTCTTACAGGCTGACCATAAATGCAGAGTGTCAGCTGCAGCTCCATAACTTCCCCATGGATGAGCACTCCTGCCCTCTCATCTTCTCCAGCTGTGAGTATCTGCAGAAACACACTTCTGTTTCAGACACACGTATTGTACTGAATACACTTATCCCTAATCAATCAGTCCCCACCTACAACCAAAGGGGACACGTCTTTGATTCTGGTTTGCTTTCACACAAAACGTTTCGATGAATCCATGGTGCAGTTTTAAGAATGATGGGAACTAGGTCCACCTGTTTATAAGAACAGCGCCACCTGGAGTCACAAACACAAATATTACACCGATCATTTATTTATTAAGGAAAATGAGCCGATGTTTCATAGCCGTGAGGCTAAAAGTGTGTGACAGTATCTGGGCAGGATCTGGTGTCCTTCCACAAGATTTCTACTGGATTAAGGTCAGGACTTTGACTGGGTCTTTCCAGAACATTGACTTTATTCTTCTTTAAACACTCTTTAGTTGGAGCAGTTGTGTGTTAAGGTCATTGTCTTTGTGCATGACCCACATTCTCTTGAGATTCAGCTCACAGACAGATATCCTGATATTTACCATCGATGATGGTAAGCACATCAGCACTACCAGCACCATGTTTCACAGATGTGAATGCGTATGTGTTTCTTGTTGAGGAGGCAGATGTTAGGGCCCCGAGTTCTGTGATGTAATAATGAAGTTGGTAAATTCGTTTACTGTGTTCATCTGTTTGAGATTCATCACCATTTAAAATGGATTCAAATCTTCATTAGTTTAGAAAAACAGGAACTAAGATGATCATGCAGGTCTGTGATGTAATCCTGCATGACCTCACTGCCTGTGTAAGTGAACGAGTGACTGACCTGCACTGACCCACAGCGACCTGCCCCTTAAAAAATAAAGCATCAGTTTCTGTGAGTCTCAGTCTGGACACCCCATGATGGTTTTCTGGCTCTGCATTGTCTTAGAGGAGACATAACGGTGTCTAATATGTGTCCGTGCTCCCATAAACCAAAACACAGCATAGAAACACTGGTCATTTTAAATATGATCTCTCTATTTTAAACCTGTCTCTGTAAAGGAGCATCTGTGGGACATTTCAGGTCATTCTAGGGCTGCAGAAACTACACCTTTATTTTATCACGTCATTCAGCAAAGGACGCCCGACACAGCAGTAACACAGGGTGTTCCAGCTCAATGAACACAAACGTCCAGCATTCTTCATTGTCCTTTCTTAGAGTCTTCATCAATACAAAATGCATCACGTTTAGTTTTCTAATTTTGATGGATACATATATATATATACGACTATATATATATATATAAAATTGAAAATGTGTGGACGCTATTGGACGCTCTATCAACACTCCACCCCTACCACACCATCTGCATTAATTTGACTCTTTGTTGAAACACTCCCCGGATTTATTACGTGAGCTGTAACTTTGAACCCAAATCGTGTTGGTGAGTCTGGACTGACCTGGGTGACCGGACCACCTCTGTCTTCCTGTCATTCAGTTGTAAAAATGATTGGCCGTTCATCTTTTTATGTCTGACACTTTCCAAGGGATTTCCAAATCCCAGAGGAATCCCAGAGGAATCCCAGAGGAATCCCAGAGGAAGATACAAGTGTAGGTCATCGGCATAGCAGTGAAAATCCGCGATATAGACGGGGTTTAAAGAAAATAATAAATAAATAAATAAATCCAATATGATCAGATGTTTATGTTAAAACTGTTGCAGTGTTCTCCAACGACGGTTCAGAGACTGTGTGTATGAATACTGCGGTGACGTGGTTCATTTTTATGGGAAATGGAAAGATCCACTGAGCTTCATGTATGTTCATAAATTATATCTGAAGCACTTCCACAAACCAGCGAGGCTTCAAACGTCATGAGTGACGTCACTCGTCCTTAATGAAGCAAGCGTCAGCACTCATTGTATTTTGGTTTTGTGTTTAATAAATCCCTGACCCTGCGTTTTCCATCCACCTCCTGTGACACTGTTGGGTGTCTTAGAGAGTCTGGGACTTTTCCTCTGTCGGCTGTTCAGGGACTGTGAGGCTGAAATCACTCTGTATGAGGAGGGTTTGTTCCTGCTCGTGACAGGAACAGCATGTTCGTGACGTAACATCTTGAAGTGAATAAGTGCTCAACTCTGTCTGATCTGTTACGGATAAGCAACGACTCACGTACCTCACGTATCTCACGTATCTCACGTACCTCACGTATCTCACATATCTCACGTATCTCACGTACCTCACGTACCTCACGTATCTCACGTATCTCACGTACCTCACGTATCTCACGTATCTCACGTATCTCACGTATCTCACATATCTCACGTGTCTCACGTACCTCACGTATCTCACGTATCTCACGTACCTCACGTATCTCACGTATCTCATGTACCTCACGTATCTCACGTATCTCACGTACCTCACGTACCTCACGTATCTCACGTACCTCACGTACCTCACACCACATCCTGCAGTACAGTTTTCTGCAAAACCACTGATTGATTTTATAAAACAACTACAAAACATAAGTGGATCATTTCTTTACCCTGGTCCACCGACCAGAAGCGTCCAGCCGTCAGCGTCCTGTGGTCAGCGTCCTGTGAGCACTGATGAAGGACTAGAGGACGACTAACACAAACTGTGCAGAAAAAGATGAGCTTCTGTGTCTGACTTTACATCTACAAGGTGGAGACACTCGGTATCTGAGTCTGATTCACTCCAGCACTAATACAGGGCTGAGAATGACCCACCACGCAGTTAAAGGCGTGTGTTGTGCGTGAGGTCTTTGCATTTTGAGTTTTAAAAATATGACGTATTATAATAGTGAGGCTAAGCCCGTGTAAGCCTTGTGTATTTGCCAGCAGCATTAGAATAGAGCAATTAAGAGAGAACATGGCTCGTTCACGCCGCTGAAGTCACAGAGAATGACCCCTGTCACCCAGACACCGAGGGATGGAAAGCTTTGTGTTCATTGTCTCTCAGGCAGAAAGAAGCTGTCAGTCCAAGCCCTTAAACATTTCCAGAACTTGTCTGGAATACAGACGAGGCCCACACTCTCAGGCCGGAGCGGGGTGGGAGGGAGACGCTAAACGGTCCTTTAGGCATTCCAGCATCCTCATCGATTGCTCATCTCCCGGGTGCTGACCCCCGTACCGTCGGAGCAGCAGCATTTTTAAACGTAAGCCATATGTAAATGAGGCCCGATGTCCACTGGGCAGGTCCGAGCTCAGGTTCTAGATCGTTGTGAAGCCGAGGAGTCGGAAAGCCCGATCCTGTTGAACGCACAGCGAGAGCTCCCTCCTGAGAGGAACAATTTGCCAAAAGGATAGGTTTAATATTTCACACCTCGCTGCCCACCAAAGTAGCATGCCCTCCGAAGACGCAAACATACGCTCTGCGCGCCCGCACCGCATTACAGTAATCGAACAGACAGCTGAATTCTCCACAGTCGTTGTCTCTTTGCCTGCTGTGCTGCTTGTAGACATTTTCACGGACATAATACCTGACCACAGGTGCTCACATGCTCAGATTTACTTATTTTGTTTGTTTGTTTGTTTGTTTGTTTGTTTGTTTGGACCACTATCCAGTATAATTTCAAATATTTCAAAATAATTGTGATTTTTAGCTCAAAAACAGTCCCAACAAGATGTCTGTGATAGTGTTTTAGTCCTTATAAGCTAAATTAAATAGACACAAACCAAATTTTAGATCAAAACATGGTCAAATACATATTTTGATCATAAAAATTTCTACAAATATTTAATATCATATTTACATCTCGAATAAAGACAAGTGAGAATAATGTAGGATCTCCTGAAAATGATATCTGACGTGTCATCATTTCCATTTAGAGTTTACAGAGACCCATATAGACTTGTTTTTAATCATAATGCAGTTTTCGAGAAGGACACGCTGAGTGGCCGGTGGTGGACTGTGCTCCGGCTCTGTGCAGGTCACCTATAAAACTCTGTCCCATTTTGATGTAAACTAGTTTTCTGCCACATGAGTCACTACCTGCCACCTTGGTACCATTAACTGTGAGAATTGCTTCGACTCACCCCATTCAGCGGACCATCCGGAGAACATTAGTGTCCCCATCACAGCACAGGGCTCTACTGAATGGACCAGCTCTCGTGTAGCGCTCTCTCACTCATATTAATGACCGCTTTGTTGGTCATTTTGAGCATCAGAATGAAGCTGGGCTGAGGTTATGGGTTATTTATGGGAATGTCAGTCAGTCCGGCTCTAATTCATCTAAATAAAATTATAAAAGCTACAAAACTACCTCATCTCAAAGGTGTTCTGGACTCAGACTCAGGGACTGGGACGGCCAATGAGGACCACTGAACTCATTGTCCTGAAACTGCTTTGACGTTCATGGCATTTAGCAGTGTTGAATAACTGGTTCTAATGGTCCAAAGCGTGCTTTGGGTTCTGGAGGGCTGATGAGGGGGCGGGGCTGATGATCAACCTGCCTACAGACTCTGATTGTTCAGAGAGAGGGGGCGGGGCTGATGATCAACCTGCATACAGACTCTGACTGATCAGAGAGAGGGGGCGGGGCTGATGATCAACCTGCATACAGACTCTGACTGATCAGAGAGAGGGGGCGGGGCTGATGATCAACCTGCATACAGACTCTGACAGATCTCATGGTGAACTTCATGGTGAATGTCCATCTGTGTCTGCTGGAGACTGGAGTGTCCAGTGTGAAGCTGAAGACAGTGTGGGGGTTATGTAAGGGTCAGTATATTGAAAAATAAAAGGGACTTTTGGACATTTGCTGAAGATCATCAGTAATTCTGAAGATGAAGATATGAACAGAATGATCAAAATGGTCCAGAACTCTGGCTTGAACAGACAATTATGGTGTTTCACCAGCGCCAAATGGAGTTCATTAAAAACCCGGAAGCCTTTAATTAGAGACGGGGGGACAGAAGCCATTACCTTTGATCATGTGTCTCTTCCTGTCTGCAACACAGCTTCCCTTTTACAACAGTCTTCAATCCGTGTAAGAACGAGATTACCTTCTACTCGGCTTTGAAGCCGGAGGAGTCGATGATCAGATTTAATGACGATGCACTTCTGTGAAGGTGAAGCTTGGAAATATGTTTTCGTTTTGACTCAATCATTTGTTAAGTGCTGCATTTAGATGCTGGACATGTGGGACAATGACGGAGTGCTTAACTGTTTAAGACAGTTTGTAAATAAATGGTATTGAATCAGTCGTACCTTGAACAGGACACTCTTTTAACGGTGTTCACATTGGGTCTTAAAAATTTAAGCGTCCTGTAAAGTAAGAATTACACCACTGCAGCTCCTGCTCACTTAATTCCATTTTGTCCACAAACTTTATGATTAATATCCAAGCAGAGCACAACCTTAACATTCCATCTTTCATGGAAAAGTTGTCTTTAACATATTTAATACAACTAAACACACATACCTGAAGAAACATCTTTAAACATCATTAATAAACATCATTAACAGAAATGTCATTTTCTTCTGAGGATAAAGTTCAGACCCTCTGTCCTAATATCTGTTTCTCCTCTGAAATAATGTCAGTGAGATGTTTCTAGAACCGTTTACCGTCTCTGACATCGACTGGAAGAACAACGTTCCCACTCCTCCATGCGGAATTCTTTCAGCTCTGTGATGTTTCAGCGTCAGTCTTTGTACAGACGCTCTTCCGTTCTCCTCAAACCCCCTCTGATACAATAAAGATCTCATAGTGGTTTCTATGATGGAGAGATCTCCACACCCTGCTGCAGCAGAGCAGCTCCAAACCATCACACTTCCACCACCATGTTCACAGCTGCTATGAGCTTCTTCTGCTCAAATGCTGTGTTTGGTTTGATCCAAACATGTCTTCTGTTACTGTCTCCAAATAATTCAGCTTTGGATTCATCTGTCCAAAGCACATTGTTCCAGAAGTCCTGCTCTTTGTCTAGATGTTCTCTGGAGAATTTTAGTCTTGCTCCAATGTTTGTTTGACAGTAAGAGTTTCCTCCTTAAACTCCTCCATGAAGATCAAACTGGTTTGTTCTCTTTCTGATGGTAGAAGCTGCACTTTGTCATCAGCTGTGGTGAGAGATACCTGTAGATCTGTGATGAACATTTTAGGATTGTTGGATCTTCTGTACTCATCTTGTGGTTCTGCTCTTGGGCTGAACTTCTAGGATGGTCTGATCTGGTCATGTGGGCAGTTGTTCTAAATGTTCTCCACTTGTAAATGATGTTCTGGACAGTGGAACAGCTGATTTCTAATTGTTCTGAGATCTTTTTAAATCCCTTCTCAGACTCATCTGCATCTACAACCTTCTTTCTGAAGACCTCAGAGAGCTCTTTGGATCTGATCATGACGATCCTACTCACTTCAACATTAATTTTTCAGTCTACTTAATGAAGATCAAATGTCCCAATGACAGTTTACCTTTTGAATTAAATTTTAACCAAAAATGAACTTCAGAAGATTCTAATTTTTGACTTTGGAATAAAGCATATATTGTATGTTTACATTATGTTTAAAACTCTTCCAATGACCTTATAAACCGTCCTGTAGATGTGAAATTAAGATGATCCAGCCGTCAGTGGTCTACTAATCATATTTTCTCTTTTGTCTGTGAACGAACAGTCTGTCCCTTTTTTTTTCCACTTCAGTAAAATCTCTGACCCAAATGGACAAATGAACCTGGGCCAGGTTCCCTCACTGACGGTCATCTGAACTGTTAGAGCATGTTCAGCGTGATGCTCTGGGTGTTAATGGCTGATATGCAGTCTCGCGGTCTCTATGGAGATGTTGGTGTGGTGGTGTTTGGGGGAAGCCGTGCAGTAGTGTATACATATTCATGACTGACGCTGTGCTGGCTGTCCTCATTACTGTGTGTGGAGGTGGTTCTTTGGCAGTCTAATGTACGAATGTGTGACTAAACAATTTCCCATCTTGGCTTTTGTGTTGCAGACGTGTTGAACACCACTCCGCTTGATGATGTCGTACACCACGTTATCGATAGTGTCACTCAGGATTATTTTTGTTGCCGCAATTTCTCTCCTTTTCTTACAACTTGCTCGTCAAACAACAAGAAAAGGAAAGATGGAATATTTTGCAGTGTAATTAGGTGCTCATTACCATTTCAACAGACCGACTGTTTAGTGGAATCGTTCCTATGAAGTGAAACGTTAAGACTGAAATGGGAACCTTTTCATCAGATCCTACAGTTTTATGAGTCTTTTGTTGTTTATTATATTGGTGTTCAGTCGAGTGAAAAGCTGAAAATGTGGAAAGATCAGTGTAATATTCACGGGTTTCATAATGTTCTCCTCCTCCTGTCATAAATCAGCATCATATCAATCTACAGACAAAACCCACTTTAAATCAACCTGCATACAGACTCTGACTGATCAGAGAGAGGGGGCGGGGCTGATGATCAACCTGCATACAGACTCTGACTGATCAGAGAGAGGGGGCGGAGCTGATGCTCAACCAGACAATGAATCAAAATTATTGAGATTTCAATTCAAAAACACTCTGGATGATGAACCACAAACCTGGCACTAATCGTAACATTAATCAAAAACAAACATTTCAAAACAAATCTGGGTCAGGACCCCACAGGACCACCACAGAGCAGCTCTTTCTCAGCACTGACGTCACACTGACATGGTGGACAAATCAAACCAAATAAAGTTTTCTGTCACATCACTTTACACAGGTGAGTGAAGAAACATAGGTACAAGTCCCTCTCAGACGACTACAAAGTGTGTACACTCATACCAGCGTAACACACACTAACACACCACCACCATGTCAGTGTGACTGCAGTGCTGAGAATGACCCACCACCCACATCATATCTGCTCTGTGGTGGTCCTGTGGGGTCCTGATCACTGAAGATCAGGGTGAAAGGAGGAGAATAAAGTCTACATCCACATTAGTCTCAATAATATTCATTATAATGGGAATATTTTTTTTGCTGTATGTCGGAAAAATAGGTGTAAAAAGAAGCAGGATTCACTGCCGTCATCAAGTTCATCCTTCACTGGGTCTTTCCGTATTTACCTGGATCCATTTCACTCCTGCAGCTTTGACTCGCCTGCATTGAACCCACTGCAGAACTCAATGCAGCTGAACGGAGACTGCTTTTACAGCATTGATCCGTAAACATCTACAGTCTTCCTGCTGCAGAGCCAGTTCAGTCGCTTCCTGGTCGTGTACCTGCTCACTGAGCAGCGGTGTATGGGCTCACTGTAACATCTGTGGTGATCCGACTATTACATACATCCCTCGTTGTAGCTACAACCAAACACAGGATTTGAAGTTTCAGGATGTTGTTGGAGAGACTTGCAGGTGCAGGTTCAGGAACGCCACCTGAATCTGTGAGCCGAGAACAAGCAGGCATGATTCGTTCTGGCAACCAGATACCGAACACGACAGCGCAGTGAATCCCGATCTACGTTAAACCGTCCAACACAGATCGTGAGTGCAGGGTCGTGGATTGAAGCAGCCTTCATACCCAAAGGCGAGGACTTCAGGGTTGCACCAAAAACCACATACCTGGCTCTTCTTCAGAGAGCAGAACTAAAGGGGCAAAAAGGAAACATATTACCACGAGTTATGAACCTTGAAATGATTTCTCGGAGGCTTCATTATGAGAACAAATTGTCAACGGAGGTGTCTCTGCTTTACTGGCGAGACAGTCTCATATTACACATAACCTCCAAACATGGTGCATGGATGACCTATGACCTACCAACTCATTACTGGAGAAAACCAATAAGAGAAGAATTAAACCAAAACAAGCAGAACAAACGAATGGGTTTGTGAAGGTTTAGACTGAAGGAACTTCAGCAGAGAAGACTCCAAAGACTGGTGGGACATAGAAATCCTGATCTCATCCAACACCAAACCTGGAGGGTAACGGTAGTTTGAGGGCATCTCGACAGGAAAGCACAGACACTCCAGTTGGCATGATGGTGGCACTATAGAGTAGTGTTTTACATTCTGACCCATATCTCCTCCACCCTAAAATGCAACTGACCTTCAAACTCTTGTGAACATTTTGGCACCAATATTGTGAGCATTGTGTTGAAGAACATTTCAGGGTTGAGGAGATGTGGGTCAAAATGTAAAACACGACTCTATAGCGCCCCCATAAGGCCAACTGTGTGTGTGGTTTCCTGATGAGATGCCCTCAAACTACACTTACCCTCTAAAGTTGGTGTTTGGATGAAGGTAAAAGAGTATTAAAAAAAAATCCAATAACAATCTAACAGAACACAGAAATATGAATTATTCATCAAGACGTAGTGCTCAGCTCTCCTGTCCTACTGCACGGTGAAAGAGGTCATCTGAAAGGTCACCAGTTTTGTTTTGGCCAGACCAGGACAGACCCCTCCACCCTCCCCTCCTCTTCGTTTTTGACAGAAGCAGGATCTGCAGACAGTGA
>CM067504.1:521039-558539 GCA_034509495.1 Acestrorhynchus altus | reverse complement strand
AACAGAGGGGTCTGAACTTTATCCTTACAGGAAAATTTAGTTGCAGTGAGTTACAATGAAGATCTGATTAAATATGATAAAGTCAAAGGTGTTCATGAGGTAACTTTTCACATTTTATTCAAGTGAGTTAAATTGATTAGAATTAGAATTAATTAGAATAACAGAATATTAATAGAATACAAGAGAATCAGCCTCCTGTATATCAACGATACGTGATGGACAGACTACAGGGGCTGTAGACGTTTGACCTACATAGTTTGAATTTACAGTGATCGTGTCTGATCAGGCCGAACTCCGAGCTGTGAATGAGACGTCTCCAGTTTGTCCGGAGAGTTCCGGCGTCTCGAACGCAGGTGCTGTGTCTGAGGATTGTACGCGGGATTTTCAGCACAGCAAGGGTGTTATGCCATAAAATGACTGTCAAATGCAGCGCTAAGTGTGATGTAGAGAAAAAGGTCAGAAGAATTAATGGAGCGTGAATCACACTTGTTCCCTCAGTTTTTGTCTCTTTCTTGTAAAGGAAGAAGTGATGGTTCAGCCGGTGTAGATCAAAGAGCTTCTTTTACTGAACAGCGTTACACGAAGCTCTTCTGTGGTCATAGTGAGCTCACTGTAGTGACCTTAAATATCCTCAAATTCACTGAAAAGGTTATATATCAGCAGAATATGTAGCATTATGCTCATATACCCTTTAGAGGCACCTCAAATCCTACGTTAATGGCTAAGAACATACTGGTCATGCGTCCTGCAGCCGTCTGCTGATGGTGCTGCACTAACGGGGGGACTCATGGAGGGCATCACTGTTCGCTGAGTATCCACAATGGTGGCTGTTGGGTCACTTTACATTTTAGATCTGTTCTCCCTCTCTGTGGTTCGTGTAGGTCTCCCAGATCCTTCATGTCCCTGGTGCGTACCTTCTTCTGTCCACCTTCACCAACAGTGTAATGTGGTAATATCATGACCGGCGTGCAGTTCATACCAACTGCTTTCAAACTCTTTTCTGAAGAATACGTTGCTAAGAAAGGAAGTTCCAACACAAGAGCATGAGTCAGAGTGCAAAGCCATTCAGATACAGCAATAAACCTGTGCTTTGAGTCACACAATCAGCCTTTCTCCACCAGCTCTGATCTTCCAGAGGCTGAAGTTTCTGCTGGTTCTTCTTTACAGAACAGCTGAAGCTCAGTCAGGTTGGATGGAGAGCATCTGTGAACAGCAATGTTCAGTCCTGCCACAGGTTCTGACTGGGACTGAGGTCTGGACTCTGACTGGGTCGTTCTAACACATGGACTTGCTTTGATCTAAACCAGTCCATTGTAGCTGTGTCTGTATGTTTAGTGTTGATGTCAGTGTCACCTGTCGGTTTCGGTGGACAACCATGTCTTGGACATTTTCAGATGATGGACTGAACAGTGCTCAGATGTTCCTAGCTTGGGATATTTGTTATAACCCTGCTTTACACTTCTCCATAACTTCATCCCTGACCTGTCTGGTGTTCCTTGATTTTCATGGAGCTGTTTGTTCTCTAAAGATCTGAGGTCTTCACAGAACAGCTGCAGTTCTACTGAGAGTAGGTCACACACAGGTGACTCTTTACTGATCAGGTGATTCTGAAAGCAGTTGGTCAGACTGGATTTTATTTAGGGGTCTCAGAGAACAGGGGCTGAATACTAATGCACACTTTCCAGATTTTTATTTATTAATGTATTCTAACTGCATAACTGCAGCGGTTCTGTGAAGGCCTCAGAGGTTTGTTAGAGAACATTAGTGATCAAACAGCCTCAAGAAAACCACAAAATGCACCAGACAGGTCGGAGAAAAAGCTGTGGAGAAGCATAAAGCTGGGTTATGTTATCAAAAATATTTCAAACTACGATCATCTCACAGAGCACTGCTCAGGAGGACGGCACACCTGCAGAACAAGACATGGCCGTCCTCCTAACCTGACAGTCCAGGCGAGGAGACCACTAATCAGAGAAGCAGCCAAGAGGCCTATGATCACTCTGGAGGAGCTGCAGAGATCCACAGTTCAGGTGACACGGACCCTAAACATACAGCCAGAGCTACAATGGACTGGTTTAGATCAAAGCATAGTCATGAACCAGACAAGGTCCAGACCTCAGTCCCGTTGAGAATCTGTGACAGGACTTTTTTTTCTTTTTTTTAAGCTGTTCTGTAAAGAAGAAGGTGCAAAACTTTCAGCCTCTAGATGATCAAAGCTGTTAGAGACAGATCCCAAAAGACCTGCAGCTGTAAATACTGCAAAAGGTGGTCCTACAAAGAACAGACTCACATTCCAGTGAGATCTTTATTTTATTTTTACTTTATGTTGGTTTGTCCCATAAAATCATAATGAAATTGAGTGAAATTTGTGTTAATAATGAGAAAAACCTGTGAAATTATGACATAACTGTACTGGTCAGTGGTTTTCTAAGAATGATTTGACAGGGGGACAATAAAGGTGCCTATTTTTCTGATATTTCTAGTGTAAATATGTCCTTTGAAGACACTATAAGTCATGAAATATGTAGAAATGTCAGCCCACCACTGTAAAAAGAAAGACAGAACGGGGGAGAGAGTGGTACATTCATGAAGGATGCAATTAAATCCTAGCAAGTGCCGTGACATTTTCGAGTTTGCAGTTCGTTTTTTTATAAGAACCATTTCCAGGTGACAAGGTGGGCTTTTGAAAGAACATAATGGTTTTCAGCTCCAGAATCTCTGTCCTTGGAGCTGAATTGCTGCCTATTTGTTCTACAGAATCTTCAGATAAAACATTTTTCAGTGCAGCATCTGCTTTTTATCTTACTGTACTCAAACTCGGACGAGGAACCCATTTAGAACAATCATGTGAGGCTGGATTCAAAGCTTTTGAAGGACGTTCTGCTGATCCACCAGTCCACTTCATTCACTTTACCTCATTAATATTAATATACTGTATTAATAACATACTGTATACTGTATTAATGACTGCGTCTGCATCGCACTTCACTGGTTTAATCAACAGATGTGGTCAGAATGTACGTCTGGAAGGTCAGTGGAGTTTATGAATATGTGTGGACACTTGAAGGTGATCATGATGTTCCATAATGTTATGGTTGATTGGTGGAAATGTTTTAATAACACTATTATTATATGGTTCTAAAGTTGACATTTTCTGTTTAAAATAGAGAATTTGTTTTTATTTTTAAGTCTTAAAAACGTTCACTTTTTCATTTGTGGAGCAGTTTTTTTTTCAGATTTATTTTCATTTTATTTAATCGAGGCTAATTTTGTGGGATATTTTTATTGTGTGACATTAAAAATATTTATAGGAGACAGTCTCACATACCAGACATACCACTGTGTTTGTAATTAACAAGGTCCAAATAAAATATAAAAACAAGCTAAATGTAATTTATGTTTGTTATTCATGTGTCAGTTTTATCCCTTCTCAGGACTTTTATTCTGAAATTTGAACACTGTGTAAGAAAGAGAGTGAACTGCCCCTCTCTTCTCATTGTCCTCTATAACCTAATATCTGAGTCAGCGATGTCATTAGCCCCGCCCCCTCTCTCTGATCAGTCAGAGTCTGTATGCAGGTTGAGCATTAGCCCCGCCCCCTCTCTCTGATCAGTCAGAGTCTGTATGCAGGTTGATCATGTTCACGTGGACAGAGCAGTAAACATGCACTGGAAGCTCCTTCAGTATTTAAACTGAGATTTAATTCAGATGTAAATTTAATTCCAATTTTATTTTACACATGGTTATATAGGGTGTGTTGTCGTGTTATGATTTGTCTCTTATGATGTGGTTCCTCCTCCAGGAGACTATGTGGTGATGACGGTTTACTTTGACCTGAGCAGAAGAATGGGCTACTTCACCATTCAGACCTACATCCCCTGCATCCTGACCGTGGTCCTCTCGTGGGTCTCCTTCTGGATCAAAAAAGATGCAACACCAGCCAGAACAGCTTTAGGTAAAAGCAGCCTCAGCTTTCCCACGGCCGTACGTCTGTCTGTACTTCAGACAGACGGATAAATGTGTCTTCTTTACTTCGTTTCTGTCCATTTTACCGTTTATTTTTATCATTGTTTTCTTATTGAAGTGACAGAATTGGCCAGGCTACCGTGTGGGAATATATGTATTTTTACTCACTTTTAATGTCACGTTACATCCGGGGTGAGTTTTCCAATAACAAACAATCTTGTTTTTGTTTTGTTTTGTTTTTCCTTTTGATTTTACAAAGAACTTCAAAAATTTAACTTTTCCAAAAGGTCTTCTTAGTCTCCAAAAGTTGTTGATGCCACACCTGAAAAGACGTCACCAGCAAATAAAATTAACCACATATTTAATCACATTTTCTTCTTTTAATTAAATAAATATCACAAAAACTAATGAACACTAATTATTTAAAGCACCGATTTAAAATTCCTACCACCTAAAACTAGAAAACCAGGATTATATAACGATGAGAGTGACCATAACTGTCAGTTTGAACATTTGAAATTTACATTCATGTTTCTATCAAATAGAATTTAATTTTTATTTAATTTTATTTAATTTTTATTTAATTTAATTTGTCTTAAGAATGAAGTGTTTTCATGTTAAAATAGGTCATAATGTTATAAAGACAATAATAAACAAATGTTTTTTCATATTAACGCTTTAATGGCTAATTAGTAGCTAAATGGCTGGAACAGTATATACGGGATTAAATCACAGCGAGTGACTGAAATGAAGTTCACCTAATAACTAGACCAACCTCTGGACCATCTGGAACCTCTGGAACATCTGGAACATCTGGAGCAGTCTGCTGTACGTTTAGATTTATTCAGACATCTTTACAGAGTCATTATCCAGTGTCTGAATAGTCTGACGATGAGCTGCCATAAACCCAAGAGGCAGCGCTATCTGAACCAGAATCTGAGGTCTTTCACGGCCGTCAGACGGAGCTTCATCAGGCTCTGCAGGACCAGTCGGTTGTGTCGGCAGCTGTATTTCTCTACACCGTAACTCTCACCCTGTCAAATGACTGTTTAGTCGCTCTGGAGTTGCTGTAAAAGACTGACTCTGCCTTTTGACGTATGAATGCCGAGAATATTTTTATGCTTAATAATTAAATATAATTAATTCATTAATTTCATAAGAACGTCAGACTGAAATATGCTGTAATATAATAAAAGTCACAGGTGGACGTCAGTGTTTAGAGAAACCCAGCCTTTAGAATCTGTTTCTGTCCAGCACAAGCTGCCGGTTCTGAATGCTGCTCTTTGATGTCTCATCAGGCTTTGTGAACACTGTGAATGTTTTCTTCTTCTGTTGGCTTTTACGCCGTCAGTAAGCATGCGCCACCCTCTGCTCACTGTGTGTTCAAGGTAATGTCTTTCAGTTCAATTCCTTTCCTTTTTCCATTTGATGTTCATTTTTAATTCCTTCTTGCTGGTCTGTTCGGTTCGGCCGTGCCTTTTGTTTGTCCTGACCGTCATGTTCCTGTCCTCGTGTGTGTGAACTGTGTCTCATAGACTCCCGCATGTACGAATCCAGCATCAGCACTAATGAAAGCACGTTTACAGAGAGCAGGACGCCTTCTTTCCTTCGAGCATAAGCAGCATCCGACACAGACGCAGATGATCAGAGGGTTCACTGCAAGCTCCATGAAGCACAGTAACACCTACTCTCTTAAAGCCTTCAAAGAAAACCTTATGAGATATTGTGTCTGTTTAGTCCTGGGAATCAAATAGAACTGGTTTATGTTTTTAAAAACACATGACCACACTCTAAAATCTAACTGCACTTCTAAAACTAATTCAAATGAATGGAATTTAAATTTGAGGGAAAGTTGGGATCACTTCAAACAATGAAGCCACCATAGATCAGAACAAACACATGAGGCTCACAAAGTTGCTTGAATTAACTGAGAAATGCTTTAGTTCCAGGAACCTTCAGTTCATACCGGGTGTGTCCTCCCTCCTCGCGAGGTGTCCGTCGCTCATTTGCAGTCAGCTGCTCAGACTGAGGACTAAACTGCGTGTGTGAAAATCTAAAAAGTGTGATAATCCATTAATCTTACATTCGTCCACTTCTCAGAATTGCCTGCTGACCTTTCAGGCTCTTTCCCAAGCAGGTCCACTGACAAATGGATCTGACAGAACAGCCCTCCTGTGTATTTTCAGGAGAACAACAGGATCAGTGGCAGACAAAGCCCATCAGCATTGCCCTGCAGATCCTGCAGCTCGTAGACATAAAGGGAGAAGACGGAAAACAGCAGGCCAGACCGTCCAGGAAGAGACGAGGAATGAACGCAATTAATCCGTCTGACAAAAGGAGTCGTTATGCTTTCGGTGGAGAAAAAGGAAAATGGGCTAAAAACAGATTTATTTAACCAGCGTCCTGAAGACAGAGAAAGACAGAGCTTACACTCACAGCCGTGGAGAGGTCAGGCCAAGCAGGACCAGCCAGGGTCTGGTCTTCAAGAGGAACGATTACCCAAGGACAACCTGCTGGACTTCAGTGGATTAATAAGGGGGTGGTTTAAAGAACACCAGGACCAGGGTGTGTGAGGGCCTGGACGCACTGATTACTGTAGAAGAGCAGCTCTGCGATAAAGCACTGCTGGAGGTTCACCTTCATGAAGTAGCTTCATTTTCTACTCAAATGTATCTTCATTTGGTGTAAATATTGACAGAATTCTGAGAGTTTATTACCTCAGTAAAACAATAATATTAGAATAAACACTAATAACATTCCTACAGAAGGTAGTGGTTTTCCATCACTGCGTTCATTAAACATCTCCAAACTTCTCCTCATAGGACTCATAGCATTATTTACAGTCTCATCAGCACCTGCTTTGGTAAATCACTGCTTAGTGGTGTTAAATCAGAGCACATCCAGGCTCTGGCTGGGGCATCCAGGAGACATCTGGAGCCGAGATTTGTTCTTCAAACCAGCTCAGAAGATCTCAGCTACTTTCTTCAGAATGAAGTTCTGTATTTCTCAGAACGTGTAGTACATATCAGAAAACAGCTCAAATCTAATCCCAGTCGGCACAGGGTTCAGAAGTTTAATCTGGAAACTTTGTTTTTTAGTGTAGACTTTTAACGAATTATGCATTTTACCAAACTTGGTTCCAACGTCATCCCGTAAAATCCCGTTTTTACAGAATCTGATATATAAGAGGTTTTATTTAGTGATGTAAACACAGCTCATCACGGTTCAGGGCCAAGAAGGTTAGATTACATTTTACTTATTTACAAATATGGATGAAATCTCATTACTAACTCTGTCTCTTACCCATCTTCTCCTCTCCCCCCCCCTCTCTCTCTCTCTCTCTCTCTCACACACACACACACACACACACACACACACACACGAATAAACGAACAAACAAACCTGATCATGATTAATGGCAGCATATTCTGATGATTAGAATTGTTCATTGACTCCACTGATGTTTCTACAGAGACATATTTCATTTATTGGATGCCCAGCAAACACACGACACATTGCTCCGGCATTGTCCAAACGTTCCCCTGCTTACATTTTCTAACGAATGTTGCCATCGTTGTGTCCCACGGCCTCCTGGTCAGGTGACTACCTTTTCACCAGTGCAGTCATGGTTCCATTTTCTGACGGTAGAGTATGATATGATCCAGAACACAGTGAATCCCAACGTTGTCACAATGTAACGGTGTTTGCTGTGTGGGAATATTCATATGAGAAGGTGAACCATCGATATGTGCCCATCCCTTCCTGAAACCCCAGCAGCGAGTCTGTGAGGGAGCGGATTCGCTCAGTGTGGAGCTGAGCAGATTCTATTGCGAGAGCTCTAACACACAGATCTGTGAGTAAACAGTGGTGAATCAGGGAAAGCTAGTCTAACGGGTTCAGGTAATCGGCCAGCGGCGGCAGAGGAGAGGAAGGCAGTGCTGAATGTCCGCTGGAAATAGATGCTGCTCGCTTGTTTCCATAGAAACCTCTGGAAAACTGTGGCACAGTCAGTGGGTTTTGGAGGCATCTCAATAATGCTGAACCTCAGAGGGTGAACGTGTAAGACTAAGTCGAGGTGCGTAGGTGGGATTTTCGATTTCGAAGCCTTTTCCTTTTCTATCAGTGGCTGCAGAAAAGGTGTGAAAGCAAAGGACACGATAATAACTCAGTCACAGGGTCTCATACATCATTACTGATACACAGGCATATAGAGGGTATGATCACACAGGAGATCTTTATGGTTCTATAACTCCAGACTGTAGATCATCTGTTTCTCTGCAGACTTTATTCTCCTCCTTTCACCCTGATCTTCAATGATCAGGACCCCACTGGACCACCACTGTGTGTAAACACTCCAGCAGCACTGCTGTGTCTGATCCACTCGTACCAGCAACACACACTAACACACCACCACCATGTCAGTGTGACTGCAGTGCTGAGAATGACCCACCACCCACATCATAGCTGCTCTGTGGTGGTCCTGTGGGGTCATAATGTTATGGCTGATCGTGTGTGTGTGTATAGAATTCTATATTTTCCTTCTAATATTAAATAAAAAATTCAGAGACAAATTGTCTCTTAGTAGCTGAAGGCCACAGTGCTGGCACCATGGCTCAAGGATGTTTAATATCTCAAATGAAGATCAGTTTCATTAATTCTAGGATCTCCTGCTACGTGTGACTGTGTCCTTCAAGTTCGTTTCTATTTTATTACAAAGTATATCAGACTATGAAACATCCCACAGATGTGTCTTAGGGATCTAAAGGTTAATAAGCACACAGTTCAATCAGGATCTCAGACTAATACACTTAAACTGGATTAGACGAGTGGAGACAATAACCTATGACCAGTATCCCCAGTATCCCCAGTATATATTATATAATATATATATATATATATATATTAGTGCAGCTTTAGTATAAATTAGTCTTTCCAGAATACTCATAAATTCTTGTTTATATACTGAATTGTATTTATTGTCTTTGCTACGCAGGAATAACCACAGTGTTAACCATGACCACCCTCAGCACCGTGGCCAGGACATCCCTACCCAGAGTGTCGTACGTCACAGCCATGGACCTCTTTGTCACCGTCTGTTTCCTGTTCGTCTTCGCGGCTCTCATGGAGTACGCGACACTCAACTATTACTCCTACAGTGCTCGCAGACCTACCTGTAACAAGACCAAACGATCGGTAAGATCTTCCTCCACAATTCATAAAACATCTCTTATTTGATGGTAAATCTGGAAACAGTGGGCTTCGTTCGTCCTGTAATGAGGCTTTACGTACACCGCCTTCCTTCGTGCACTTCCAGACTGACGTCGCTGTTAGTCAGCAGGACATTTCAGATACAGACCTTCTGACGGTGTTCAGGAGGCCACTATAAGTACTGTCGCAAATAGCACGGTGTGACTAATACAATAATCGTCCACTGCAATCTGCTCTAAATGGCACCTGAAAGGAGGATTAAGTTTTACCATTCCAACAAAACTGACAGAAGTGCTCTTGGGTGACATCTACACGGTGTCATGTGGGTTCTGTAAGAGCTGGGAACGTAAGAGCTTAGAGTTGTTTCGCTCCCCTCAATTAGAGCAAAGGTGGATTACGGCTGCTGGTGTCTGGGTCTCGCAGCTCCCTGAAGAACTGAAATCACTCAGTTCTCCATGATGGAGATTCTGCTCTATAACGAATCTCCTTTGTGAAGGAAAGAGCAATATTTTAAAGGCCGTGCCTCAAAGACTTCTTCAGCCTGACTGTCAACCTGGATTCAGATCAAAATGTTCATAACATCAGTCATTTTACTGCTCATTATGGGATGGGAAAAGCCTTGGTCTTGCAACATTACTCACTTCTACAACAAGGATCTATCAAAGTTTGATCTTCACATCACACGTTGGTGAAAGAGTATCATGGAGAACAATGGACATTTCTGAGGAGCTCAGAAGAAGGGCTGTTGATGCTCATCAGGCTGGACTCAGTCAGACAGATTCAGGATTATTATTATTATTACCCTCCCCAGGAGAGCTCCACCAACAAAGATCACACCAACAGCAAGGTGTGGAATAGTCCACCACTATGGGTCCGCTCACAAAGGAACCCAAAAGAACTTCTAAGCAACTAAAGGCCTTTCTCACATTGACTAATGTTAATGTTCAGGAGCCCACCATCACATGGTTAACATGGTAGCATTACACTTTTATCCCATCTGTGAAACATGGTGGTGGTCGTACCATGGTTTAGGTCTGTTTTGCTGCTTCTGGGATGGCTTGCCATTATTGATGAAACCATGGATTCTGAACTATACCAGCAAATTCTAAAGGAAAATAGCAGGACATCAGTCTGTGAGCTGAGTCTCAAGAGAATGTGGATCATGCAGAAAGACAATGACCCTAAGCACACAAGTCATTCTACCAAACAGTGTTAACAGAAGAATAAAGGTAATGTTCTGGAATGGTCCAGTCAAAGTCCTGACCTTAATCCAGTAGAAATGTTGTGAAGGAACCTGAAGCAGCAGGTCATGGGAGGAAACCCAGCAACAGAACAGAGCTGAAGCTGGTTCTGAGGAATGGAGATGAAGTTTTACTTCAAATGTATGCAGAAATGTAGGAAATTCACAAACGCTGGACTCATCATTATGTTTCTGTAGCAGCAGGACCAGCAGGTGAGATTCCGACACCTCGCCTCAATCATTCGTTCTCATTAGATTTTATTCCTGCTGGGATTTGAGGATAATTACCTTTGCAATTTCCAACAAAACTAATATTGCCGTATTGTTAATCATCAGCAGTACTGTACTGTACGTTTGTTTATGTGTCTTAATAGCAGGATCCGTCATTAGTAATGAAGACGGGCTGATAAGGCAGATATGGAAATGGAATTTACTGTACAGTTCATCACACTCCAAGTCTGGAATTGCTGAGAGACTGATGCTGGATGGAGCCCACCCTCTGGGGGGAACTGCATGTCAAATCGATGAGATCATGTTTCTGAAAGATAGACTCCATCAGCACAGTTTCTCCTCACCAGCCATAAATTATGTCGTTGTGAACAAGTCAAAACTCGCTTCGCCTTCTAAATAAGAGGACAGAACCGGGTTTTGACATAGAGCATATGCAAACCTGCCAAGTGCTGTCCCTCAATGCTGTGATTGTCTTGCAGAATTACTCAGTGCTGGACGTCGGGCCTCCTCCTACAGTCATCGCGCTCAACAACTCCATGTACTGGCAGGAGTTTGATGATGCTTGCATATACGAGTGCCTGGATGGAAAAGACTGCCAGAGCTTCTTCTGCTGCTACGAGGAGTGCAAAGGCGGGGCGTGGAGAAGGGGCAGAGTGCACATAGACATCTTAGAACTAGACGCGTACTCCCGTGTCTTCTTCCCCACCTCTTTTCTATTGTTCAATGTTGTCTACTGGGTAGGCTACCTCTATCTTTAGCAGCCCCACCTCCACTTCCAGGATCCAGAGGAACTAACTTGCGTGGTTTGGTCCAAATGAAATCGAAGAACAAACCGAACCAAGACGTGTCACGGCACAGCCAAAATGAAAGAAGTGCTGGTTTCAGAAAAAGGAGAACTTTGTTTAAAGACCTTTTCAGTAGCCTAGGACAAACGAAAGTGAGACTTTGCCATAACAAAGTTACAGCAGATACTTTGAAGCCCTTAAGGTAAGCAGCCTGGCTCTTCTACGGGGTCAGGAGGGTATCGCCCACAGGCGTTTGGTCTGGTAGCATTTCTCTACCAGAAATCTTTGCCTTTGTTCTTCAGGTACCAAGGAAAAAAAGATTCACCATCACAGAAGCTCGACGTGTGTCGGGTGAGTGTTGCAGAAACAAGTCAAGGAGATAAGGATGCTTTGGCCAAGGGTTTGTAAGGGGGAAGCCTTGCACTGCTTATAACCCCCGACCTCTAATATCAGGACGGTCCAAGCAAGTGGTTCCCAGCAAGGGAACCTGCCAGCCAGCCATCAGTCAAAACCAGAGACACGGGGAAGCATTCAGAGACATCCATAGTGCCTTCTTCTGGAGGGGTCGCCATCTGCCAGAGAGATGACTATCAGTGACAGGGACAACTCCTGGTTTTGACTGAGTGCTGATGTACTCACTTTGTGCTTTTCCTTTGAGGTTTGCTCAACTTTCATTTTACGGTCAGTCACCACTTCTTCTCCAGCATAACTCACTCCTAAAGTCACGCTCAGTGCATGCGATAATTATAGTGTTAGTCTGAGATCTGAATCTGCACAATTTCAGTACAACCGTTCAGATTTTTGGAATATCATAGCCTGTTGGCATAGAGATTAAAGAGGTTTGCCTATATTTATAGAGTTTTATATGAAACATTTTCCAACACAAATGGATTTAAAGAGTTGAATCATTTAGATCTATAAACTCGACCCGTCCGAATAGTCAGTGCATGCGTTCTGTGTAGGCTGTATCACCCCGTTCCAGACTGCTCCCCAAAGACAGGATCAGCTCAGCCACCAAATGAGGTGTTTTAGCCGTGGGAATGTGGGATCGCTGGACTTTCGGATCCACGCTGGTGTTTAAACACGTGGCTCGGCTCTGACTGAGCGGGATGGGGGTCGGCAGCAGGTAATCCAAAAGAAGTCATACCGATCCTCGGATACGTGTCCAGCGTTCTGTAGTCAATAATCCAACATCAGCCCTACATTACCACTGTGTTCATAACCAAACTGTAGTTCACAATAATACAATTTGCTACAGAGTTGCCTTAGGGTCACCAGCACAGTCTTAGTGTAAGATGATCCATATTAGAACGAGTACTAGAACATCTGCTTTGAATTATAGTCACTACCAAAGGATTTATTCTAAGGAAGCTGAGAACATGTATCAAGGCAATCTGCATTTTGAATTTTCTTCAATAATGGCCTTTTATTTGTGGAGGTGTGTTTTACAGAATGCCCGTTCATGGTCATGGATTAATCATCACAGTGGTGTTTTAGTTGTAATGTGCATCAATAGCAATATTATCCCTTTTTTTCTTTACAAGAGTAGCATTTATTAGAGTACGGCATATTTCTTCGGTATCCCATCGTAGACCTCGGTGGTCTCCTGTGTAGTAGATTTTACTGTTCTGTTGGCAGCTTTAGTGCAAGCTACTCTACATGCGACTGCAAACGCCAGAACTTACCGTCATCATTTTCTACTTCTCGACGTTGGGGGTTCGCCGATTTTAATCCCTGCGGTCATCTTATGATTTGACGCCTATTCCGACGCGTGCTGTATCTATTACGGTGTGGTGGGCCGCTCCGGCAGGACGTGCCGAAAGCCTTTTCGAGGTAATCTTTGAGGTTTGTCTTGTGCTCTGTCGTTGACGTATTGACTTCATCTGAAAAGTGTGGTGATCTGCTGACGAACTGATTCTCCTCTTGCGTTTCATTCACGCTGTTGTGAGTTTTTGTTGTGACTTCTTGAAGGTGTCCGTCCATTATTGACCTGTTTTGCGATTTATCTGACTAGTTTGCGAGTGTTTGAACATACTATTGTTATTATTGCAGTGGTGGACTCGGTTTGGGCATACAATATCCATTAGATGTTCAATATTGGTGGTGCTAACCCCTCAGACTGACCCATCATAATGCAGTTGATGGTGTTGCTCTCTCCTCTTGAGGTTCCGTTACAGAACCACGATGCTGGAAGGTTCGATACGTTAATCAAAGCCATACATGCTGTGCATATAGGAACTAAATAAAACGATGCTATTTTTAACCGAGGCTTCATACGCAGACCGCTGGTTAAAGATGGGCACATTTGGAGGGAAGGAAATGAGAGTCATGGCACAGTCGACCTCCTACAGACAATATGTGGTATAATAATGATCAGCCCAACACAAGGTTTTTAGGGTGTAGATCCGATTACATCACTCAGTTCAATCTGCAATATTCTCTCAACCCTGTTAACCTGTTTATTTCATTTTCATCAACTAACTCTGTAAATATCAATCAGAACAGTCAAGTGGAAAAGTTAGGACCCCCACGAACACCTTTAACATGTTTAATCATCTGAACGTCTGATCTTCACTGTAACTACACCGAGTTAGGACATGCACTTCTATTACCATCTAAAATCGTAATTACAGGACTTTGGAGGAGCCTGTTTTATTGAAACCTCAGACATCAGTTTGGTTTGCTCTTGATTATTGAAGTTAAAAAAGATCTAAAGAAATAGTTAATTAGTGGAGAACAGAAAGAACATTTGAGCAGAAGAAGCTCATAGCAGCTGTGAAACATGGTGGTGGAAGTGTGATGGTTTGGAGCTGCTCTGCTGCAGCAGGGTGTGGAGATCTCTCCATCATAGACACCACTATGAGATCTTTATTGTATCAGAGGGGGTTTGAGGAGAACGTAAGAGCGTCTGTACAAAGACTGATGCTGAAACATCACAGAGCTGAAAGAATTCCGCATGGAGGAGTGGGAACGTCGTTCTTCCAGTCGATGTCAGAGACGGTAGACGGTTCTAGACTAACATTGTTAATTCATTCTAATGATTACCTTTTGTGAGCAATGTTTACAGACATTTTGTGAGGGTATGTGTTCATGGGGGTCCTAACTTTCTCACATGACTGTATGGCCCAGGAGTGCTGAGGGCCTAAACCTGGTTACCATGGAAGTTCTAACAGTCCAGTCAGAATGCCAAAGAACTCATGATGGTGAATCGTGAATGAAGATTCACCAAAGAAATCACAGCTCATAGACGTGGTTTGAGGATGTGTTACTATTATTTGAGCTCCATGTCCTTCTTTGAGGTCTGAAGGCTGTAAATGGTAAGATGATGAGTTATCTTTGGATGTGTTTCTATCAGTGGTTTGCTGCGTTCGTTTTGATGCCCCAGTCTGATGCCCGTCATACAAACACATGCGATCAAACCATGGCACAGCCCTTCGTTGTAGTTAGCTTTGTGTTGAGAATTTGACCGCTCATTGTATATTTTCCATGTTTTGGACAGTTTGTGAGTAAATGCCGTGTCGAGTTAGCTTCTCTCAGCGATGTGCAGTGATGTTCGTGGGGTGACGACTCGGACCACGTAAAGGAGGGTGTGTGTGAGGTGTTTTTTTGGCCTATTTTCAAACCCATTTCTATTTCTTGTGCTTTTTCATACACGTGGTTCTTTTTATATCTGACCTGTACAGTGCAGAGATACGTGGGACGACGTGAAATAAAGTTCTGTTTTTCTTTCCTTTCTTTTTTCCTTTTCTGTACATCATTGCAGTTTTATCTTGCACTTTATAAGTGACTTAGTTAAATGTATTTACAATGAATTAAAGGTATTTTGTAAGTAGGAGCAAATTGTTATTTGGTATATTTTCATTGCTTTCTGTGCTTTTACAAGGAATTCATGTGTGTGTTTTTTCAATCAATCAATCAATCAATGATGTGTCAAAACAGCACAACACACACACTAACACACCACCACCATGTCAGTGTGACTGCAGTGCTGAGAATGACCCACCACCCATATCATATCTGCTCTGTGGTGGTCCTGTGGGGTCCTGATCATTGAAGATCAGGGTGAAAGGAGGAGAATAAAGTCTGCAGAGAAACAGATGAACTACAGTCTGGAATTATAGAACCACAAAGATCTCCTGTGTGATCAGAGGAGCTGATAGGATGGACAGTGAAAGGAGAAACAAGGAGGTGGTCATAATGTTATGGCTAATGTATATGCCTTGTGGGGGGTAGGTGAAAGAAGGTTATTGCACCAAGCCAGAAACTGGCTGAGATGGAGGATCACATTCAGCATGTTCTGTCCAACATATCAGCTGAGTTGAAGTCAGTCCAGGATTCCCAGATGATTGTAAGAAAGGATGGACGAGGCTGGTGCTCATGTGGAATTTTAACACTGCAGTTCTACTATCTACTGTCCACCTTAAAACGTGTTCAATTACAGTCCGTCAATCATTATCTTAGCTGCTTCTTCCTGAATATGGTCACGGTTAATCTAGAACCCACCTGGAATCATGTGGCGCAAAGCAGGAACACCCCCTGGACAAGGCGTCACTCGCAGTTGCAGGGTACTACAGTCGCACCTAGGGGACAATTTAGTGTCCACAAATCATGTGACACGAGCGGGGATCGAACCCACATCCCCAGCCCCGTGGAGCTGTGTGACGCATGAACTTTTCCATTACAATCAATAATTAATAATTATTAAAGTTATTAAAAGTATTAAACACAGAGTTTCACCGAGTAGAAATGAAGAGCTGATAGTTGTGTGTAGAAGAGCAAAGAGTGACATTAGCGTAAAGTGAAGGTGCTACTAAGTGAATAGTGTGTAAAAGTGTGAACTGTCTACGAATACCTTACCATCCACTGTGCTGCCCACTGTGGGTGGTAATGCCTTCTATGACATATACCTGGTACACGTGACACTGTGGATTGAGGATCTTCAAGAAATGGAATGTCCATTCATCTGCACCCACCATCAGCCTCAGTCATAAGATGCACCTCACAACGTTCCCCAGCTGTCGCCTGACGCAACACCCCTTCACAATCAATTGACATTGTGATACTGCATGACTTGGCGCGTCAGCGTACAGCCACGGTGGCGGGAGATCCACGCCGCAGCCTCGGCAGGCAGCCGAGTACTACGAGCTATTCTCAGACACAGTGGCGGTCAGAGCTGGATGGGGTTTGCTGACCTTTTCACACACATCTTCAGCTATTGTGTGACCTTAACCACTGGCCTACATGACACTCCAGTGAATATTCCGTTGTGATAAATCATAAGGGATTAGATTTTCGGATCGCTGTACGAACTGGAGCAGGAAGACGTACATTTCTCCAGCGTTTCCGTCACAGGAGGCCTCGGCCAAACGCTGGAGAACTGAAAGTAGGTTAATGCCATCAGTGCTGCATGAGCATAAACAAAGAGCTAATGCTTTCTAAAAAAAAACATCCAGCAAACAAAACCAACTCTGAGGAACAGAGGGAGAGCTGTGTGGATCTCAGCCTGTCACAGAGGATATGTGAAGGAAGTCATAATGCTGCCAGAATGTGAACTAATGATGTGTCTGACATTTCCTCTAAATGACTCCTGGCCTCGGTTTAATGATATGACATTTGCCTTAATAAGAGAGATGCCTGAAGAACAGCAGCATCACCAGAAACCTCCTGCTTTTAAGCCTCGATATTGCGTCTCTCGGCTCAAAGCAGAGCAAACAGTGCGCTGACCAATCAGCTGAGGGTGTGTACGTGTATACACTGCGATATACAGTACTGAGAAGTATTTGCCGTTATATATTTTGATGTCACCCATATGAACGCAGATGCGTCTGAGCGTCGAGGACTGAAGCCGACTCCGTTTGATGAGGCCTGCTTTGAAACTGCAGCATCTCTCCGCCACAAAACTGTTGGAGCAGTTGCCATGGGAACCCGGTTCACTCAGCCCATAATGAAGTGAACCCTAAGATGAGACATGACTGATTTGAAGATGGAGAATCTGACCTACTTTTAAAATGCATTTTAACTCTTTATCCAACTCCCCGTTTGAGCAGCGGTGGTCTGACTGGAGCGGCTGCATCTCTGAAACTTTAGCTGAAATTTAAATATTTACAACAAACTGATTTAGATTTTTCACAGCAAACTTTCAGCCTCTTTACAGTCTGTTGATGAAATCAAAAATCAGAATCAGCTGCAGAACATCAGCTGCTAATGATCAGATCATCATTAGAGGACTTTGGATGAGACTGAGTCTTATTTAAACCTCAGACATTAGTGTGGTTTGCTCTTGATTGTTGAAGTGAGTGAGATCATCATGATCAGATCCAAAGAGCTCTCTGAGGTCCTCAGAAAGAAGGTTGTAGATACAGATGAGTCTGAGAAGGGATTTAAGAAGATCTCAGAACAATTAGAAATCAGCCGTTCTACTGTCCAGAACATCATTTACAAGCGGAGAACATTTAGAACAACTGTCCACATGACCAGATCAGACTAGAAAGTTCTGCGGCTGACCTCACTGCGGCTGACCTCACTGCGGCTGACCTCACTGCGGCTGACCTCACTGTGGGTTTCCATTCTCCACAAGCTCTGTGTTTGATACAGCTCGTCACTGTTTTTCGGTGACGTTTAAGGAGTAAAACTTGTGCTCGTCATAGATAGTATTTCACTGATGATGATAATAACCAATATGAAATTTTCTTCATGAATTGAAGTTGAACTTTGAGTGGTTGAATACCTGAGCCAACATTTATTCTACTCAGAGAACATCATACTTTACTTCAGCTTAAATAATATTTATTTATGTGTGAAATTATGTTTTACAGTGAAGGAAGAAAACGTTACCTGGTCACCGTAACTGCTTGATCAAACTGGATTGGAGCTGAAGGCCAGTCATGTGTAGCTCCTGAGGCTGAGATCCTTCAGTATGTGGTCAAACCTCCTATGGGCCGTCTATCTGTCCGTCTATCCGTTACAAAATGCCATTTTCTACACCAGTGGTTCCCAACCCTGGTCCTTGGAGGACTCCCTGACCGGGACATTTGAGTGTTTATACAGCTCCCAACACACCTGATCCGGATAATCAGCTAATTAACAGGCCCTTCCTGAGTTGAGTTGCTGGGGCAACAGAATAAAGACCCACTCAGAAGTAACTGAACAGACTGAATGAAAAGGCCAGCTCAGTCAGACGGTCTGGAGGCAGAGGCAGAAAGAAACGTGGGGTTTCTTCACTCAGAAAACAATGAAACAATGATCTTCACTGAAGGAATTATTACTCAGAAACAATCATCTTCACTCATTTTACACTTCGCATCTTCACAGTATCATCAGACCAGAGGAGAACACAGCTCAGCACTGCGGTCACACTGACATGGTGGTGGTGTGTTAGTGTGTGTTGCTGGTACGAGTGGATCAGACGCAGCAGTGCTGCTGGAGTGTTTAAACCCTGTGTCCCCTCGCTGTCCACTCTATCAGACACTCCTACCGAGTGTCTCCACCTTGTAGATGTAAAGTCAGAGACAGAAGCTCATCTGTTTCTGCACAGTCTGTGTTGGTCGTCCTCTAGTCCTTCATCAGTGCTCACAGGACGCTGCCCACAGGACGCTGTCGGCTGGACGTTTCTGGTTGGTGGACTGTTCTCGGTCCAGCAGTGACACTGAGGGGTTTAAACACTCCAGCAGCACTGCTGTGTCTGATCCACTCGTACCAGCAACACACACTAACACACCACCACCATGTCAGTGTGACTGCAGTGCTGAGAATGACCCACCACCCACATCATAGCTGCTCTGTGGTGGTCCTGTGGGGTCCTGATCATTGAAGATCAGGGTGGAAGGAGGTCTGCAGAGAAACAGATGATCTACAAAGTGTTGGAGGCATCGTAGAGGTTGCTTTTAATGATTAAATTAAACACTAGTCCAGCATCATCTAGAAGTAATCCATACCAGTCCACGCAGCTGGTCACTAACCTGCTCCACAAGCTGCTACAGCTTTCAAACATATGAGCTCACGTTCCTTAAAAACTTTCCGGAATCTTTATCATTTAGATTTAATGAAATTCAGCCTCGTTCCCACCGTTATGAACACATTACACTGTTTATTCAAGATAATCTCCATGAAACGTGGTCTGGAATCACACCAGTGATTGGTGTTTGTCTTTGTCATGATTGAATGGTCCTGAACTTGCTGTTGGCTCTCTATTTTTTTAAGTATCACACTCAGACTGATGGCAATGAACTGACCCATCACGACTCCCAAGTCTCCAGGGATATTAACCCAGACCTGATTACACATCGCAGAACAGAAAGAGTTTATATGCTGCAATCTGTCATCTTAAATCCCCTATCCCTCTTCTGAAGACCTGCCTCGCTGTGGAGATTAGTCATCCAGGGGTTCCAGACTATCGCGCCGGACAGCGCTGATCAATGTCTTCAGAAGAACTTAATCACCTCGCTCAGGTCTGTCTGGACTGGAACCAAGTTTTGCAGCAAGAAACAGATTTAAGTTATTTCCTTACTGACCTCTGACCTTTACATTTTACAGAATTACACGTTATATAGAGCATTCAGCTGCTTTAACCTGCACCCATTGCTGACACAGACGTGCAAATGCACAGACTGCTTCTCTAGTCCCTTCTTCTCTAGTCTCTGTCAATAGAACAGGACTCTCTGGAGCAGATAAACAAACATGAACCCATTGGAACCAGGTTTAATAGCAGGTGTGAACTAGAGGGTATAAAGACCCCCAGCATTGAGCTGCGGAGCAGTGGTAGAACCTGCACTTTGACCTCAGCTGTGGTGAGAGCTTCCTGTAGGTCTGTGATGAACATTTTAGGATTGTTGGATCTTCTTTACTCATCTTGTGGTTCTGCTCTTGGGCTGAACTTGTAGGATGGTCTGATATGGTCATGTGAGCAGTTATTCTAAATGTTCTCCACTTGTAAATGATGTTCTGGACAGTGGAACGACTGATTTCTAATTGTTCTGAGATCTTTTTAAATCCCTTCTCAGACTCATCTGCATCTCCAACCTTCTTTCTGAAGATCTCAGAGAGCTCTTTGGATCTGACCACGGAGATCCCACTCACTTCAACCATCAAGAGCAAACCAAACTAATGTCTGAGGTAGAAATAAGACAATAGGTTTTCTCTAATGATGATCTAATCAATAGCAGCTGATGTTCTGCACCTGAGTGTCCTAACAGTCCCTCAGAAGAAAAGGAAGAATTTCTGTTAATGAGGTTTAAAGATGTTTCTTCAGTCATGTGTCTTTAGTTGTATCTCCTCCATCTCTCAGTGTAGATACAGTGAAGATCAGATGTTCAGAGGATTAAATATGTTAAAGTTAAAGGTGTTCATGAGGGTCACATGACTGTATATTAAGATCAACGTAAACATTAACACCGATTTCTGTTTATTGTTCTGTATGAACTGCGTCCCGTCTTTCTGTCTCTCAAATGATTTTCTTACATTCCAGCTGCAAGACGAACAAAAGTACAGAAATGATGCATAAACATCAGGCTGTCGGTGGTAGAAGCACCAAAGCTGTGAATTCAGGTGGAATTTGCTTCTCAGGGAACCGTATTGTCTGTCAGATTGATGGAAAATGATGTCCAGCACTTCACCACCTCACAACACATCAGATTATGATGGCTTTGCTTTTTGTTTTGCATCCTGTTGGTCAGTAGATTTATTTTGATGGCCAACAACATGTTTCCTGGGTCTCTCAGCAGGAGATTGTGTGAATCACAGATTCCACAGAAACAAGAAATACAAAAACATATTATCCCTCAAAACAGGACACAGAGTTCCTGAGATATTACAGGATTATAGGCAGAAAAAAGCATGACAAAGTTAGGACCCCCATGAACACCACTCACTGTAAAATATTTCATCATCTGAACATCTGATCTTCACTGTATCTACACTGAGAGATGGAGGAGATACAACTAAACACACAACTGAAGAAACATCTTTAAACATCATTAATAAACATCATTAATAGAAATGTTATTTTCTACTCAGGAAAAAGTCAGGACACTTAAAATACCTCAAATCAGAATCAGGTGCAGAACATCAGCAGCTAATGATCAGACCATCATTACTTAACATAACTGCCCACATGACCAGATCAGACTGTCCTACAAGTTCAGCCCAAGAGCAGAACCACAAGATGAGTAAAGAAGATCCAACAATCCTAAAATGTTCATCACAGACCTACAGATTGCTCTCACCACAGCTGAGGTCAAAATCAGAGCAAGACTAAAGTTCTCCAGAGAACATCTAGACAAAGAGCAGGACGTCTGGAACAATGTGCTTTGGACAGATGAGTTTGGAGCTGCTCTGCTGTAGCAGGGTGTGGAGATCTCTCCATCATAGAAACCACTATGAGATCTGTATTGTTTGAGGAGAACGGAAGAGCGTCTGTACAAAGACTGACGCTGAAACATCACAGAGCTGAAAGAATTCCGCATGGAGGAGTGGGAACGTCTGTCTTCCAGTCGATGTCAGAGACGGTAGACGGTTCTAGAAACATCTCACTGACATTATTTCAGACAAAGGAGGAGAAACAGATATTAGAACTTTATCTTCACAAGACAAAGGTGTTCATGGGGGTCGAACTTTTCCCCATGACTTCATTTCGTGTATTTGTTTTAATACATTTTCGTGAACCTCAGCTCATTTCAGTTCACAGGCTCTGATTCTTACTGAAAGTTTCAAACTGCTTCCACTGAACATCCAGACTTTGAACAGCGTGTGACGAAAGATGAATCTTCATATGTTAGATGTCATGGAGATGAAGATCTACAGTATGAGTACCATGTCAGATACCACCAGTCCATGTCTCCACTCTGCCCTGGACGTGTATTATCAGTTAATGGAGTCTCTTTTTAAATGACATTGAAGAACTGAAGATGTGGGGGTTTCAACGTTCTTCAGTCCAGTTCATGTGTAATGTGTATCTGGAGAGATGAGCCGCGGTTTGAGGGGGAACACTGTTAAGTGGAGTTTTCGTTTCCTCTTGAAGGATGAATTATTAACTTTATGTGGATTTGCCCTCGTAGAGAGTTATACTGACTGTGCCTGATGGAACAGGGAAGCATTTAAAGTTCGCTGTTGCAGTGAATTCTAGCTTTTGTTGTCGTTCCCTCGAAGATTTAACGCTAGAACGGAAAGTCTGTCTCCAAAAACAAATTTCCATGCATATTTTAGTCGCAGATGCACTTATTATGAAACATTTATATGACTTGCTGATCCAGGCACAGCAGGTGCCTCACACTTGAGAGCTGAACCGAGCAAGTCCAGGTTCAGAAAGGGCGTCTAAAACTGGAGACCTGAACGGCAGGAAGCAGAACCGAAGACGGCGGCGTCGGGCTGTTTATCCAGCTGTGTCGGCGCTGAACGTACGATAATATCATCACGGCAGAGCTTCGGGTCACATCGGGCTTCAGCACACCCTGTGGAACTGGGATGATGATGATGATGATGCTGGGAGTGTTGGTACTGCACTGAGCTGATCTGAGTTCTGGGACAATAAGATGAAGTGTTTTCAGTGATAATTAGTGTTTTAGCTTTGATTAATATAGCATTATTAACTGGTTTAACTGGTTTAACTGGTTTAACTGGTCTGTTTTAAGTTTCTCAGTGTATGAGATTTTGGGAATGTTGATCATTTTCAAGTCTTTAAAGCAGAACAGGAACCAACTCCAACAAATCCAACATCAATATGACCCTGATCATTTATTCATTATCCAATATTATACAGTATATCTGTGAGGGCAAAAGTATGTGAACCTGTGCTTTCAGGGTCATGTGACCCCCACTAAATATATTCATATGCACTGAATGGACAACATACCAGGACACCTGCTCGTCGGTGTTTCTTTCTAAATAAAGTCTTTGTTTCGAGGGAATATAGTGCCATCCCACCTTCCGGCTACTGGACTTGGACTAGTTTCTGACCCTGCCCTGGACGTTACCCACCCGCATCACCTAATATTTAGAATTGACACAGACTCTTATTATCTGCTACTGTTACTAATATGTCTACCATCAAACTATCATTACACCAGTACACCTCAGCATTACAGCAGACATGTGGTCCAATGTCCCCTTATCAATAACATGAGTAACAGAGGGGGGGGGGTCTCCTATCATGAGCCTGGTTCCTCCCGAGGTTTCTTCCTCCAGCTCTGAGGGAGTTTCTCTTGCGCCCTTTGGCTCAGCAGAGGTTTGTTTCGTGTTGATCATCTAATTTTTTTATGTCTGTGATGCTGTTTTGAGACATCAGCTGACTTTTGTTCCCCATCTCATGTCCTGTATGGAGCTCCATCATTCCACAGCTCCACTGCTCCACAGCTCAATGCTGGGGGGCTTTATACCCTCTAGTCCACACCTGCTATTAGACATGGAGACAATAGAGTCATATATAATTATATCATATCATATATTTTAAACAGATGGTGCAGCTGTAAGAATTTGCACCAGTACACCATCATACCCTTTACTGGTTAAGAATGCAGTGGTAATGTGTGAGACGAAATGGTGACTCCGGTGAAGGCAAATGACAGGCTGATAAATGACCCGCCCGACTGTATGAATGGGAAGCAGGGACGTCTCAGGAAAATGAGAAGAGAGTGACCCAGACCTTACTGGCACAGAAATAAAACACACTGCAAAGTGCCAACCTCAACTGGGATTTTTATAGAACCATTTTTTAGAAAACGTCATTTAGGCCATTTGACTGTGTGACTGTGCCAATTTAATTACACACATTGTCAGTCGTTTAATTGTCCAAACAGCCTATAATTCCAGCAGTTTATCACAGGCGTTCAAAACAATAGCAGAATTATTTCTTCCATTATCAGGAGCACAAGAACCCGATCACTGCTGGAACCACGAGGCTCCTCATGCCTCCATCCTGTCTACCCAACAAGTTAAAACCTCAGCAGAGAACCCCAGCAGAACCTGTGAGACGGTGTTTGGTGAGATGACCACCGCAGCTGCAGAACACTACTATTCAGCCATCTGATCATAGTCAAAAAGTACGAGTTGTTTTACGTCTACTGAGCGTCAATCTGATGTTCTTCAGAATTACATACAATTATATAAAAACCCGGCAGGTCTTAAGATCAATTTGTCCATACTTGACATATCTGACTTCAGATGTTTACTAAATATGATGCGTCCACACACTGCTTCCATCTCAAGATCTCGTCTTTAAGACACAGATACTACGCCGTGGTCGGTCTCATCTCCAGACCTGTCCCTGATTGAAAATGTGTGGACGCTATTGGACGCTCTATCAACACTCCACCCCTACCACACCATCTGCAGAACTGAGTGAGAACATTCAAGCTGCATGGGATGGATCATCACAGGACACCATTAGGAACCTCTACACCTCCATGCAGAGACGTCTGGCGTGTTGCGTTAAACCCGACGCCGTCCTGAGAGACACCACTTCTGTATGAGTAGATCAATAAATACTGATCAGATCAGAATACAGTTATCATCAGTTATTGATCCTGATCACCTTCATCTTCCTTCACTACAGAACTGTAATCCTAGAAGAGTGTATCATCCAAAAACACACTCGGTTCCCATTTACTGGAGTACCTGAGATTATCATTTTAGCCCAAACTGATAATAGATATCTGTTCTTTCTCTCGTTAGGTTTGTTTAGACCATATAATGTTACTAAGGCAACAGCGAAGAGGCAGAAACCCAGAAAACACAACACCACCCTGCATCGAAAATGCAATAACATCCTCCACCTGTTTAATTGGTTCATTGCTGTGCAACTGAGATGGTTTTGGAGAGACGTCTGATGTTAATAACCATAATCTTGGTATGGAACGTAATTCCATTTATATGTTGCTGGGGGAGACAGTAGATTTTATAACTGATCAGTGTCAGGATTTCTTATCTGAGACATAATGTGGATGTTCATTATACTTGTTACTGTTACAGGCTGCGAATGAGGAATTTTAGGCGTATTATCATCTAACAAATGGAGCAAAACCAGTCTCCTTCACGATTTAATGTGAGTGCCACTTCAAGTCACACTTTATAAATGTGATTTGATGTGGCACTGCTGTAACATCAGCTTCATGAAATTTAAATGATGCTTTCAGGCTCTATAGCAGAATCGTACTGTTGCAGAACCATTAGTGAAGAAACAGTTTGCTTTTCAACACTGTACGACACTACACTGAGACGTCTCACGTTCCCAATTAAGGACAACGGCCCTTCAGGCAGCAGGAATGTGTGCGGTGGAATATGGTAGATGTGCGGCTCACGGAGTTTTCAGAAGCACTTATTTAGTGAAAAAGGTCAGCCGGAGTGTGTGTTTGTGCAATTATCAATCACGATGACGGATGACTGTAAAGTTACGTAGTCTCTTCACCTTTAGAACTCTCTGCCAAGTCTGCTTTTGTAGCTTGATGAACTTTTATTCACCAAAACATTAATTAATAAGTACGTATAGAAGACTGGCACACATACCAGTCCAGTGTTATATTCAGGAGGTCATAGGTTACTCAGATTTGTCTTTATTTGAGATGGAAATATGAACAGAAATTAAATATTTGTAAGAATATGACCATGTTTTTATAAAAATGCAACCATTAAAAAACACCAATATTCCTTATTCTTTATCATTTATGTGTGTTTATCAGTATTTTCCATCTCAGGACTTTTATTCTGGAATTTGAATACTGTGTATACCTGTATAACCCAATGTCTGTGATTTGCCCCGCCCCCTCTCGCTGATAAGTCTGCATTGTGCGGGTATTTAACATTCCTCACACCACAGTGTCACGTGTCACGTCACAGAACTATAGTTCGATTTCGGAACCTGCTGAATATCCCATCATCCCGGTCCTCTAGGGTCCCGTATCTCTTCACGTAAATGAGGATATTTTCTGAGTGAACAGCAAAGCACTGTTGTAAGTTGCTCTGAATGAGGGCGTCTGTTAAATGCTGTAAATGTAAATGTAGAGACCCGATAGCAACCTCACGAGTTCCGTGTGGTGACAATTCTGGGCAGATGCTGCCATCCACTGTGCCGTCCACTGTAGGTGGTAATGCCTTTATGCCTTAATGCCTATATTGGTGGTAGACATGTGACACTATGGACTGAGAAAAGCCCCATACAACTTCGGAAATGGAATGTCCCCTCTGCTCCCACTATTATACCAACCTTTGAATTTCAGCCCAAAGGACCTCTGAGTTCACCTCCCCATGCCAGCTTCTCGAGCTGTAAGGTAAACAGGAATTCATGCCCATGTGCCCGTTACTGCAGGTTTGATCCACACCGATTAAAACTGGAGTACTGGAGCTACTTTCAGTTTCAGATGTGCTTCACTGTACATGGCTGTGCTTTTGTAGGAAAGGAAAATACATGAAATAAAGACTTGCACACGACTGCTTTCATAAAAAGTTAGGAGTCCTCTTTCGTCTCGTCCCGTGCCTTCGCTCAGACAACCCTTCGTGGCATTATTGTACACTCCTTCTATTGCAAAACTGCAATCGTCTTTCAGAATCTTTCTTTCAGCTGTCAGGAGATCAATACACACTCATTTTCTGAATTCTTGGCTGGCTTTGAATATTTACCCGTGACCTTCAAAAACTTTCAACAGCCACTTTATTCAGCGGCACAAAGTTCAGACTTGTTTTTTCTTCTCCAGTGTGAAACATGTCAACTTTTCTGATAATATTGCTCTGAAAATGTGAATCTTCACGGACACTGAGACACGGAGACATCCTTTGCAGAGCTCTCATTTCTCCCGGCAGCATAAACAGTATAGAAGATACACAGGTTAGGTTGGGACAACAGCAGGCTGTGTTAGTAGTAGTAGATCTTGTACAGTCACGTGGAAGGACCCCATATGAACTTTGACTTCATCTCTCCATCATAGAAACCACTTTGAGATCTTTATTGTATCAGAGGGGGTTTGAGGAGAACGTAAGAGCGTCTGTACAAAGACTGACGCTGAAACATCACAGAGCTGAAGGAGTTCCGCATGATGGAGTGGGAACGTCGTTCTTCCAGTCGATGTCAGAGACGGTAGACGGTTCTAGAAACATCTCACTGACATTATTTCAGACAAAGTTGGAGAAACAGATACTAGGACAGAGGGGTCTGAACTTTATCAAACGTGTTCATGGGGTTTCCGAACTTTCACATGACTGTTCAAAGACTGATGACCTGGATGTCACTGCTTTAAGATCTTACTGTTTCAAGGCACTACAGTTGATCTGCTGAGAACCCTGAAGTTCAGGATGTACTAAAGATCCTGCCATCTCTGCGGAGGATAAATAGATTACGTGTCTAGTATATCAATGCATCATTTTGGTCTATAGAATTTCTTCTGATAAGCTATGGAATTTTGCCTGAAGCATCTGATTCCGGGGGCTTACTAAAATATTCAAGCTGTTCATAATAAATTCAACACCCACAATATCGTATTGTTTCTTTGTGTACTTGATACCCTGATAAGAAATCCAATTAGGCTGCGGCAGTACCAGTCTCATTTCCTTCTGCTGCAATTACCCAATACATGTTCCTAAATGATAAGCCTTTGTGACTGAAATATGTTTTAGTCATGGCTATGCAAATAACTTGTTACCATGATGCAGCCGAGAAAGCAAGAGACTTGACTATCGGCTCTGATCAAAAGAGGCAACAGAGCAGTACTTGCCCCCTAAACCTTTATTCTTCCAGCAAAGTGTGCATATCCTGAAAGTCTACAGAGGAGCCCATGTTGGGCTTTACCGTGGCTGGTGACCATTGCATGGAACAGAGATGAGGACAATTTTTAGCCAGAGAGGAAAGGATCCATGCAGGACCTGAGCATCTGGACCTGCCATCCACCTCACCCAGCGATGGCAAGGCAAGTTACGCTCTCTTGGGTGCCACGGCTGCACATGACTGTGGCATCAACCTGACAATAGGACCAACACTGCTCCACCTGATTATGTAATGTGTATATGCCTAGTTTTTCTACACCCACTTAATCACGGATGAATCCCCCTTTGCTGTCAGGGACAAGAAGGTAGATAAGATAAACAATTCTATTAAATACCTGAAACTCCAGTATCAGCACTTGACCTGGGATTCCACTCCAGAGCCTCGCGACTTGACTCAGACCCACTTACCAAAGCTTCATAATTAGGTTTAAAGGCCACCAATGCCTTGAGACTTGATTTGGATTCACACCTCTAGACCTCCAGAAGCTCAACCCTTGATGCTCCTCTCAGAGCCCAGAGTGCTGGGACTCATCTCAGAGTCCCACCTTAAAGTCCTTGAGAATAGATTTAGGGTGGCGCCCCAGAGCCATGACACTCAACTTGAACCAACATCCCAGAGACTCAAGACTCAATTCAGATTCACATCTTAGAGCTTCAAGACCCAATTCAGGCTTGTGATTACAAACATAGCCTTGTGATTCTACTGCAGGGGCCATAACCTGCTCCTGGAGAACTTCCTTCCTACAGGTTTCAGCTCCAATCCAAATCTAACGCCCTCCATTCAGCCAGTCGAGTCATCGCACACTGAGCTTTGAGACTCAACTTGCATGTGAAGCCTTCCCAGACAGCAGACACATTTGGGACAAATCAGGGCCACTGTATTACAGCTCAGATGTCTCCCAGAGCCTCGAGGTTTGACTCCCACAGCACTGAGACTCAGACTTGCATCGTAAAGCCTTGAGATTTGAGCTTGAGTTCTACACCAAAGCCTTGACAACTCAACAAGGACTTGCACCCCAGAGTCTCAAAACTCGACCTGGACCTTAGATCTTTCAGACGTGTCCCAGGCTTGCATTAGACTAAATCAGTCTCTTCATTTGTAGGATGTAAGATAAAGCCACAGACTGAAACCAAACAGCAGTGAGAAATGTCCAGAAATATAGATTTCTCTGTAAACTCCAGACTCTGTCATTTCCAATCTGTTAAGATTATGAAGACACTTTTAATGGTGGCTTGTCAACTAAAGTTAAAGCTGAATGACAGGCATCATTATGCTACCGAGCCTATTTGATTTAACCTGATGTCCCACCTTTGCTGATCCTACCTTTTACCTTAAGGTTTAAAACCACTTCACACAGACGGTGGTGCACATTGTAGGTGCTGTGAGTTGGAGTGTGTGAATCACCCATTTATCCCTTAGCAAAGACAGAGACTCTTGTCTCGAGTCATTACAGTTGATGATTTGAGACTCGAGACTGTGTTAAATCAAGACCTGAGAACATATGAAAACGACGAGTGAGTGGTGCTGATTAAGATCCGCTCTTGGTTCACTGACGAACCTTTAAGTTGGGTGTTTTTAAAAAAGTGTCCGAACTGTGAACCAAAGTGTTCATTCGTTAGATCTTGGTGATGAAGAACAACAGATTTTACTGTACAGCAATGATCTCTAATCTGGAACACAGATGACTGATGGACGGCATCACTGCTCGCAGAATGTCTGCAGTCGTGGCTGTTGGGTCACTCCACATGTCCCTCTCCTCCACGGTTCATGTCAGTCTCCCAGATCCTTCATGTCGCTGGTGCATGCCTTCTTCCAGCCACTACAGCCAACAGTGCGCTCTGACCGATATGGTGCACGATATGTCAAAATGACCCTCCGGCTTCGCGGATCCCTACAATGAGACCCCTCTCAAACTCTTCCAACTGCTGGAACTGCTTTCAAACTCTTCTCAGAGGAATACAAACACTGCTCCAACACCGCAAGTCAGAATAGAAATCACGCACAGCCGACCTTCTATAGTCCGTCAGGTACAGCCGTAAGGCCATCCTTCCTTACATCACATCCACAGATCTTTTAGCCGATTCATGTTGTCAAACAGGTTCTACTGAAGTGATTTCTCGGTTCTCCAGATCTGGCAGTAATCGGGCCTGGGTGTGGAGTTAGTGGAACTGAGAATACGTGGATAATTACAGTTCATTTACGGGGAAGAGTTTATGTTTCCACACTGGGCCAGATTGTATGGGAGAGCTTCCCTTAATGAACGAAACTGCTTTATTACATTAACTCTTTGTCTGATGTGACAAAAAACAAAAGAGGGACAAATACTTTTGAGAAAATTAATAAAGGACATTATTAAATTATAAACGTACACCTGTAACTCATACAGTCTGCGTGTGACTGTACTTTTTAATAGTTTATGGTAATAATGGATGAATAAATAAACGATCTAATGCAGTCATTAGTAAGTGGTTAATCCGGCTCCACAGTGCTTTGTTTTTCTGACTGTCTGGACGGCTGTGCGGTGGACTTGTACCCCTTGGATCTGGATCACCCGTCATTACCCGCATCTACTCATCAAACAATCCCGAGAAATCCTACCCTAACAGTCTGTCTTTGCTCCGCACACACAAAGCACACTAATAAAAATGCACATTCATTTAAAGCTCCCTGTTCTGGGCTTGTTTGCCGAGTTACCAGACTGTGACCTTTACCATGAATTTGCATCAATAAATGACTTGCATTTCATAATGAAGAAATAACAGGTAAATATGCTTCATCAATCAATTCAACACCAAGCTACAGTCATTTAATCAGCCACACAATTCACTGACGTTACAGTTTCATTCCACTGATTTTAGCAGATCTGTTCATCCGGTAAAAGTGCGCATAATTAATTTATGCTTGAATTAACAATCATGTTAAAGGAATAATTGATATGTAGTTATAATGAATGTTTCCAGGACTGTTAGGAGCGTTCACTCGGAGCGTGAACAGTTCAGGATTCGCTTATCGGATCTGAGTCCTGAGACAGAAATCTGTTTAAAAATGTTTAAAGGACGAATAATTACAAGGACATCTTTC
Source organism: Acestrorhynchus altus (assembly GCA_034509495.1). Classification (NCBI taxonomy): domain Eukaryota; kingdom Metazoa; phylum Chordata; class Actinopteri; order Characiformes; family Acestrorhynchidae; genus Acestrorhynchus; species Acestrorhynchus altus. The sequence goes on along the minus strand of CM067504.1, from coordinate 527,287 downwards.
CGAAACACAGACTGACCTGTACAGAAGCCACTCAGCTCTCGGGTTTAAAGACACAGGTGTAATGAAGTGTCCAGTGGACAAAAACTATTAAAGACACTTAGGGTTATGAGATAGAGTGAGTTGAAAAAGTATTCATACCCCTTCAACTTTCTACATTTCTTCACCAAGAAAAAAAGTACCACAATTTCTTTTCTTTCTTATGTGAAAACGTTAACTTTATGATGGATTTATTTACCCGAGATCCACACTTTATGGACAGATAGGTGATGTTTTCTAGGTTACTCAAGATCAGAGTAACCTACAGACACAACACACTATAAATGACTTACTCTACAGAACTCTGATCTCATCGTAGTGTAATGAATTATCAGTCAGTAATTCAGCTCAGAACACAGCTCAAACTCACTCATTTATATCTGAATTCAATCCCAGTTTAAATACCAAAGGAGCTTCCAGTGCATGTTTACTGCTCTGTCCACGTGAACATGCTCAACCTGCATACAGACTCTGACTGATCAGAGAGAGGGGGCGGGGCTGATGCTCAACCTGCATACAGACTGTGACTGATCAGAGAGAGGGGGCGGGGCTGATGCTCAACCTGCATACAGACTCTGACTGATCAGAGAGAGGGGGCGGGGCTGATGATCAACCTGCATACAGACTGTGACTGATCAGAGAGAGGGGGCGGGGCTGATGCTCAACCTGCATACAGACTGTGACTGATCAGAGAGAGGGGGCGGGACTGATGACATCACTTGACCCTGATATTGGAATAGAGGAAATGGAGAAGGGAGGGGTGTTTATAAGGAAAATAAAATACCAAAAATTAAAGCACAAGTACAGTTTTGAACACTAGATGGTCGAGGTTATACAAACTCGACATTTCAACTCTTAATATTTACATATCAAATAAAGTCAATGTGAGGATTCTAGGATCTCTGTCTCTTATAAATACTTTACTCTAGTTTTGGTGAATAAACGTTTATCAAACATTGAAAACAATACTAAAGGTTAAATGCTTCAATTTGACTCCAGTCATAATAATAGAGCTCGTTTTCCTTTTACTTCAAAGACTTTAAATTAGACTTTGGAATATTGCTGTAAGGATTTGATGGCATTCAGCCATGAGAGCATTAATAAGGTCACTGGTAATGGATGATTCCAGTAGTAATGTGTAGTGTGATTGTGGGACAACAGATAATGCCACCAGTGAGCCACGTGGGAGATTAGGGTTTGATTCCCAGTGTGGGTAACTATGCTGTTCTACACCAGTAAGGGTCCTTGGTGAGACTCCAACACTACTCTGAGCTCCTCTGTAAGATGAGGAACCTGGTCACTCTGGATAAGAGCATCAGATAAGTTCCATAAAGGTAAATGAACTCGAAGGGTGTCGGACATGTTTGTATATATGGTGTATACGACGGCGGTGGAGGACTGTAGCTTGGTCTCTTGGAGAAGAAGAACTTTTCTAATGCTTCTCGTTAGTTTATCAGACGTTGGGGAAAGAACATGCCAAGGCCAAAGAAAGCTCCCTATAATTACATACGTCTTTACTGCTTTTGAGCTTCTGACTGACTGTTCCCGCGCGTCCTCAACACAACCCGAAAAACGCTTTCTTACAGAGACGTGCGGCTGTGCTTCATTGTGAGCTTATACGTGAAAAAATGTTGATTCACTTTTATAAGTGTGTTTACAGTAGCCTTGACGTTCCTTCTGAAGAGCAGATACATTAAACCTTTATAAAGCAATAATGACAATCTTTCATTTCTGTATCTATAAAAACAAAGACACCAACGTCTGCTTTTCCTTTCCACTTAATTACATTTCAGTGCGGTCAAGCAGGACGTCCACAGGTGGTGTAATCCTTCTAAATATCCTCATATGTCTCCTCTGTCTGGACAAACCTGTGCCTTCTGGTATAAAGAGCCATTTTAGGCTCAATTATTAGATTTTGTTTCTTCCACCTCTTATCCAGGACTGCATTGACAGCCTTAGCCGGGGGTTGGATTTCTGCTCTGTACTCTCTAATAGATCTGATTTCTCCTCAGCCTGATGGGATCGGAAGATTGATTGCTTCAGTCTGGCACCACATGGTGGGGCATCTAGATAGAACGTGTTCCCATAGAGACGTGTCCGGCTGTGTCTAAAACGGACAAACAGAACCTGAACACACAAAAGAAGAAACAGAAAAAGCACAGTGAAGGTGGAGCACAGAGACCATGAGGAAATGAATCAGTCCTCAAAGACTGAGGAACCCGTCTGCTATAGATTAGTATACCATCGCTTTATTTTGTACATCACTCGACAGCTTCGGCTGCAGCGACCGAAACGCAGAAAATCGCTGACAGTTTTCAAATACAGGCTTCGTGTCTTCTCTGTCTTGTCCTGTGAGCTCTGCCGATTCGTCATCAACCTCAACCTGTTCTCAGCTGTTCCTGTACTCTACAGAAGGCCACGTTCACACAGCATTTACCCGTGAATCTGAGTCATTTTCATTCCTTTCATCAACAGTTACGTCATTATTACACAACAAGAGACATAATTCATTTCAGAGATGATCTAAACACCTACAAGAACCGTCTTAGAACCGTCTTAATCATCATTAATAAACATCATTAACAGAAATGTTCTCTTATTATGAGGATAAAGTTCAGACCCCTCTGTCCTAATATCTGTTTCTCCTCCTTTGTCTGAAATAATGTCAGTGAGATGTTTCTAGAACCGTCTACCGTCTCTGACATCGACTGGAAGAACGACGTTCCCACTCCTCTCCATGAATTCTTTCAGCTCTGTGATGTTTCAGCCAGTCTTGCACAGACGCTTACGCTCTCCTCAAAACCCTCTGATACAATAAAGATCTGATGGTGGTTTCTATGATGGAGAGATCTCCACACCCTGCTGCAGCAGAGCAGCTCCAAACCATCACACTTCCACCACCATGTTCACAGCTGCTATGAGCTCAAATGCTGTGTTTGGTTTGATCCAAACATGTCTTCTGTTACTGTGTCCAAATAATTTATCTTTGGATTCATCTGTTCAAAGCACATTGTTCCAGAAGTCCTGCTCTTTGTCTAGATGTTCTCTGGAGAACTTTAGTCTTCTCCTGATGTTTGTTTGACAGTAAGGGTTTCCTCCTTAAACTCCATGAAGATCAGACTGGTTTGTCTCTCTTTTCTGATGGGTAGGCTTTACACTTTTGTCATCAGCTGTGGTGAAAGATACCTGTAGGTCTGTGATGAACACTTTGTGGATTGCTGGATCTTCTTTGTATCATCTTGTGGTTCTGCTCTTTGGGGCTGAACTGTTAGGGACGGGTCTGATCTGGTCATGTGGGCTGTTGTTCTAAATGTTCTTGTAAATGATGTTCTGACAGTGAACGGGTTGATTTCTAATTGTTCTGAGATCTTTTTAAATCCCTTCTCAGACTCATCTGTATCTACAACCTTCTTTCTGAAGATCTCAGAGAGCTCTTTGGATCTCACCAAGGATGATCCCACCTACTAACAATCAAGAGCAAAACCAAACTAATGTCTGAGGTTTGCAAGGTGTTTGCTACACTCCGTCTCCTAATTCAAAGGTGTTGGTGTCTGAAATGACTAATACCTCTCCACACACGTTTCATACTTTGAAAGAGAGAACCGGAGGAACAAAAGTAAAGAAAGAATGAGAATGGAGAGACGGCAAAGCTACTGCAAGTTTTTAAACATCTGCAACATTACCTCAGGCTGCTCATGAGGGTCTGACTGTGGGGAGAGAAGTTCTCTTCAGTAACCTGAACATCCCCTGGCCTTTCCCTTCATTACCCTTATTATGTCTGCAAGCATAACTTACATGCAGAGTCTCTGTCAGCGCCTCCTCCTCCTCCCCTCCTCCTCCTCCTCCTTCCCCATTTGCAGGCCCAGTTAGTGGATGCAGAGATCTTCTACTAATGAGCTTTGGCACTCTGTCACATCCTCTCCTGAAGCCCAGGCACCACTCCCTTGGGTCTCACAGGTACGGCATGTATAAAAACTATATTGAATAAAGCACAGCAGCACAAAGACAGTGAGGACACAAATCTATCTCCAAGAAAAACAATGCTTAACCCAACCTTACATAACAGTTTGTCAGTGATGGATTCAGAGACAATATCTTTCCTGCTTACCTCATTAAAATCTGTCCCCCAGTGGACGTGGTGGAGCAAAGTATATCAGCATGTGGAACGGAACTCGTCATGCAAGTGTTTCATCACTGTATCCGTGAAGCACAGTGCTGCCTTTAGTGTTGCATGTACTGAGACAGGTCTGGTGGCAGGATCTGTTACACGAGGGGAGCCAGCAACATCTGCTGAAATCAGGAAAATGGCTGCTCCAAACGGTTCTGTTAAAGCACCCGCTCTGACGTAGCTGACTCCAGAGGATACAATTAAAATAAGCAGTAGGCAGAGCTTTTAGGAACTTCTATCTAGAATACACCGCCAGCTGAGGGGCCTCAGTATATTCCAACCAAGAAGGCTTTGTCCCCTCAGACCCCTGTGTTTGCAGCCCCCTGAACACCATGCGGCCTGTCGCTTCACCCCACCCCTCACTGCTTTTCATCGCTCCTCGATTTCTTGCAGTTGCACAGCAAACCACTCATCATCTCTCCATATCTGCCTTAAACCAAGCTCAAAACCACAATACAGAAATCGAGACTAAGTCCTATATGACCTGGACCACATCTGAAAGTGACCACCCCTTTAAACAGACGAGCAAAGAGAGGGGGACCACCCCCTTTGCAGAGGACGAAACGAGCACAGGGGACCACCCCCCCTCATTGCCTGACGTGACTGGGTTTAACACGTGGACTGCTTAGGTTTGAGATGAGAAGATAAAGTGAGTTCTGGTCATCTTCCCAGTTTGAAAGCGCTGTTTTTTCCAGCGCATTGCGCCCGAGCTTGGGACGCTGCTGTGAAAATGGGGCCAGCTTTCAGCTTGACTCAGCCCACTACTGGAACGTGAAATAAAAAGTTGAACTGGCAACTTGCTAACATGTGGGTGGTTAGACTGTGGCAAACATGGTCACATGACTGCAGACTTCAACCCTCGTTCCAGGAGACCAAACTCAGGAGAAAAGAGCAGAGCTGCATGTGTGGATAAGCTGGAGTACAGGCCAGAGCAGATCACCATACCAGCCGAACAGATCTACAGTGAAGCAGTATAAATAAAACTGTTCTCATTTATAAACTAATCCTGCAGAAGAGAAGACAGACGTGCTTTTAGGATCTTCTGAGAAGGACCACCCCATTAGGGACTCCTCACCTCATGAGATGCACTGTTCCAGGACAATGGTGGAGGGTGAAGACAAGCATGCCTCCTCAGATACCCAGAAGCCGCCTCACTCTCTTACCTGCCACCATTGCATCAATATTACAGCCAACGACTCAGTGGATGGCCAGTTCCAGCTCTGATACAATGTCTCAGACTGGGTGTGTCGTAGGGATTGGGACTACACTCGCATAATGCCAAGTTTTCACGACAGTTTTTTTGACAGTCCATGACCTGCACTGTTGTTAGAGTGAGCCTGTACAGGTGGGCTGGTGATCATCCAACAGCTTGACCCCACCAACGTTCATCACTGAATGGAATCAAATCCTCACAACAATGTTCTAGAATCTACTAGAAGGTCTTCTCTGGACAATAGACAGTTACTCCAACAAATGCAGAGAAACTCAGAAGAAAATGAGCAGGTGTCCAAATACTTCTGTCAGTAGTATCTGTGTTAACATTCACCTGCTCCACTGTCAGGTTGGTGTCTGAACAGATGAAGACTAAGGAAGTGGAGGTAAACGCTCTTCATGTAAACAATCTTCAACAAGGACTCACAAAGACAGGGTGAGACAAAGGGTCTTAAATACAACACAACATTGGACACACCTAGAACCACTGGTTACTATGCTGGTTACAACTGGTGACACAGGTGGGAAATGGGTGGAGCAAGGAGGAGAGGCCATCAAAATAGCAACACAGCATGTGTTAGGAGTATGGGAAACACAAACAACTGGAGATAAAAGATGAACAGGACTAGAACAGGACAGAGACACCCACTCCCTACACGTATGATAGAGTTGACTGTAACTAAGACGTCACCCCATGAGACACGAATGCGAGCCTGAGTCATGGTCTGTTGAAGGCCAGAAGCAGCATTCTCCTATAAACCTTGTTTCCTGAACTACAAAACCTCAACTCCAGCAGAAAGAGCGCGGAGCTGAGGGACGAGGTGGATTTCAG
>CM067504.1:493539-513539 GCA_034509495.1 Acestrorhynchus altus | reverse complement strand
AATACCTTCAGGATGCACTGCTACTTACCAGCCTCCACAGAATCGAAGATCAAAAGACTCCGGATTACTGATTATCCCTGGAATGAAAAGAAGGACAGAGCCGTATGATATACGCTATGAAATGGCCTTCTACCAATGAGGACGTAGGGTTTCCACTTATCTAACGTAACCTTTAAACACACCGTTTTGACTCCCATATGACGGAGAAATGGGCTATGATTCTGTGGGACCTCTAAACGCTGTCTGTCCCTCCACTGAACGATGGTATCTGCAGTGGGGAAATTCACAATGTCACAGTGGAGACGGGAGAGCAAGTTCTCCAAGAACAGATAAAGTGTAGAATAAACAGTAGAGTATCTACAACATTATCTACAATAAACAAAAATATCTACAGATCAATTACAGATCAATTACAGATCAATTACAGATCAATTACAGATAACAGCAGGTGAGGAGATGCAACAAAGCGTGAGGAACCCTCACACAAATGCTGTCACATTTTATAAAAGTGCTCTCGACACCATAAAGACCAGTAAGACACTCGTAGTTCCCAGTAACGGTGGTCATGATGCTGAAAAGGCGATATGATCATGTCTGAAGAATGTAAATGACCAGGAGGAGAGCAGAGCAACCAGTGGACCTTTCACAGCAGTAACAGTTGTGACAGTTATGTCAAAGCGCTGAGAAGCTTCAGAGACATAAGGTGCACACATATGGAATTTGAAAGGTCATTCTCTGGATCCAAAATAATGACGGACAGAAATGCCAACAGGCAACGAGTGCGTCCTCGTTCTCCAACACCTCCTCCAACCAGCTTCTTAATTACAGTCGACATAAATCCGTTAATCCCATTCCCCAATGAACGTACTGGGCGATGTACACTGCAGTGGTGACCACAAACTAGACAGACACTTATATTCAGGGACAGAGAGAAACTTGGTCAGGGAGCTGAATGGACAATTACGGTATCTGTCCAACTGGGACAAAAGAGAAGCACTTTAATAAGCCTTATAAAACTGCTGTCAAGAGACTTTTTCCTTATTCCTAGTTCTAATATTTCCTGTTTCTCTCCTTTGTCTGAAATAATGTCAGGAGATGTTTCTAGAACTGCCTACCGCCTCTGACATCGACTGGAACGTTCCCACTCCTCCATGCGGAATTCTTTCAGCTCTGTGATGTTTCAGCGTCAGTCTTTGTACAGACGCTCTTACGTTCTCCTCAAACCCCCTCTGATACAATAAAGATCTCATAGTGGTGTCTATGATGGAGAGATCTCCACACCCTGCTGCAGCAGAGCAGCTCCAAACCATCACACTTCCACCACCATGTTCACAGCTGCTATGAGCTTCTTCTGCTCAAATGCTGTGTTTGGTTTGTGTCAAACATGTCTTCTGTTACTGTGTCCAAATAATTCAGCTTTGGATTCATCTGTCCAAAGCACATTGTTCCAGAAGTCCTGCTCTTTGTCTAGATGTTCTCTGGAGAACTTTAGTCTTGTCCTGATGTTTGTTTGACAGTAAGGGTTTCCTCCTTAAACTCCTCCATGAAGATCAAACTGGTTTGGTCTCTTTCTGATGGTAGAAGCTGCACTTTGTCATCAGCTGTGGTGAGAAATACCTGTAGGTCTGTGATGAACATTTTAGGATTGTTGGATCTTCTTTACTCATCTTGTGGTTCTGCTCTTGGGCTGAACTTGTAGGACGGTTGGATCTGGTCATGTGGACAGTTGTTCTAAATGTTCTTGTAAATGATGTTCTGGACAGTGGAACGGCTGATTTCTAATTGTTCTGAGATCTTTTTAAATCCCTTCTCAGACTCATCTGCATCTACAACCTTCTTTCTGAGGACCTCAGAGAGCTCTTTGGTAACCTCACTCATTTGATCAATCAAGAGCAAACCAAACTAAAGTCTGAGCTTTATATGACAGATCATTAGCACCTGATGTTCTGCACCTGATTCTAAAGATCTTTTTGATGAAAATTGAATGTCTCTGCTGGAACTGTAGGTCACCGCTAGCACATGTACCAACGCTAGCATGGAGTTTTACACCTTCTAGTCAAATATTTAAAGTAATGTGCTTTGTCAGCAGAATTCAATCAGTAAATGTTTTTGTTTGTTTGTTTGTTTGTTTTTATAAAAGATGAATTGATCATCAAATCATCAGTCTTCAGATCAGCGTATAGATTAGACAGACGGTGATGGAGCTGTTGAACCTGTTATTCAGTGATAACTAAAGATAATCAAGGCTAAATCCAGCTCTTTATAGGTCATTTACATTAGACATGAAGACGAACCGGGGACGTGCACAGAAGAAGAGTAGAATTACATCAATTTAACTGTAATGAAATCACATCTGAGCCCCCCGTGTCACCGTCACCGTCCCCAACAGCCTCTTTAAACCCTGCATAATGCAGTTTCCCAGTGACCCTCCTACCCCGGAGAAAAGCCACGTACAATATTAGCAGGAAGGGAGGAAAACTGGAGCAGTGTTTCCTGAAAATAGAGAAAGAAAGCATAAATACTTCAGAGGCATTGCACCAGTCTACTGTGACGTGGTAGTCCCAGAGGACTGACGCTGCAGCAGCACAAAACACCCCTAACACAGGCATTTACATGCATTACACAAGATCAAAGCAGGGCAACCATCATTCTCTCCCCCTCTCTGCTCCTGGACCAGAACACGTTAAGGAAACACTCCTGAAATCCACCGCTGATCAAAGACACGCAGGAAGAAGGAGACACACGCATATCTGCTGCTGTGGAGGAGCTGGAGGAGTTAACGCCGGAGTGCGCTGGAGTGCGCTGGAGCTCGGCGAGCACAGTCGCCCACTCACTCTTCTGTTAGTCTGTCTCACTGATGGAATCGCAGCTGCTGCCGATCTGGGTTCAACAATGGGTTCCGTTTGGAGAGCTGAATAAACAGCTTGAGAAAGGGAAACGGAAATCTGTCTCAACAACACCGAGAGTTACCAAACACACACACACACACAGACAAAAGTTTGTGGACACCCCTTTTTAATGCACACACAGCTTGTCTCGTCACTGAAGAGAAGTACTGCCAAAAGAATAGGACTCTCTGGAGCAGATCAACAAACATGACACTAACGCGGCACTCATCTCCAAAAACTCCATCACAGACGGCTACGATGATGATGATGAAGATGATGATGATGATGATGATGATGATGATTATGATGATGATGAAGAAGATGATGATGATGAAGAGATGATGATGATGATGAAGATGATGATGATGATGAAGAGATGATGATGATGAAGAGATGATGATGATGATGAAGATGATGATGATGATGATGATGAAGAAGATGATGATGATGAAGAGATGATGATGATGATGATGATGATGATGAAGAGATGATGATGATGATGATGATGATGAAGATGATGATGATGATGATGAAGATGATGATGATGATGATGAAGGGATGATGATGATGATTATGATGATGAAGATGATGATGAAGAGATGATGATGATGATGATGAAGATGATGATGAAGAGATGATGATGATGATGATGAAGAGATGATGATGATGAAGATGATGATGAAGAGATGATGATGATGATGAAGATGATGATGATGATGATGATGATGAAGAAGATGATGATGATGACGATGATGAAGAAGATGATGATGATGAAGAGATGATGATGATGATGAAGATGATGATGATGATGATGAAGATGATGAAGATGATGATGAAGAGATGATGATGATGAAGATGATGATGATGATGATGTTGAAGAGATGATGATGATGATGATGATAACGATGATGAAGAAGATGATGATGATGAAGAGATGATGATGATGAAGAGATGATGATGATGATGATGATGATGATGAAGAGATGATGATGATGATGAAGATGATGATGATGATGAAGATGATGAAGATGATGATGATGAAGAGATGATGATGATGATGAAGAAGATGATGAAGAAGATGATGATGATGATGAAGAAGATGATGAAGAAGATGATGATGATGATGATGATGAAGAAGATGATGAAGAAGATGATGATGATGATGATGATGATGATGATGATGATGAAGATTGTTTACTATGAAACTATCGATCAAAACATGCAAAATTGCTTTGAATTACAAACGTGAAAAAGACTCGAGACATTCTCGAATAGTCTCTGAATTCTGGAATAAAGTCTTAGCTGAATGTTAGTCCAGGACTGTCCACTGGCAGCTGGATGGACTTTCTGGGTTTATTGAAACAGAACAGGACTGTATTCAGTGAGTCCCACGGAGACGTTGAAGCAGCCTAATCAAATGATGGTTGTCAGTGTAGTGAAAAGGTCAGTGCAACCCTGTCTGACACTCATCGCATATCTCTGTTTTCCTGCATATGTGCAAATGTAACGAAGGTAAACCTGACTGCACTCTGGCCTTTCCTTTCATGAAGTCCACCACGTCTGCAGTGATGTTTAGTTCCAGGACACATAGTGAAGATAAAAGAGTCAAAAGTAAACGGACGAGTGAGTGGGATCAGTCACAACTGCAGACAACCACAGCAGCACCATTTCGATCCTGGTCCTGCTACGTCATCTCCCGGGGAAAAGGGCCTGTCAATGTTTCAGGGTCTTCAGGGACGTCAGGGACTGGCCGCCAAAGTGCTGCAAAACTTCTGCACCAACGAAAGCATCCCAACAGGGAACATCACTGCCTGGTTTGGGAACAGCACCAAATAGTATAGATGGGCCATCCAGAGAGAAATGCATTCAGCCGAACACATCACCTGAGACAGAGACAGAGCTTCCTGTCCTGCAGACCATCTACAACAAGCAGTGCTGGACCGTGGTCATGGTTTTAGGCTGCTTTACTGCAGCAAAGTCCTGGAGATCTCTCCATCATAGAAGCTACTCTGAAATCTTTGTTGTATCAGAGGGGGCTTGAGGAGAATGTAAGGACCGTCTGTAAAAATGCTGGAAATGCTGGAACATCTCGACTTCCACATCCAACACATCCACTGTGAAAACCCAGGCCTTGAAAGGTTCTCTTTTTAGCAGATCATCAGTGATCATAATGTTTTGGCTCACATGCAGCCAACTGTCCTACAGTCATCTTATTATTTCAGCTACAGATGCAGCTTTGATGCTGGGACCTTTTTCTTTGTTCTTCTGTCCAGAAGACCACAATCCCTCTGTGACGATCCAAAGGGCACACAGAAATTAAATTGGTATCTAACAAGTCCAAAAGACTAATACACTCAGAGACATTTTGTCCTTCCACTTAACGATGTTAAAAGAAGCAAGGTTGAGTTTATTCACAACCCTGGCTGAATGCCAGCACAGCCAAGTCCTTCAATGGAAATGCTTTCATTAGAGAAGTGTTTGGTTGGTGACCAGTAACCAGTAGGAGAGCATGTCAGAAGATCTCTCTTTAAAAGCTAGTAAAAGAGAAGCTAAGAAAGAGGGAAGAAAGAGTCCTAACGTAGAAAAGTTAAGACACGCCCACATTTATTATGACTTAAAATCTCTAAAATCAGAATCAGGAGCAGAACATCAGCTGCTAATGATCAGATCATCATTAGAGGACTTTGAGGAGACTCTTATTTAAACTTCAGACATTAGTTTGGTTTGCTCTTGGTTGAAGTGAGTGGGATCATCATGATCAGATCCAAAGAGCTCTCTGAGATCTTCAGAAAGAAGGTTGTAGATGCAGATGAGTCTGAGAACGGATTAAAAAAGATCTCAGAACAATTAGAAATCAGCCGTTCCACTGTCCAGAACATCATTTACAAGCGGAGAACATTTAGAACAACTGTCCACATAACCAGATCAAACTGGGAGGTGAGCGAGGATGAAACTCTTACTGTAAAAATATCATCAGGTGCTTTGAAGAGATGAATCCAAAGCTGCATTATTTGGACGCAGTAACAGAAGACATGTTTGAGCAGAAGAAGCTCATAGCAGCTGTGAACATGGTGGTGGGAGTGTGATGGTTTGGAGCTGCTCTGCTGCAGCAGGGTGTGGAGATCTCTCCATCATAGAAACCACTATGAGATCTTTATTGTATCAGAGGGGGTTTAAGGAGAACAGAAGAGCGTCTGTACAAAGACTGACGCTGTAACATCACAGAGCTGAAAGAATTCCACATGGAGGAGTGGGAACGCCGTTCTTCCAGTCGATGTCAGAGACGGTAGACGGTTCTAGAAACATCTCACTTTATTTCAGACAAAGGAGGAGAAACAGATATTAGGACAGAGGGGTCTGAACTTTATTCTCATAATAAGAGAACATTTCTGTTAATGATGTTTATTAATGATGATTAAAGATGTTTCTTCAGTCATGTGTGTGTTTGGTTTTATCAGATCCATCTCAGTGGAGATACAGTGAAGATCAGATGTTCAGGTGTTTAAATTTATTAAAAGGTGAAAGGTGTTTATGGGTCATCCTAACTTAAGTTTGGTATAAAAGGAAATTTGTTCTGCGTGATGGGACACTGAGTGAACATTGTTTACTGAGAGACAAGGTTAGAAGGATTCGACCCATGTAAGCACGCCAGTGCTCTACTCATCTTCAGCATTAGTGAAACATTAGGCAAACGGCTGGCAGATGTTTTCACGGCAGTGATGTTCTCAGGCCATATGTGGTGCTGTCACGGCTGGCTCCTGGATCCTGACACTGACTCTAAGAGCAACTGACATTTAAACAATCTCCCTAAGCATCCAGCCCTCCCAGCTACACACAGACTGCACCACAGCTGGAGCTTTCCAGGACCAATGCTCCCCAAGGAACCCAGATAAGCAGCCAATAAGGTGGAATGATGAGGTCTAGACTCAAATCTACATACAAAACACCTTTACATAGAACATTAAAGAACATGTTCAGAGCTTTTCAGTCTTTGTTAAATGAGATACATTTGAGAAGAAATCATACCTGAACTGTATTAAAGAGAAGTTTATAGTTTGTGTGTGTGTGTGTTTGTTTGTTTGTTTGTTTGTGTGTGTGTGTGTGTGTGTGTGTGTGTGTTTGTTTGTTTGTTTGTTTGTATGTATGTGTGTGTGTTTGTTTGTTTGTATGTGTGTGTGTGTGTGTTTGTTTGTGTGTGTGTGTGTGTGTTTGTTTGTTTGTTTGTGTGTGTGTTTTTGTGTGTGTGTGTTTGTGTGTGTGTGTGTGTGTGTGTTGTGTTTGACTTTATCATTTACTTAAAAATGAAAAGCATAATTTTTTCTTTTCTTTTTCTTTCCATTTCTTTCCTTTGTGGAACCACTGGAATGTTTTGAGTCGCTGTCATGTTGCATGGTTTACCTCCGATTCAGCTTCAGCTTTTGGACAGAAGATCTCATTTTCCTCAAGCCCCTCACTGAAGAATTCATTAGCTGCGCAGTCCATCCGTCATAGTAGACTCCACCCGCTGCTCCATGAGAAACGGAGGAGCTTTAACGTCACTGTGAGCTGTAGTTCAGTTCTGTTCAGAACATTTACGCAACATTCTGCTTGACTGCTCCATAGCCAGCATTAGCAGTGACATTTCAGGGCTGCTGGAGGCAATGAAGTTCCTTCCACTTCCTCCAGCCTCTGGCTGTCCTCCACTTTCCCGCAGGTGTGTCTCCTCAAAGACAGAGGTGAACGGTCCAGTCAGTTAGAGTGAATAAGAGCGCTGTGGTGCTTCTCTCCTGGTCAGGCTGTTAGACCTCATTTTGTCCAGACGTGTACATTTGAATGAACATTTTTGAACGTGTTATCATCAGCGCCAGGAACAGATGCTGATTTTGGATTTCACTCCACTGCTCCCTGCTCCACAGCCCAGTGTTTACCTCTGAAGCTTACATACAACCAAACCACCTTTTCGTAATAAACCTTTGATGTTACCAAAGCACACTGTTGGTGGGAGTGGATAGAAGAAGGCACCAGCGACATAACGGATCTGGAGGGAGAACCGATATATTGTCTGACATAAGCTGAATGACAGCCACGCCTGGAGACATCCAGCGAGCACTGATGTTCAGTGACCAATCCCACGGGTGGAGGCACTGTCACATGTCACATGTCCAGTAGGCCTGGTGTCACACTCCGGTGCTCTATTCCAACAGGACGACACTCGTACACATACTGCTGCCGTCTCAAGAGCTCGTCTTGAAGACACAGATTCTACTCCGTGGTCGGTCTCGTCTCCAGCCTGAGACGTCTGGCGTGTTGCGTTAAACCCGACGCCGTCCTGAGAGACACCACTTCTGTATGAGTAGATCAATAAATATTGATCAGATCAGACTACAGTTATCATCAGTTATTGATCCTGATCACCTTCATCTTCCTTCACTACAGAACTGCAGTCCCACACGTCCTTCTACATAAACAAGTTACGTCTGAAATGTAAAATATTTCCATGTAAAATTTGAACCAATAAATGAAACGTTGAGTGAATGATAATGAACTGAAGAACATTATGAGATAAAAGACTTGGCAGAACAATATATTTGGCCTTTACTCTCAGTGATTGTCAGAACCAGGACATGATTACAGAGTCAAACAGTACAGCATCTTTACAACAGGGCTCATCCACTGGGCAACAGCACGTACGGGGACATACACATCGTGGCTATTCCGAAATATAAAGTGTGTTTCTAAACGTATTTCATTAAAAAACAAACACAAAACAACAGTAATAATAATGAGGGACAGTGAGGGATTATACACAGAGATTATTTCTAAGTTGGTTCTATAATGCCAGAGTAAACAAACACGTCTCACACTACACTACGTTCTATCAACAGAAGATCGTTTATCCTCCTGTGTTCATGGTGATTAGACTGGTGGGCTGTTATTGGAATTAGCTAAGAGACCACTCACACAGGGGCTGATTTCACTGATTAAAGAGACATTTGCTCATTTGCATATTTGTCTCATTTAAAGTGGTAATTTAAGATTATTTCAAGCACATGCTCGCAGTCTGAGAATTAATGAGTATTTCTGTTACCGAGTCACTTACTGGGACTGTTACTGGGTCAGTGACAGACTAGAGAGGTCAAGGAACTCCAAAGGCAATGAACACAGCAGAACAGTGGTCACCAGCATCCATGTATGGAGTGCTGTTCCAGCTACAACCTGCCACGCCCGCTTCAACTGACCATGCTCCACTCACAGATGGGCTCTCTGTAGTTGGACAATCTACAGAATGCTGGTGAAGCTCTATGGAATCTAATGAAGTTCTAATCTAACGTGCTCACGTTATCGGGTGGAAGGGGTTTGGCTGATTGTGAAACCCCCTCGGCACCCCCACTTCCCTCACTGCTCATGTGTGGGCAGAGCATGGACTGGTCAGGGTTTCCGTGTCTGTGGAAGTGCATGGCAGGGCTGAACTCTACAGGACTATAGATGCTGATGAGAACTGTTCTAGACTGTGCAAGCATAACGTCTATTTCAAACCTGATGAAATCTGAATTCACCTGAAGAATAACATGAAGAACATAAATCAGTACAGATCTCTTTGCGGTGCGGAGTCTGTGGGTGGACGTTGGACAGGCACATATGGAAATCCCTTTCATCAGATGTTACAGAACAGTAAATCTAACTGAAAAGCATCAATAAATACAGTTTTATGGCCACACAAAATCACATACACAGGACTACAATGATCAGCCATAACATTATAACACTGACTGTAGTTCATCTGTATCTCTACAGACTTTATTCTCCTCCTTCCACCCTGATCTTCAATGATCAGGACCCCACAGGACCACCACAGAGCAGCTATGATGCGGGTGGTGGGTCATTCTCAGCACTGCAGTCACACTGACATGGTGGTGGTGTGTTAGTGTGTGTTGATCAGACGCAGCAGTGCTGCTGGAGTGTTTAAACCCTTCAGTGTCACTGCTGGACCGAGAACAGTCCACCAACCACGTAATAGCTGCTCTGTGGGGTCCTGAGCATTGAAGATCAGGGTGAAAGGAGGAGAATAAAGTAAAGAGATGATAAAATGGACAGTGAGTGGACATACGAGGAGGTGGTTCCATAATGTCATGGAAAATCGGTGAACAGTGCTTCAACAATAAAGAATAGAAATCTGCTCGGCTGTTTTTTTGTGTCTTTTTTGGCAAATGTAAACAAGCATAGGAAAACTCCTCACTAACGATGGTAATAGCACCATAATCCAGTGGAATACACCGCTACCCCTAACCCATAAGTAGGTGCAGGCGTTCCCTTGTTTGAATGTTTTATCACCCCTCTGCAGCAGCACAGGCGGCAAGCCTGCACTCGCTGATCGCCGCCGTCCATTAGGCTGTCTGAGTCTGCCAGCCCCCAAAGTCAGTTACACTGTCACACACGCATACACACACACACACACACACAGTCTCTTTGATGGTGGTACAGCGGTAGGTTTAGGTGTGCCAGCCCAGTCCGATGTGAGTTGCCAGCAGGTAGCACATAGCTATTGTACATGTCATCAGCATCATGGGGAAGCCCAGCCTGTGAAGGAGAAGGAAGGAAAGGTCAGTCATAGTTAAGCCTGTAGATTACTGCACTACACCGGCAGGAAGCCGTGCAGGACCTCTGAGCACAATCAAAAAACTGCAGCGGTGTTCTACATCCAAACCTCCAACAATCACATCTTACAGAGGTGTGCAGAGGCCTGGACGCCCCTGTCCAACTGGAAACATCGTTGATTTCTATGTGAACAGATCATCTACTGGAACCAAACCTAATGATCCTAATCATTTACAGCATTTGGCAGATGTTCTTCTTCATTTAGAGCTACTTCAGTGTCCACTCAGAAGATACCTCTAGCTATTTTTAGTGGACTAGAGATGCAGTCACGTGAAAACAGTAGGACACCCCGTTAAATATTTAGTTTAGGATAGGGTTGCTCACTGCCCCGGGCACGTCCGTGAGTGTGTGTGTGTGTGTGTGTGTGTGTGTGTGTGTGTGTGTGTGTGTGTGAATGGGTTAAATGCAGAGGTCGAATTCCCCCGTGTGCAGCCCAGTCAATCGATGTGCTGATTTACGTCTGGGTGCCGGCAGCGTGTAGCTCATGAAGGTTGTCGCGTGTGGAGAGCTGGCTTGGTGGGTATATGGAATATGAGATTTGGGAATGAATCCATGCTTACAGACATGCTGATTGTCTTCCCTGGGGCTGATGAGATCTTCCAGCAAGAGAATAGAGATAGAGATACCTGACATTGGTTGAAAGAGTATGACCAACATTCCAAGAAGCCTGGACACATAATTCCTCAGGTTGAGGATCTAAAGGACTGTCATGTTTGCTCTATGGATCTACCACCACACACCCACCAGAAGCTGTGCTCCAACTTCCTGTGACAACCCACCAGGTCCTCACTGAGTCACTCCCAGCCTGTGGATATTAGCTGGTGGTCATAATAATGTGACTCGACTGTGTAATTAAAACATAAAAACACAAAATCCAAACGTAGAAGATGAAAGCTGACAGGGAATGTCACTCCTTCCAAACCACAAAAGCTCTGCTGGAAGTGTCAGCTCTGAACGTTCACACAGCACAGTATGGAGCTCGTTCCCAGCGTCGAAGCCACCGCCATGACACTCAGCCAATTTGTAGCTCTCATCCTCACACACAAACACACTCGGTCACAGTCACTCGTTACTCCATCACGTCGGTCACGCTCGTCTTCAGAGTGGAACGCTGAATCTCAGACACCGAACGTGGAGGTGAGACCTGCGCAGTGCCGTCACAGTCACAAGCCCTGCCAAAGCAATCAAAGTGGCTATTTATCAAGTGGGATGATTTGTCAAGATCCATAGAATAGAGTGATGACTTCACCTACACTGCCCCGCTTTCATTCAGGTTCTCTTCGGCGTGCCAGAAGCAGCTGCCTCATAAACACTGTCCCGAACCTGCTGTGGAATTGCTTCTGGGATATTTCTGGGAATCCTGTGTGGATTGCACTGAGCGCTCATATCACGGCTTTATTTTTACCCTCTCGCTGAAATTATTCTGTTCAACAGCTTTTATTTTAACACCACAGATGTCATTTTTTGGCTTGTTTGTCTCTTAAAATGTACAATGAAGGACAGGTGAAGAAAGAGTGTGTAGAAGTCAAATCAAATCAAATCAGAGTGTGTAGAAGTGTGTAGAAAATGGATATTGATTATTCCAAACTACGAGTTTCCATTCCAAACCGTCTACAGTCCATCATTTCAGTACCTGTAATAAAACATTTCTCTTTTTTCTAATAAAAAATCATTTAAACACATAATTCTGTTTAAAGTAAATGTATTTTAACACGTTTTATAAAACGTAATTATTATATTGAGAGGAAAACGTTTTTTTTACATTTATTACTAATTAAAATCAGCTGCTAATGATCAGATCATCATTAGAGGACTTTGGAGGAGACTGTCTTATTTAAACCTCAGACATTAGTTTGGTTTGCTCTTGATTGTTGAAGTGAGTGGGATCATCATGATCAGATCCAAAGAGCTCTCTGAGATCTTCAGAAAGAAGGTTGTAGATGCAGATGAGTCTGAGAAGGGATTTAAAAAGATCTCAGAACAATTAGAAATCAGACGTTCTACTGTCCAGAACATCATTTACAAGCGGAGAACATTATTATTTGTATTATTGTTATTGTTAGTGTTGTTATTGTTGTTGTTGTTAATAATAATAATAATAATAATAATAATAATAAGAATGAAAAAAACATTAAAAAAACAAGAGAATTGAGAATAACAAGTAAAGAAATATCGGTTGGTAAAGTGCAGCACCATTAACTGTTTACATTATCAGTGTCTAATCCAGATATTTGTATGTGTGGAACCTCTGAAGTCTGAGAAGCTGATCTTTTATCTGTTACTGACCGAAAGCGGCTGTTTTTTTCATATCCCTGCTCGAGTGTGTCGGGTGTGATCTTCTTCACTGCGACACAATTTCCTCATAAATTTAGGAAACAGTTTATTCACGCTGAGCTAAAACGTTCCTACAGTGGATCCAGAAGGACAGCAGCAGCTCTAGATCTTCATCACACTGACTGAGCTCTGAATTCTCCACTGACCGCACCCCGACCCAGGCTTTAAGAGTACTGAAGAGTCACCGTAAAGGCCTCTGGACCCCCACAAATCCCCTCAAAACATACCGTCGCTTTAAAAGCGCAGTCACTTCTGAGCAGGTCACGTTCCACGCAGAACCTTTCGTGGCCAGTGTGGTTTATGAGGCGCATGCAATTCCGGGGGGACGTGCAGTTGTGCCAGATTTAATGCAAACAGTAAAACCACCAGTGATCCTCATTTATGAAGGTGTGAAGATGTTCTTCAGTATTTCCTCTTAATATCAGGTTAAATCAGGCAGTGCGTTTTATAGCTCTTCATGGCTTCGATCCAAAACATTTAAATTCAAATAGTTATGAAGTTATGAACACTGAATTACCGCTGAGAAGACAGCTCTGAGGAACCTTTGTCTTAAGAGCTACTTAAATGAACAGTGTTGTTATGACTCCAGCACTTTCGGGGGTTGTTCTGGTTATAGACTCGGCCTTCTGAGACTTTAACCACCTTCACGTTAAACTGTGCTGCTGGTCTGTAACTGTGATCTGCTCAAAGAGCATCACTGGTTCATTCAGCAGAGCTTTGATCCATTGTGTGCTTCATGCCACGTGATTCCTTGGACGTAATCCACATGTGCAGATGAGTGGACACTGGGTGTTGAACTTCGGATCAAAAGGGCACTGATGGGTGATGATGGAGCGCAGAGATTATGAGCAGGGCCTGGTTGTAATTACACTGGTAATGCCCCTCTCCAGATGGATGTTTCTATCAGAGGGTGTATAAAAGGCTGTCAGCATGCTTCCAAAAGTGGACGGTCATTCAGGAGAGGACGAAAGCAGCTTACGCTGAACGGGGACGGGGATGCGTAGCGGACGCCTGCTGCATCCTCAGCCTTTGAGTCGCCGTTAACACGGAGAGTTTCAGACTTTAATATCATCTCAATGAAGCGGGTAATATGCAAAGTGTGCTCCTCAGTTGGAGGCTTCTGGGACCCCCGCTGTCTCACAATGCAGAGGCAGGGACGTGCGGAGACAGATGGAGGTGGGGAGCACAGAGGGTTATGGATGAATTATAAGACATAATGGAAAAGGCTGCGCCGGCTAACATGAAGGCATATGGGCTCAGATTATTGATTCACCCCCGTCTCATCACAGATCAACCTATTGATGGTTACTTCAGACATCCAGACACTCCAGAGGGACATCTGCTCTTCAGCTGGCTGATGTTTCAAGAAAGGCCATGAGTGGAGGTTATAGGTCAGATAGTTCCTCCATGGAACACCAGTAACACCTACAGACTTTTACTTTCTGCAGTTTAGAAATACGTGCTTTAACCGTACGTTTAGAAGGTAAAGTACAATGATCAACCATAACATTAATACCACCTGTCTAACACTGAGTCGATTCCCGTTGTACTGCTCCACAAGAACCTCGGAAGGTGTCCACTGGTATCTAGAACCTAAACTGCTTTAACATATAAAACTGCCACGTCAAGTGAGACCTCCTACACAGCATTTTATTTCTTATTCAAAGTTACAGTCGCGTGAAAAAGTTAGGACACCCCGTGAACACCTTTATATATGGTGATCCCACTCACTTCAACAATCAAGAGCACACCGAGCTAATGTCTGAAGTTTGTATGTGTGGTATGTGTTTAGTTACATCACCTCCATCACCTACACCTCCATCGGTGTAGTTAAAACGGAGTTGAAAGGACCATATGATTCCATATATTAAAGACTAAGGTGTTGATTGGGGTCATAACAGGACTGTAAGAGTGAAATTCTATACTGTACATGTTATACATCTGATCTCTCTCTCTTCCCTTCTGTCTCTGTCTGGGTCTTCTCTTCTTCCTCTTCTGTATCTTCTTCTCTTATCTCTTCCTTCTCTTTCCATTCTTCTCTCTAGTCTTTTCTCTCTCTGTTCTCGCTTTCTCTGCTCTTCTCTCTCTGCCTTCTCTCTGTCTGTCTCTTTCCTCTCTCTCTCTCTTTTCTGTCTGTCTCTCTCTCTTCTCTCTCTCTCTGCCCTCTCTGTCTGTCTCTCTTTCTCTTCTCTCTGTCTCTCTGTCTTCTCTCTCTCTCTCTCTGTTTCCTCTCTCTCTCTCCATTCTCTCTTCTCCTCTCTCTCTCTCTCTCTCTCTGCTCTGTCCCTCTCTCTCTCTCTCTCCTTCCCTGCTCTGCTCTGTCTCTCTCTCTCTCCTCTCTCTCTCTGTTCTCTCTCTCTCTCTCTCCATTCTCTCTCTCTTCTGTTGGTCTTTCTCTCTCTCTCCATTCTCTGTCTCTCTGTCTGTCTTCTCTCTCTCTCTCTCTCTGCCCTCTTCTTCTCTCTCTGTCTCTCTCTCTCTCTGTCTTCTCTTCTCTCTCCATTCTCTCTCTCTCCTCTCTCTCTCTCTCTCCATTCTCTGTCTTCTCTGTTCTCTTCTCCACATCCCTCTCTCTCCTCTCTGCTGCCCTCTCTCTCCATCTTCACCCTCTGTCTCTCTGTCTGTCTTCTCTCTCTCTCTTCTTCTTCTCTCTGCTCTATCTCTCTCTCTCTCTCTCTCTTCTCCATTCTGTCCTATGATCTTTAATGATCCCAGTTTTGTTTCTATCAGCTGATGTAAAAGCAGTTGGTCCTGAATACGGGGTCCAGCTAACTAGTCTTGGAATGCAAAAATGGAGTTTATTGGTGCACTTCTGTGGCGAATTGGACATCCATTTAGGCCCGACGGACGGAGCCTGAGTGCACAGGATGCAAGTGAAGATTTGAGAAGTGGTGAGAGTGGCTGGATCAGTACGGCAAGTTCTGAGCAAGAGCAAATGGAAGGCAGAGCAGGAGAGTGGCTGGAGACTGTAGAGAGAGAAGACATGATGAAGAGATGAAGGAGAGAGGGAATGGTGGAGCAGGAGAGTGGCTGGAGACTGTAGAGAGAGAAGACATGATGAAGAGATGGCTGAGGAGAGGGGAATGGTGGAGCAGGAGAGTGGCTAAAGATCAGGAAAGAGAAGACACGGGATGAAGAGAGATGAAGGAGAGAGAGGGAATGGTGGAGCAGAGAGTGGCTGAAGACGGTATAGAGAGAGAAGACACGATGAAGAGATGGGAGGGAATGGTGGAGCAGGAGAGTGGCCAGCACTGTAGAAGAGAGAAGACAATGATGAAGAGATGAAGTGAGAGAGGAATGGTGGAGCAGAGTGGCTGGAGATCAGAGAGAGAGAAGACACGATGAAGAGATGAAGGAGAGAGGGAATGGTGGAGCAGGAGAGTGGCTGAAGACTGTAGAAAGAGAAGACACGATGAAGAGATGAAGGAGAGAGGGAATGGTGGAGCAGGAGAGTGGCTGAAGACGGTATAGAGAGAGAAGACACGATGAAGAGATGAAGTGAGAGGGAATGGTGGAACAGGAAATGAAGTGGGGAAAGAGAGGGAATGATGGAAGAAATGAAGTGAGAGGGAATGGTGGAGCACAGAGGGAGGCTAAGATCAGAGAGAGAGAGAAGACACGATGAAGAGATGAAGGAGAGAGGAAATGGTGGAGCAGGAGAGGGCTAAAGACTGTAGAGAGAAGACAATGTATGAAGATGAAGGAGAGAGGGAATGGTGGAGCAGGAGAGTGGCTAAGATCAGAGAGAAGACACATGAAGAGATGAAGGAGAGAGGAATGGTGGAGCAGGAGAGTGGCTGGAAGACTGTAGAGAGAGAAGACACGGGATGAAGAGATGAAGGAGAGAGTGGAATGGTGGAGCAGGAGAGTACTGGAAGACTGTAGAGAGAGAAGACACGATGAAGAGATGAAGGAGAGAGGGAATGGTGGGAGCAGGAGAGTGAAGAAGATCAGGAGAGAGAAGACATGATGAAGAGATGAAGGAGGAGAGGAATGGTGGAGCAGGAGAGTGGCTGAAGACTGTAGAGAGAGAAGACACGGGATGAAGAGATGGCTGAGAGAGGATGGTGGAGCAGGAGAGTGGCTGGAGACTGTAGAGAGAAGACATGTATGAAGAGATGAAGGAGAGAGGAATGGTGGAGCAGGAGAGTGGCTGGAGACTGTAGAGAGAGAAGACACGATGAAGAGATGAAGGAGAGAGGGAATGGTGGAGCAGGAGAGTGGCTGGAGACTGTAGAGAGAGAAGACATGATGAAGAGATGAAGGAGAGAGGGAATGGTGGAGCAGGAGAGTGGCTGAAGACTGCAGAGAGAGAATATTGTCGAGAAGAGATGGAAGGAGAGAGGGAATGGTGAGCAGGAGATGGCTGAAGACTGTAGAGAGAGAAGACACGATGAAGAGATGGCTGGAGAGAGAGAATGGTGGAGCAGGAGAGTGGCTGAAGACTGTGGTAGAGAGAGAAGACACGATGAAGAGATGAAGGAGGAGGGAATGGTGGAGTGTGAGGAGGGCTGAAGACTGTAGAGAGAGAAGACACGCATGAAGAGATGAAGGAGAGAGGGAATGGTGGAGCAGGAGAGTGGCTGGAGAGACTGTAGAGAGAAGACATGAGATGAAGAGATGAAGGAGAGAGAGAATGGTGGAGCAGGAGAGTGGCTGAAGATCAGAGAGAGAAGACACGATGAAGCAGACGAAGGAGAGAGGGAATGGTGGAGCAGGGAGAGTGGCTGAAGACTGTAGAGAGAAGACACGATGAAGAGACGAAGGAGAGAGGGAATGGAGCAGGAGGAGTGGCTGGAGAGAAGACATCGACAAAGAGATGAAGGAGAGAGGGAATGGTGGAGCAGAGAGTGGGGCTGGAGACTAGAGAAGACACGATGAAGAGAATGAAGGAGAGAGGGAATGGTGGAGCAGGAGAGTGGCTGAGATCAGAGAGAGAAGACACGATGAAGAGATGAAGGAGAGAGGAATGTAGGAGCAGGAGAGGCTGAGACTGTAGAGAGAGAAGACACAGATGAAGAGATGAAGGAGAGAGGTCAGGAGCAGGAGAGGGCTAGAGACTGTAGAGAGAGAAGACAATGGCCGAAGAGATGAAGGAGAGAGGAATGGTGGAGCAGGAGAGTGGCTGAAGACTGTAGAAAGAGAAGACACGATGAAGAGATGAAGGAGAGAGGGAATGGAGCAGGAGAGGGCTGAAGATGCATATAGAGAGAGAAGACACTATGAAGAGATGAAGGAGAGAGGGAATGGTGGAGCAGGAGAGGAAGAAGACTGTAGAAAGAGAGAAGACAGATGAAGAAGAGATGAAGGAGAGAGGGAATGGTGGAGCAGGAGTGGCTGAAGGACTGTAAAGGAGAGAGAAGACACGATGAAGAGAGATGAAGGAGAGAGGGAATGGTGGAGCAGGGAGAGGCTGAAGACTGCAGAGAGAGAAGACAATGATAAAGAGAGATGAAGGAGAGAGGGAATGGTGAGCAGGAGTGGCTAAAGACTGTAGAGAGAGAAGACACGGCGAAGAGATGAAGGAGAGAGGGAATGGTGGAGCAGGAGAGGGCTGAAGGACTGTAGAGAGAAGACACGATGAAGAGATGAAGGAGAGAGGGAATGGTGGAGTGTGAGGAGCACTAAAGACTGTAGAGAGAGAGAAGACACGATGAAGAGATGGAAGGAGAGAGGGAATGGTGGAGTGAGGAGAGTGGCTGAAGACTGTAGGAAAGAGAGAAGACACGAGTGAAGAGATGAAGGAGAGAGGAATGGTGGAGCAGAGAGTACAAGACTGTAGAGAGAGAAGACACGATGGTAGATGGGAAGGAGAGAGGAAATGGTGGACAGGAGAGTGGCTGAAGATCAGAGAGAGAAGACAGATGAAGAGATGAAGGAGAGAGGGAATGGTGGAGCAGGAGAGTGGACAAAGACTGTAGAGAGAGAAGACACGATGAAGAGATGAAGGAGAGAGGGAATGGTGGAGCAGAGAGTGGCTGAAGACTGTAGGAGAGGTAAGACACGCATGAAGAGATGAAGGAGAGAGGGAATGGTGGAGCAGGAGAGTGGCTGGAAGACTGTAGAGAGAGAAGACAATTTATGAAGAGATGAAGGAGAGAGGGAACAGTGGAGCAGGAGAGGCTGAAGACTGTAGAGAGAAGAAATTATGAAGAGATGAAGGAGAGGGAATGGTGTGGGAGAGAGGAGTGGCTGAAGACTGTATGAGAGAGAAGACACGATGAAGAGATGAAGGAGAGAGGGAATGGTGGAGCAGGAGAGTGGCTGAAGACTGTAGAGAGAGAAGACACGATGAAGAGATGAAGGAGAGGAATGGTGGAGCAGGAGAGGACTAAAGACTGTAGAGAGAGAAGACACGAAGAAGAGATGAAGGAGAGAGTAGGAATGGTGGAGCAGGAGAGGCTGAAGACTGTAGAGAGAAGGCAAGACATCATGACAGATGACAGGAGAGGGAATGGGGAGCAGGAGAGTGGCTGAAGACTGTAGAGAGAGAAGACACGATGAAGAGATGAAGGAGAGAGGGAATGGTGGAGCAGGAGAGTGGCTGAAGACTGTAGAGAGAGAAGACACGATGAAGAGATGAAGGAGAGAGGGAATGGTAAGAGCAGGAGTGGCTGAAGACTGTAGAGAGAGAACACACGAAGGAAGAGTATTTAGCTGAGAGAGGGAATGGTGGAGCAGGAGGAGTGGCTGAAGATCAGAGAGAGAAGACATTTATGAGAGATGAAGGAGAGAGGGAATGGTACAGGAGAGTGGCTGAAGACTGTAGAGAGAGAAGACACGATGAAGAGATGAAGGAGAGAGGGAATGGTGGAACACTCAGACTGTTTAGAGCTCAGAATATATTCTATGGACAAAAGTATTGGGACACCTGCTTTATATTTTTATAATGCTGCTTTTCTTTTTTCACAGTTTCTTCTGAAACCAAGAGCTTTAACAAGAGTTTGCCCGGTCATCAGCCCACATCATCCTCAAAAGTTCATTCCAGAGAACACAGTTCCACTGCTCTACAGCTGAATGCTGGGGATTTATAATTTATTACCTTGATCTTCATTACAGGAACTTTAACAGAACAACATTACGTTAATGAGGTTCTGCCACCAGTGGTTCTACCTTTTCTGAACACACACCGTGCTCTATTCA
>CM067504.1:461039-488539 GCA_034509495.1 Acestrorhynchus altus | reverse complement strand
CACTGGCATTTCAGACTGAACTACTCCTTTCATCAGCAAAACAAACGAGTGTCTTCGACTTTAACATCTGGGTTTGACATAATGAGCTCCTTCTTTTGCATTTCAAACAAAGAGCCTACGGTCGTACGTCATGAACAAACACTCTGATGCTGATGTCCCTCCTGAGACCAAACCCTGGGCATCAGGTGTGTCAGAGCCATGCAGCCCCATCCCATACTACAGATACGTAACCGCATCCCGCATTCACACAATGCAACTCACAACCGGACTATAAATAGAAAGGGAAACTGGGTCATCCCCCCACACACACACACACACACACACACACACACACACACACACACACACACACACACACACACACACACACACGGCTGGAGGACTGACAGCCTGCAGAGATATAGTGGCCTAATGGGCCCGTCATTAGGACATCGGGAGGGATTCCAAACAGCGCACTTGTGCTGCCCCTAAACGAACATCGAAGAGGTGACTCATTAGAATGGAGTGCTAAGCTGCACCCCTGAGTGACTTATTGACTTGTGACATATTAGAGAGTGATCAGATTTATTATTAATAGAGATATATTATCATAACTCGGAAAAACTCCAAATACAGACGGAGCAGAGCAGAGTTTAGATCCAATAAAATGCCTTTCTGCAGCCGATCCCACAACATCTGCGCAGCGTCGTCCACTGCAGTGCTGATATTATAGAGGGCTAACCAATCATAAAACACAGAACTGTCTCTCAGGACGGCGTCGGGTTTAACGCAACACGCCAGACGTCTCTGCATGGAGGTGTAGAGGTTCCTAATGGTGTCCTGTGATGATCCATCCCATGCAGCTTGAATGTTCTCCCTCAGTTCTGCAGATGGTGTGGTAGGGGTGGAGTGTTGATGGAGCCTCCAATAGCGTCCACACATTTTCAATCAGGGACAGGTCTGGAGACGAGACTGTTGGAATAGTGTACACGTGGACTCATCACTGAAGATGACCTGCTGCCTGGTCTTCCTCCTGTCACCGGTGTACGTGCACTGCGCAGCAGAAAACGTCCTTTGTGTTGAAATCAGTGAGATGGACACAATTGTTTTGACTAAACAAAGAATTAATGTACATCGATTTTATCGAGTTCTCTCGAGGAATTGTTTCGGCTCGAGTCTGTGCCCGTCTCTACCTTATAATATCAGAACCACAGTACCAATTTTACTGATACTGTGGGCCAGATCCAGACACGGAACCGGAGCAGCTCTGCCCTCAGTGAGCTCTTTAAAAATCTGCACCGTCACCGTCTTTCTACAGTGACATTTTCCTTACAGGTGTGGCCCACCTGCTGCCTGTAGTCAAGCCCCCTTACCGTGGCTGTATAGCTCGCAGCATGCTGTCAGCAGAACCACAGAAGGTCACACACACACTCACACACACACACACACACACACACACACACACACACACACACAATGCCATCCTATCACAATATCACTTCACCTTGACACAAAGCTCTTTTACAGCCACTCCACCTTAATTGTGATTTAATTACATGCTAAAGGCCTCTGTGTGATACTGTCTCTCGCGGTCGTCCGGTTGACCTTGCTGGCCTGTTTTTTTACAGTGTGACTTTAAACCTGGTCTTCGATTCACACATACCGTACATTGCAGGTGGCCGTATTCAGCTCTGCTTCAAAGTCAGTCTTCTCTTCATGCAGCTCAATGAATAGCAGGTATGATTTTTAAGTAGCCCAGGGGTAAGAGGGGGCAGGCTAGGGGGCTGGAAATGATCGGTTCCATTCTTTCTTTCCCTGGAACGGACATCTCCAAGTCCAGAGAATGCCTCTCCACGGTGGTCCACGCAGAACAGCAGCCATTGTTCTTGATTGCCATGCGTGGAGGGCATTTGACGTGCTGCCAAATGCAGATTGCACACCTGCAGTCTCTGAGCTGAGCTTTTGCATTGTGTGTGGCGCAGGAGTAGCACAGAGGGCCAGCCGTGAACGGGAATGCTAATTACAGAGCACGCCGCGCCACATCAGTAGGCAAGGCCAGCACGGAGAGACCGGAGGGACAGAAAAAACACTTTCATTCACGTGAATCAGTCAGCTCTGTATTCCGCTAAAATGCCATTTCTGTTGTGGCCTCTTTTGTTTACAGCGCAAACAATGAGCTCTACAGACGAGGTGATCTCCTGAGCGCAAAGTCAAGGGCAGAGAGGAATGTAATTCTTTAATTTGGCAACAATCTACAGTCACGTCAAACAGTTGGGACGCCTACAGCTGAAGAAACATGGTTCTAATATAATAAAATTCAGGCCCCCGCTCACGCTCTCACATCCTCTGATACAGTAAAGATCTCATAGTGGTTTCTATGATGGAGAGATCTCCACACCCTGCTGCAGCAGAGCAGCTCCAAACCATCACACTCCCACCACCATGTTCACAGCTGCTATGAGCTTCTTCTGCTCAAATGCTGTGTTTGGTTTGTGTCAAACATGTCTTCTGTTACTGTGTCCAAACATTGTCCTGATGTTTGTTTGACAGTAAGGATTTCCTCCTTAAACTCCTCCATGAAGATCAAACTGGATCAAACTGGTCCAAAGAGCTCTTTGATGATCCCACTCACTTCAACAATCAAGAGCAAACCAGACTAATGTCTGAGGTTTAAATAAGACAAGCTTCTCTAAAGTAATAATAGACGTGGTTTTTCTAATAATTACCAACATATTTAATCACTGGGGGCTGAATTTGTAGGTAAAGCAGAGATGTTCCTCTTTGGGCCATAATAATCCTCTTCACTCTGCACCAGAAGACACTTTCTACCTCATATAATAATGGAAAATAGAGTCTGTCCAGCTGTTTATAGGCCATATATCTGAGGTGAAACTTAATGGTTTCATGAAACATCTGAGGACATTGTGACATTGGCAGGAAAGACAAGGACAAGTGCACTCAATGGAATGGAGGTTCATCAAGGTTTGACCCTCATTGCTCTGATACCATTGGGTTGTTTACTTGAAAGCACTTCTGGCATTGCCTATCCATAAACTGCATCGCAATGAGGATTTATATCTTCACACTGCATTCCATCGGAGACTCTGCACCACGTCATTAAGTCCAGTTCACTCAAAGAGCACCAACACGAGGGAGAACGGGAAAGCACAAGAGACGATTGGTCAATACCGGGAGTGTTAACGTGGCTTGGTGTGCTGAAAGCGATTAGCTGAAAAGCAGCTCCCAGGGGCCCAGGTCACCGTAGATATCCTCTTTAGCTTGAGCCGAGAGCCGCTGGGGCAGAAGGAAAGGAAAGCTGTCAGGAGCCAGACTGGCTGCTTTTTCTCCTCGCTGCTAAACCCGACTCGCCTCTCCTCACAATAACCCGCCATATTTATGCTGAAGTGAGAAGAAACGTTCACTCTGGAGTATAGAAAACAAGAACAACGGCGTCTCCCCAGGACGCTGACCTATTAGAGCTCTGAGCCGCTGTGCTGTGTGGCCACATGACTGTATTGATCATACAGTAAGAACACCTATCAGCACAGACCGTATAACCACCTTAACACACTTCCTGTTTAGCTAGGGCTGAACGATACCCCCCTTTCTATCACAATATATTCCTATAGATACGTTAAGAACCCAACAATCTTAAATCCATGTCATCACATAACCTACAGGTAGCTCTCGCCACAGTTGATGTCAAAGTGCAGCTTCTACCATCAGAAAAACCATTTGAGCAGAAGAAGCTCATAGCAGCTGTGAACATGGTGGTGGAAGTGTAATGGCGCAGCAGGGTGTGGAGATCTCTCCATCATAGAAACCACTATGAGATCTTTATTGTATCAGAGGGGGTTTGAGGAGAACCGAAGAGCGTCTGTACAAAGACTGACGCTGAAACATCACAGAGCTGAAAGAATTCCTCATGGAGGAGTGGGAACGTCGTTCTTCCAGTCGATGTCAGACGGTAGACGGTTCTAGAAACATCTCACTGACATTATTTCAGACAAAGGAGGAAAAACAGATATTAGGACAGAGGGGTCTGAACTTTATCCTCATAATAAGAGAACATTTCTGTTAATGATGTTTATTAATGATGTTTAAAGATGTTTCTTCAGTCGTGTGTGTTTAGTTGTATCAGCTCCGTCTCTCAGTGGAGATACAGTGAAGATCAGATGTTCAGATGTTTAAGCATGTTAGTCAGTGGTGTTTATGGGATGTGGGTTTTAAGATGTTTTTTGTTTTGTTTTTATAGGGTTGAAAATGTGATGTTGGTCCAGGGCAACAATGAGCTAATAATGTCAGTAATGAACGTCAGTCAGTGACAGACGCTGTAAATAGTATCTGCTGAAATATCGTTACCGTTTGGTTTTAAACGGTGATACTGAATTGTTAACATGAACCGGAATATGATCATTTCCTTTAGCACTGCTGCACAGGATCCGGTGGGATTTGTGGTGAAAACTGTGGTTCAATCTAACAACACTGATCAATCTCAACACGTCTTGAAGATACAGCCTCTTTGATGGTATCTCGGTGGTGCTCTTTTGATGCTTCTACACAGTGATATGTGGTATCCTGTGATGTAATGCTTTAGTAGCACTAATATCATGAATAAAGATGATGACGCTCTTTGATAAATGTCCTCTTTTGAATCCATATACAGTACGGTCTCGGGAACACTGTCCAAACTCAGCGAGCACCAAAGCTCAGGTGAGCTTATTACTGCGAGCATCAGGGCAGAACAGAACAGCACCGCTTTGTCCAAATCCTCCAGGTACGGTTTCACACCCTGCAGGGGATCCATCACCGCTTCCTGTCCTGGACCGTAGAGGAAGACTTCCTTCCCCTGAGTACCCTGTCCAGCCTTTCCCATTATGTGCCAATCACCCAATTACAGCCAAGCCTGAAGATGCAGCTATTCATCACAGAGATTCGCAGCAGCCTGCAGTGCAAATTTCACAGACCGATCGCGTTATCGTCTGCGTGCATTTCAGAGCGTTCCTGGTGTGCTACATCATTTGTTAAGCTTACAGTCTAAATGGCGGTGATAGCCATGGTCTATGGCCTGGCTTCTCTACCCTGTAATTGAGAGAATGAGGCTGGGAGGGAGGTTAATGATGAATGAGCAATTATCCAAACATCTGCTGCCTCCATATTTGTTTTCCAAGTGCTTCCAAAAAAAGAAAGGAAAAAATCCCAAAGGCGGTTTCATCCGCCCTGCCACCATCTCAGCTCCTCTGGCTCAAGCCTCGTCCTCCCAGCTGTTCTACCTGCCTCTGGAAATTTCCTGCGGATCCCCGAGAAACAAGCAGAAGGATATTCTAGGAAACAGAAGTGTCACTGCAACAGGGACTTGACCTGCAACTGAACTGCACAACCGCGCATCATATTTTTTGCATAACTTTCTATTTTACTCAGAGGAGCAGAGCACTGGAGGCCAGCTGCTGGTTGCATTACGGCTCTGACAGCTGGAAGGCCATTACCGTAACAGAGCTGCAGTGTAGGAGGTAACAAAGCAAAGTTAAGGGTCAGCTTGTGGACTGGTTCCTCTTCATAGATTAGCTTTCATCGATCAGGTCTTATCTCCATGACTGACGTTCTGCTGAGAGTGAGCTCCGGCCGGATGTGGGTAAGGAGGAGGCCCTGATCACTGTCTGCTGTCATTGATCTCTGTAGCCTCGAGGCTCATCCACTCTGAAGCCATGCAGAATGGCAAGTACAGGAACTACAAAGAAGTTCTAGAAGCTAGAAAAACATGACCATCATCCTTAAAACATAGTTCCACCCAAAAGGAATGAAATTCTGTCAGGTGGAACATTGTGAGACATGCAAATGATCCAAGCTTCACACTTGCTCAGGCCTGACTGACTTCCTTCACGGGAGAAGTTCGAAAGCAGTTTTAGCAGATGGAAGAGTGAGAGAGAGGACGCATCGTAGGGCTCCAGGGTGTGGGATGGTATTATTCAACTATTCCACACCATACTGGTCGAGCTGATATTGCCATAGCACACTGTTGGCAGCAGTGGGTAGAAGAAGGCATGCACCAGTGACATGATGGATCTGGGAGACCTACAGGAACCATACAGAGGGAGGACTGACGCATTGTCCAACATGTCCTTTATGAGTCATCCTGTCAGTGCAGCACCATTGGCAAAAGGCTGCACAACACAGGATAAACGCACACAGACCATTACAACGACTCCCCTTAACACCACATCGATGTGGTGGACTGTAATGGTGCTGTACCGGACTGTCATGGAGTCACTCAGACTGGCAGCTTCATTGACAAGTTCTGCTTTTGTCTCAAAAAGACAAAGACAAAAGAACGAATCTGTGTGTTCAGTGTTCCAGCAGTCTCATCTCCAGACCTGTCCCTGATTGAAAATGTGTGGACGCTATTGGACGCTCTATCAACACTCCACCCCTACCACACCATCTGCAGAACTGAGGGAGAACATTCAAGCTGCATGGGATGGATCATCACACCATTAGGAACCTCTACACCTCCATGCAGAGACGTCTGGCGTGTTGCGTTAAACCCGACGCCGTCCTGAGAGACACCACTTCTGTATGAGTAGATCAATAAATATTGATCAGATCAGAATACAGTTATTGATCCTGATCATCTGAGATTTATCCGTCTCAATAAGTAAATAACATTTTGAACACTGTACTGAAGTGGTTGTTTTCAGAGAGATCCTGTAGAATGGAAACAACAATAAAATGGCCAAGGGAAGCCAAAGCTGTGGAAGACAGCAGAACATCTCCCTGTCTAGCTGTATTTGGCATGCCTGGGTTTCTTCTGCACACAAGAAATGAAGCAGCTTACAGTCCCATACCACGAACATTCCACACCCCAATCAGACATGCATTCAGACTCGTCTTTTCACCATTGACCACTGCCACCCTTCCAGCTGGGAAAGCGCCAGGGATTGGTATGGAAAGCACTAGTGTTAGTATGGAAAGCACTTTCATGAAGCAGGTGGCAACTGGCAGGGGGAGATGAGTGAGACGGGATGGTGAATATCTCAGCAAGCCTCTCAGCAAACTCCTCGAGAGGTAATCAGCGGGTTGCTTTTTTTACTTTTCAAATGCTATTTGTTGATATGGAGGAGAACATGAAATCAAGCTCCATAAGTGTGGCACTCCAAAGCTGTGCAGATCTGACGCTCTGCAGAACGAGAGGCAGATTATGAGGTATTTTTAGGCTTCAAGACTTTAGGTTGATTGGCATGGGTTGCACTCTGCGTGCCCCAGCTCACCCGATCTACATTCCCAAACCTCAACATACACTCATTTGACTCCACCTTGGCTTCTGTGCAGGTGGTCTGACGAGAAACAGTCTGAGAACATTGGAATGTTACCATGTTTTTTGTACATGAGACGTAATGTGATGTAAAGATTTTATACCAGTACAATGTTTTTAGACCCACAGAGCCTTTGTTTATAAAACCGTACAGTTATGTGAAAATGTTAGGACCCCATTGAACTCCTATCATATTTAATCATCTGAACATCTGATCTTCACTGTATCTACACTGAGAGATGGAGGTGATGAAACTAAACACACACGACTGAAGAAATCACTTTTAAACGTGATTATCAGAAATTTCATTTACTTGTGAGGAAAAATATAGGACACGCCCACAATTATTACGACTTAAAAAAAAAACCTAAAATCTGAATCAGGTGCAGAACATCAGCTGCAATTGATCAGATCATCATTAGAGAGGACTTTGGACGAAGCCTCAGACATTAGTGTGGTTTGCTCTTGATTGTTGAAGTGAGTGGGATCATCATGATCAGATCCAAAGAGCTCTCTGAGATCTTCAGAAATAAGGTTGTAGATGCAGATGAGTCTGAGAAGGAATTGAAAAAGATCTCAGAAAAATTAGAAATCAGCCGTTCCACTGTCTGGAACATCATTTAGTGGAGAACATTTAGAACAACTGTCCACATGAGCAGATCAGACCATCCTACAAGTTCAGCCCAAGAGAAGAACCACAAGACGAGTAAAGAAAATCCAACAATCCTAAAATGTTCTTCACGGACCTCACCACAGCTGAGATCAAAGTGCAGCTTCTACCATCAGAAAGAGTCCAAACCAGTCTGATCTTCATGGAGGAGTTTAAGGAGGAAACTCTTACTGTCAAAAACATCAGGACAAAATTAAAGTTCTCCAGAGAACATCTAGACAAGGAGCAGGACTTCTGGAACAATGTGCTTTGGACACAAACCAAACACAGCATTTGAGCAGAAGAAGCTCATAGCAGCTGTGAAACACGGTGGTGGAAGTGTGATGGTTTGGAGCTGCTCTGCTGCAGCAGGGTGTGGAGATCTCTCCATCATAGAAACCACTATGAGATCTTTATTGTATCAGAGGGGGTTTGAGGAGAACGGAAGAGCGTCTGTACAAAGACTGACGCTGAAACATCACAGAGCTGAAAGAATTCCGCATGGAGGAGTGGGAACGTCGTTCTTCCAGTCGATGTCAGAGACAGTAGACGGTTCTAGAAACATCTCACTGACATTATTTCAGACGAAGGAGGAGAAACAGATATTAGGACAGAGGGTCTGAAATGTTATATATTTTATAAATGATCAAATGTCCAGTTGATTAAATATGTTAAAGACTAAGGTGTTCATGGGGTGTCCTAACTTCTGCACACGACTGTCTGTTGAGGTAAGTGAAGAAACGCTGTCTCCCGTTGAACACCAAGGTCCTGTGGCAGGCTTTTAGTGTGAGGATGCCCTGAAAGAGTCCGGGCAGCCGAGGTCAGGAGGTGTCGTATAACCTGACAGGGTGAGTCGAGCAACCACAGACACATCGTTTTGTCTACAACAGGCCCGGTTTCCCCTCAGGAGGGAGCTGAAATGAACACTAGCAGTAGCTCCACTGCTGGAGGTGCCAATGGTACACTGCCCAACACAGCACTCCTGAGCGACTCTTCCCACCTCTGTACGTCTCACTCCCCACAAAAACGAATCCCCTCTTCATTATTATTACTGCTTATGTCACCTTTTAAAGGATCAGAATCAGGTAACATAGAGAGAGTCACAGACCTGAAGAACTCCATGAAAGAGAACCCATAACCATGTTGTTCTGCGATTCCAGCACACACCACATTAGCAGACGCACCAATCAGAGTCCCATTGCCTGCAAGAGAACAGAGAACCAATCATCAATCATCATGTCTGTGAAGATCTAAAGCACCAACAGAATCACATTTATCTGTGTGAGGAACCTTTACACCTTCAGCGTCACATTTCTTTATGGAACCCAAAATGGTTCTTCTGTGAGTCCAATCGGAGAACCCTCTGTAGCACCTTCATCTGAGTTTGTTTTCTGCTGTCCACCGAGACTTCAGTCCTCCGTGCATTTCCAGAGACACTTTGTTTGGAGTGATTTTGATTTATCTTTTGAGATGATGATGTTCACTGAAATAATCTGCTGAATTCAGGTTTTCACTTCATATGGAGAGTCTGAGAAACCACTGGTCCTCAACACACTGCTGCTGAACCTAGTCTGCGACTGGAGGTTAAGGGGTCAGGATGAGGTTAAGATTAGGATCAGGGCCAAGATAATAAATCAGGACGGTTTCAATTTCTTTGACCTCCAAGGTGTTTCTTCACAAGCTACGGGTGATTTAAAGCAGTTAAAGGTACGACATGAACTCATGAGTCAGTTCAGTGAAAGGAGGCAGTACTTCATCATTAACGTCATGAAGGTTGGTTGTCCTCTACGAATTCTGCACCAGTACATCCAGAACTCCTGCATATTCTGCTTTATTGATTGCAGTTTAATGCTCTCTGCTGAGCACTCACAGCTTTTGGTGGATCAACAATGGAACAACCTTGAGCGACGAGGAGCCAAACCACTTTAGATGGCAGAAGAAGTCTTTCTGTCCTCATTTCAGCCCAGACAGGAAGACCATCTGATGAAGAGCAGAAGTCACCCCTTCATCAACTTATGTGGACTCCACCGCTGCTTCACACACTGCCAAATGATATGTAACTGGAAACCAGTCCAGACAGTCCGTACGTCGCTGGTCTGGCTGTGTTCTGCAGTAAGTGCTGAGATGTCTCTGCTCCTTTCCACTGAAGCTCCTCTCTAAGGGCGTGTTGTTCGGCTCTGCAGAAAATCCAGCTCAATATTACTAGTTCACATCTCAAAAGGTGCCATCGTGGCAATGGAGCCGGACGGCATCCTATCGATCAATAGCACATCCGTCACACCTCCTCCTATTAGGCCAGAGTGCTGCCACAACACTCGCTCCGTCCTCGCAGCCCACTGACGCCCAGGCACTCTGCTGAGATGGCCTCGAGACATAATACTCCTATAGAAGGTAGGCTTTCAGCAGAATTAGGAGACAGCACAAGTTCTCCCTCTTCTCTGCTTTCTGCTACGTCTCAAACGGGAGTCTCTGCATTGATTTTCTATATGCTAAGGAAAGAGCACCGTAGGCTGGAGTGCAGCTCTGACCTGCCTTCAGAATCTATCATCATAGAAGAGAGAAAACCATGTTCACGCGAACAGCCAGCGTTCAGAAGACAACCGGATTGATTCAACCTCATACAGCGCATTCTTCCAGGGAGCCTTGGGCTGTGTTCTAGATATGACGCACGTCTTATCTAGACATCATGATTGGATATGCTGTGATACTATAACGATATTTTTTAAGTTTGCTGGATGTTTTGATCAAAACATTTATTTATGTCTGTAATTGTTTACGTTGTAGATTTAAAGGACTATGACACTTTTGTATTGATCAGATTGACAAGGATATTCCTACGTTATTCAGTTATTAATCATATATATGTGTGTGTGATCCACTCGTACCAGCACAACACACACTAACACACCACCACCATGTCAGTGTGACTGCAGTGCTGAGAATGACCCACCACCCACATAATATCTGCTCTGTGGTGGTCCTGTGGGGTCCTGATCATTGAAGATCAGGGTGAAAGGAGGAGAATGAAGTATCAGAGAAACAGATGAACTACCGTCTGAATTATAGAACCACAAAGGAGGTGGTCATAATGTTGTGGATGATTAAAAACCAGTACATTTACCAGCATGAAGATCAGAAACTGCACTCTTCAACGTTTGAGTGTTGGGTTTCGAGAGTTAATTAAACCGACTGGGTTGTTAAACGGTTGTTGTGTCGGTTGTTCCAGGTTGAACTGTTGTTTACGGAACTGGAAATGTGACTGACCTCCTAAACAGGCTCCCATAGCCAAGGCGAAGATAAGAGGTTTCACAGGCAAGTTGACGTCAGCGTCTTGACTGAGGTTGAGCAGCACTGGAATCTGTCAGGCAGACAGAACACACAACAACAATGAAAGAACAGTTCCAATTAGACTTAGATACAGTTCAGACCAAAACAATAGTAGTTCACTGTAACTACACTGAGAGATGGAGCTGATAAAACTAAACACACACGACTGAAGAACCTTCTTTAATCATCGTTTATAAACATCATTAACAGAATTAATTGTAGGGAAAAAGTTGACATTGTCAGATGTTTCTAGAACCGTCTACCGTCTCTGACATCGACTGGAAGAACGACGTTCCCACTCCTCCATGCGGAATTCTTTCAGCTCTGTGATGTTTCAGCGTCAGTCTTTGTACAGACGCTCTTACGTTCTCCTCAAACCCCCTCTGATACAATAAAGATCTCATAGTGGTTTCTATGATGGAGAGATCTCCACACCCTGCTGCTGCAGCTCCAAACCATCACACTTCCACCACCATGTTCACAGCTGCTATGAGGATCTTCTGCTCAAATTCTGTGTTTGGTTTGATCCAAACATGTCTTCTGTTACTGTGTCCAAATAATTCAGCTTTGGATTCATCTGTCCAAAGCACATTGTTCCAGAAGTCCTGCTCTTTGTCTAGATGTTCTCTGAAAAACTTTAGTTTTGTCCTGATGTTTATTGACAGTAAGAGTTTCCTCCTTAAACTCCTCCATGAAGATCAGACTGGTTTTTTCTCTTTCTGATGGTAGAAGCTGCACTTTGTCATCAGCTGTGGTGAGAGATACCTGTAGGTCCATGATGAACATTTTAGGATTGTTGGATCTTCTTTACTCATCTTGTGGTTCTGCTCTTGGGCTGAACTTGTAGGATGGTCTGATCTGGTCATGTGTGAAATTGTTCTAAATGTTCTTGTAAATGATGTTCTGGACAGTGGAACGACTGATTTCTAATTGTTCTGAGATCTTTTTAAATCCCTTCTCAGACTCATCTGCATCTACAACCTTCTATCTGAAGATCTCAGAGAGCTCTTTGCAGGAGCCTGTCTTATTTAAGCCTCAGACATTAGTTTGGTTTGCTCTTGATTGTTGAAATGAGTGGGATCATCATGATCAGATCCAAAGAGCTCTCTAACGATGGTCAAATCATTAGCAGCTGATGTTCTGCAGCAGATTCTAATTTTAGGTATTAAGGTATAATAAATGTGGGTGTCCATACAGTAGTGTGCAAAAGTTTGGGAACCCTTGGCCATATGACACACATTCTGATGCATTGCTGGTACAGAGGTGATGCAGAAAGCTCTGAATAATGATGATTCTTCATCTGAACATCATCAAAGCATTGCCTCTAAATCTGGACTCTGAAGCACCTTCCTTGCAGGCCTGTTAACAGATTGAGTCATCTTTCCGTATCACATGGCTCAGGGGGAAAAAATCAATAAACAGCGACATTGGATTTTTCTATTTTCTCTCCTTTACTTACAGACACACTGCATGAATCAACAGTGTCAGAAAAATTGGATGGAGATGAAAATATGGTTCAGCTGCTGCTGTATGTTCTGCAATTCACTGCAACTGTGTCAGCCAAGAAACACAGCTAATATTGACACAGTCAAACGGTTCTTCTCTGAGACGGTAAGACGCGGACAGAATAAAATACAGCAAAATAGAGACGAGTAAAGATGGCATAATGAGACTGATCGGTCTTAGTATAATAATAATAATAATAATAATAATAATAATAATAATATTAATAATAATAATAATAATGATAATAACAATAATAATAATAATAATAATAATACTGATGATAATAATAATAATAATAATAATAATAATGATAATAATAATAATAATAATAATAATAATGATAATGATAATAATAATAATAATAATAATAATAATAATAATAATGATAATAATAATAATAATAATAATAATAATGCTGGATCAAATATGGGAGGGATTGAAAGAATGAACCCTATTCAGCCATGTAACAAATCTAGCCTGAAACAATGAACTCCAGAAGTTCCTTAAATGGTTCTGTGAGCAAAGACATAGAAGAACCAATTCTTGTTCTTAATATCTCAAACTATTTATATGTCCTGATGATACAAATACACCAGAAACATCTGTCACCATGACGATGTGAGGCCCACATGGGTGAATACTGGGCTAGATGGGTGCCAGGTGGGCATGGGTTCTGATATGCTTTTATATACATTGTATATTTATCATCTAGAGTGTTTTTGATCATCAGCCCCGCCCCCTCTCTCTGATCAGTCAGAGTCTGTATGCAGGTTGATCATCAGCCCCGCCCCCTCTCTCTGATCAGTCAGAGTCTGTGTGCAGGTTGATCATGTTCACGTGGGCAGAGCAGTAAACATGCACTGGAAGCTCCTTTGGTTTTTAAACTAATAAATGTGGGCCGATTTCTAAGCTGGATTACTGAGTTATAAGAG
This sequence comes from Acestrorhynchus altus, assembly GCA_034509495.1. Taxonomy (NCBI): domain Eukaryota; kingdom Metazoa; phylum Chordata; class Actinopteri; order Characiformes; family Acestrorhynchidae; genus Acestrorhynchus; species Acestrorhynchus altus. The sequence continues at coordinate 474,837 of CM067504.1, read as the reverse complement.
AAATAGAGGCAGAGAAAGACAGAAAGACAGACAGAGAGACAGAGACATTGAGAACTGCATTCAGAGCCACAGGAAAGCGTTTTGTGTATCTCATCATTATGCTCTTAGTCGGTGTGGTGCTGCTGAGTCTTTATCCTCCGTGCCAGACTGCCATGGACCACCACTAACCCCCCTTTTCACTTTGTGCTTGTTTATTGGCAGAGAAAATCCATTAGCTTCAAAAATCATGCTCAGCGACCTTGAGTAAGTTTCTGGGGTCTGCCAGGACAGAATTATAGCTTACGCTCTCTATGATTTGTCGTGGATGTCCTACAGAAGCAGGCTGTTAGATGTTGTGTTGATGGTTATTGTTGCATAGAAATAGAAATATGATTGAAATGATGGGATTAGTTCTGGTAATTGTAGTCTGTGTGGGCTGATTCCGTTACACAGTTCTGCTCCAGTCAGCAGGACTAATCAGAGACGCTGCAGATGCACTGATGCACTCATACAGATGTTCTTCAATTGTGTGAAGATATGAGACTGTACATGTGATCATATTTCATTCATTTCTATTAAACCTCTGCAACATGTGATTATCTAAAAGAATTAGTAAACAATTTAATAAAATAAAAATCTAAAATAAATTCAGTTCAAATTAATATCAGAAGTAAGATCTGTGCACTGCTGGAAAGATACATACAGCAGCTCAGGTTCTGGGGTTATCTCTTAGAACCTAAAACCTGCATACAGACTACTGATCAGAGAGAGGGGGCGGGCTGACGCTGAACCTGCATACAGACTCTGACTGATCAGAGAGAGGGGGCGGGGCTGACGCTGAACCTGCATACAGACTCTGACTGATCAGAGAGGGGGGGCGGGGCTGATGCTCAACCTGCATACAGACTCTGACTGATCAGAGAGAGGGGGCGGGGCTGATGCTCAACCTGCATACAGACTCTGACTGATCAGAGAGAGTGGGCGGGGCTGATGATCAACCTGCATACAGACTCTGACTGATCAGGAGAGAGGGGCGGGACTGATGGCATCCCTGACCCAGATATTGGGTTATAGAAGAAAATGAGAAGAGAGGGCTGTTTGCTCAAATTTCAAAATAAAAGTCTTGAGAAGAGATAAAACTGATACATACATTAATAATAAAAATAATAAATGATATTGAAGTTATTTTATATATTATGTGACCAGAGCCCAGTATTTTGAAAAGCTTAGAGTACAAATAACTCGTCAAAATGTTTGTATGTTCAGCTCTAAAATAGCCTGGATTTGTTTTTAGTCCTTATAAGTGAAATGGAAAAAAATACTTCAATTCTGTTCAGATTTACATCTCAACGTCTCCTATAAGTACGGTTCTAATGTTTGGGTGAATAAACTTTCGTCAAACATTGAAAACATCCCACAGAATTGGCCTCAAGTTCTGAATGTTCAACGCACAGGTTCCCACTGTGTGTTCTACAGCGTTCCACTTTCAGAGTAAGACCGGCTTTAGACGCTTTCACAGGAGGCTGGACGCTCTCGGCTCAGCGGGTCTGAATACATTTCACAGCACTACAGTGATTACATTTCTACTACATCTCCCATCCGGCTCACTCAGACGTGACACGGCCCGAGAGGAAGGAGGGGCCAGAGAGCCCCAACAACCTTACAATTGAGCTGACAAGAAAATAGCAGTTTTGTCTTTGAGTAGAACACAAATAACTATTCACATTTCATCTGGAAAGAGAGAAGCCCCCCGAACCAATGCTGGAAGCTCCTCTGTGCTAGTACAGCCCTCTGTGTTGTGTCATATCTGATATCCTTTCCCAAACGCCTCTTTCACAATGAACTCATTTTAGATATTCATTATGTTGTCTATGAGAGCTGGAAAAAGAACACAGGGATGAGTATCCGTGGTAGCAGCCACACGGCATTCCTTTTCCGGCCAAGATGAAAGGGGAGGAGAAAAGGAGCTGGGAAAGAACGGCCGTGTCCACAAGCCTCTGAAGAGTGGTCTCTTAGAGATGACTCGGATTCAGGCTCCATTTTCCATGAACATCACTGAACAAAGAACAGAGAAGATGTTTTGGAGAGCAGAGGTGGACCTTTGAGGACATCATGCAGCTCAACACTACAAACATCCACCAGGCCGTCAGAACCAAACCCTGAGGTGGATTTTTACTTGCTGGACCAGAAAGGCCTCCCACTGTAAAATAGTGACCCCACCAGTGATCCACTTTAATATCCAACTGATTAAATCCCAGTTTAATTACTAAAGGAGCTTCCAGTGCATGTTTACTGCTCTGTCCATGTGAACATGATCAACCTGCATACAGACTCTGACTGATCAGAGAGAGGGGGCGGGGCTAATGATCAACCTGCATACAGACTCTGACTGATCAGAGAGGGGCGGGGCTGATGCTCAACCTGCATACAGACTCTGACTGATCAGAGAGAGGGGGCGGGGCTGATGCTCAACCTGTTAACAGACTCTGACTGATCAGAGAGAGGGGGTATGGCCACGGGATCAACCCTGCACCTCTACATAGAGGAAAATGAGAAGGAGGGCTTGTCACACAGTGTTTATACTTCAGAATAAAAGTCTGGAGAAGGGATAAAACTGATACATAAATAACAAAACAAATAAAGGATATTCAGGTGTTTTTAATTTTATTTAGGCCAATGGTCAAGTACTTTTAAGAACTTATTATTATTAAGTGTTTGTAGTTGACTTTACTATGATTCATTACAGTTTATTTCTACAGCACCTATAGAAACATAGAACAAAGCAAAAAATCCTGGACCACTGAAATGTAATATTAATAGTGTAGGATTTTTCATGCTATGTTCAATTTAATGTAATTTAATGAATGTAATGAATCATATCCCAGTAGAGATGTCACCCACATAATGAAATTAAACAGGAATATTGATGAGTACAGTGTCACAGTAATTTTATCATTAGAAATAAAGCACAAATCCATCAATTTGTTTAAGTTAGTGTTTCAATGTCCTTTACAGGAAAAGGAAAAGAAATCCCGTTAATACGAGTTACTGTGAAATTGCTCCGGTTCCAACAGACCCGAGATCAGAAAACGATCTGCTGTTCTACTGTTTAAACGTCCTGCTACAGTTTCACTCCTGAGGGTCTTTCTGTCGGAACAATCAGAGCAGCAACAGGAAACCACACGACATTAAACAACAGTGAGTAACTGCACCCGCAGTACTGTACACACACTGATTATGAGACGAACCAGATATCACATATTTGATCCAAACACACTCTCTGATGTGTCTGACCACTGAAGTGGACAGACAAACAAAGAACGCAGAGAGAGAGAGAGAGAGAGAGAGAGAGAGAGAGAGAGAGAGAGAGAGAGAAATAGAGAGAAAGAGAGAGAGAGAGAGAGAAATATGGAAAGAGAGAGAGAGAGAGAGAGAGAGAGAGAGAGAAGAGAGAAAGAGAGACAGAGAGAGAGAGAGAGAACAGAGAGAAAGAGAGAGAGAGAGACAGACAGAGAGAGAGAGAGAGAGAAGAGGAGAGAGAGAGAAAGAAAGAGAGAGAGAACAGAGAGAAAGAGAGAGAGAGAGACACATGAGAGAGAGAGAGAGAGAGAGAAAGAAAGAGAGAGAACAGAGAGAAAGAGAGAGAGAGAGACAGACAGAGAGAGAGAGAGAGAGAGGTGATAGGCTCTTTGATGAAAGTCTACAAAATCGATGTGATCCATTACCTCCGGAGCTGAGCTCTAAATATACAGCGTTGTTCTGCTTCATGTTTACCTTTTTCCTCTTAAATAGAAGATGAAGAATCAGGAGAAATGAAAAAATGACAGAAGAAAAGATAAAGAGCAAAGAGAGAAAAGAAGCAAGATCTGAAATCTAAAACTGGTCTTAGAATTTTAGATCAACTTAAACCCAACTTCCACTTTTTTCTCAAAATAAGCCTGAATTTAAATCACTGAACATTAGAGTTAATTTAGGAAATATATTTCATTCATTAAATTGAGAGAAACCTCACTCCAGCTGAACATACAGACTCTGACTGATCAGTAAAGGGGGCGGGGCTAAAGACGTCACTCATCCAAATGTTGGGTTACCGCAGAAAAGGACATTCTGGTGTTTTTATTTTATTTGGACCAAAGTCAGGAATTTTAAATAACTTATTATTATTATAAACATCCTGATAATCACTGTAATCATTAGAAATAACTCATTAAATGACCCTAATAGAAAAGATCTGTTCATCTTTACATCTTAAATGATGACAAATGTGATTAATCTAGAGAGATAAGAAGATGGGAGGAGATGGGTGGAGGAGGGGGTGATGCTGGGACAGTGGGGTTTATGTATGGCAGTGGTTAAGGCGTGGTCTCCAAAAGCCTCTTCATAACTCCACTACTCCCAGCTCATTAAGCTTTAGGTGAAGGTTGAAGAAGATAGACTTCATTCGTTGAACATTAGAGATGATTGAAGGGACATGAACTTAAATGTAGACTTAGTTTAAGGGAAATAAGATTAAGTCAATGAACTTTAGTGTCTCTACTCTTGAATTTCAGATCTAGTTTTAAAGTAGGACACAGCTGAAGAACTGCCCAATGCCAGACTCCATCCCTTCTTTAGAAATCTAATGGTGTGACTGGTTGAGCGGGACTGGTGTTTTTAAGAGGGCAGCTGCAGTGGATTGTGTCACGCTGTTCATTTGACCGGCCCACCGGTCTCTCCAGCTCTCCACTCAATCACACACGACACAATATCCAGCACTTTACAGCAGTGTGAGACTCTCAGCTTTCAGGACAGGAAGCGTTTATAAAGATGTCTCTCTGTATCGTGATGTTGGACTTCAAAGACAATATTATAACCCTGAAAAGAAACAACCCAGACTGGGAATCGGACCCCAGTCTCCCACATGGTGTGGTGGTCTTATCGGTTGCGCCACACCAATCTGGATAAAATATGATCACGCAAGAATTAGGATGAGATTGATAGAACTTTAATTCTATAATTTGAACAATTGGAGTGAAGAAAGAGAGCAAACAGCCCCTCTCATTTTCCTCCATAATTGGGCCAGCTTCGTCCCCTCTCTCTGATCAAATAGAGTCTGTATGGTTGATCATCAGCCCTGCCCCTCTCTCTGATCAGTCAGAGTCCGTGATTCAGGTTGATCATCAGCCCCGCCCCTCTCTCTGATCAGTCAGAGTCTGAATGTAGTGTTGATCATCAGCCCCGCCTCCCTCTCTCTCTGGGATCAGTCAGAGCCCGTATGCAGGTTGATCATCAGCCCCGCCCCTCTCTGATCAGTCGAGTCATGCAGGTTGACCATCAGCCCCGCCTCTCTGATCAGTCAGAGTCTGTATGCAGGTTGATCATCAGCCCCGCCCCCTCTCTCTGATCAGTCAGAGTCTGTTCACGTGGACAGAGCAGTAAACATGCACTGGAGGCTGCTTTGGTATTTAAACCTGGGATTGAATTCAGTTGGAAACGAGTGAATTATAGTAGTATTCTAATCTGAATTACTCTCTGATCTCTGCTCTCTGGAATGATGGAGGTCATCCAGTAGTTTTGGGATGAGGTGAGAAGTTAGGGATAAAATGGGATGGTGATCATCCAGCATCCTGACCTACTAACTCACATGGCTGAAAGTAATCCAACCCTCAAAGCAATGTTCCACAATCTAGTAGAACATCTTCACTGGTCAGTTACTCCAACAAAGGGATAAACTTTAAATACCCTTAATTTCAGAAGAAACAGTAAAGGAGATGCTGTCCCAATACTTTTGCCATGCCAATATAAATGCCTGATGATAAAAACATATAATTATCGTGCAGATTCTGAACCTTTTCCTCTATTTATGATATTTATTAATGATGTTTAATAATGATGTTTTAAGATGGTTCCTTCAGTTTGTGTGTTTAGTTGTGTCCTCCTCCATCTCTCAGCGTAGATACAGCGAAGATCAGATGTTCAGATGATTAAATGTTCTATGCTACTGTGTTCCAGGGTGGTTCTAACTTTTCCACATGAATGCATTTTCTGAAGAGGTATAAAAACAAACACGAGTGTGTGACACGAAGCTTTTTACCATGGTGGCAGTGAAGGGGATGTTGTCTATGAGGGAGGAGGCCAAGGCTGAGACCCACATGACCAGGATGATGGCGATGGCCAGCCGCTCTGCCTCTGGCACAGCCTGACAGAGGAGATAACAACACAAACATGTTACTACCAAACACCTGCTTTGTGTAAACACACATCAGCCAGCAGGCCATTACACATTACACACACACACACAAGCCAATGTGTGTGTGTGTGTGTGTGTGTGTGTGTGTGTCACTCTCTCGCCTCACAGCCCTGCGGATGCCAACGGTGAGGTGGGAGGTCTAACAGGCTGTGTGTTCATGACACACATACACTGCATTCATTATCATTGCACTCACAGTCTGTTACTCTATGACACATGCACACACACACACACACACACACACACACACACACCCAGAACGACGTGTGGGACTGCAGTTCTGTAGTGAAGGAAGACGAAGGTGATGAGGATCAATAACTGATGATAACTGTAGTCTGATCTGATCAATATTTATTGATCTACCATATGAAGTGGTGTCTCTCAGGACTAAGGCCGGGTTTAACGCAACACGCCAGACGCCCTGCATGGAGGTGTAGAGGTTCCTAATGGTGTCCAGATGATCCATCCCATGCAGCTTGAATGTTCTCACTCAGTTCTGCAGATGGTGTGGTAGGGGTGGAGTGTTGATAGAGCGTCCAATAGCGTCCATTTTCAATCAGGGACAGGTCTGGAGATGAGACCGACCACGGCGTAGTATCTGTGTCTTCAAGACGAGATCTTGAGATCAAAAGGTGTTTGCTTTGTTTTCTCTCTCTGTCTCTCTCTCTCTCTCTCTCTCTGTGTGTGTATGATATGTGTGTGTGTGTGTGATATGTGTGTGTGTGTGTGTGTGTGTGTGTGTGTGTGTGTGTGTGTGTGTGTGTGTGAGTGTGTGTGTGTGTGTGTGTGTGTGTGTGTGTGTGTGTGTGTGTGTGTGGATCTGTTCCCCAGCAGCACCTGTCATGAGTAATTACAGTGAATGTTAAAGGGCTCCGAACCAAACACAAGCTGACGGCTCCATCAGAGTGTGATCTCCATCCAGCCGCAGCAGCAGCAGAGCAAAAATCTCCATCTAACTGTAATATGACCCTCCAAACCAACTACAGTCAGCAGTCAGGCATAAAGATGACAACTTCAGCCTCAGTCAAGACCATGTCCCTTCACCGGGTCCTTCAGCCTCCAGCTGTTACACTGCTTATTATTAATAATATCAGTCAGCCAATTTCAGTTCTGACCAATAGAAACGCGACTCTGTTCATACTCTAGGAGATGCATTTAAACTAACCCAGTCTTCCAAACCCAACCAACCATCACAGCGCCATGTCTCTTTCTCACACCATCTGCAGCACCACCTGACTGTCTGACTGTGTTCGCTTCAGGACAAGCAGTTCCAGAGAAACCACCTGCAGTGATTATACAATAAAGTTTCATTAGAACCTGTCACGGAAGGTTCTGTTTTAGCAGAGACGTCTCCCCAAATATTTATGAGGTCTGTTATCTCACTATCCCACCACTGAACACCCCCCACTGCATTCCTCAGGATGAGGGAATTCAGAGTCCGTGACTCACAGAAAACAAGAATGTGAGTCAACTGCCTCTGTATTCCATATGGACTACAGCTCAAACCCAAATATGAGTGGCCCAGTTTTCTGAGCATGACTTGCAGAGTTGTTGGGAGGTTAAACCTCAGTGTCATCAAGGACCGAGAACAGTCCACCAACCAAACGCCCAGCCGATAAAGGCCCTGTGGTCAGTCCCAGAGCACTGACTAAGGATTGGGGAGGATGACCAATACGGAACTGTGCAAAACAGATGAGCTTCGTCTCTGACTTTACATCTGAGCAAGGTGGAGACACTCGGTAGGAGCGTCTCATAGAGTGGACAATGAAAGGAGAACCGAGGAGGTGGCCATAATAGACGAAGAGTTTTCCTGATACTTACTTTTATCAACAGTGCCGTCTGAGCTCCAATGTAGTCAATGAGCTGCAACAGGGCCAAAGCCTTTAAAGACAAAGAGAAAACAGGAGAAGTGTATTAGTGTCTGTGGGTCAATGAAGAAAAGACAACACAAAGGAAGTCTTAGAGCAGCGTTTAACCGCACTGTCCCAAATGTCCGTCCACTGAAGTGTCCGTTTTCAACACGCAGCCTCTTCAGGCACTGTTTGTTCGAGAACACGGTGGTGATGGTAGTGTCTGTGTGTGCTGGCTCTGTGTGGAGAGCAAAAATTTTATCTTCGAAGTTGTGCTGAGCTCCCTGCCAGACCCCAGGGTGGAGACTCCCGCTGTTGTCCTGTCCTACTCGCAAAACAAAGGATTAAACACCAAGTGCAAAATAGCCAGGCAGCACTCTCTCCATGACTGGGCTACTTCCATGTCGCCGGCTTCTGTCCCTGCGTCTTATGTGGAAGTTATATACTATCATGATACTGTAAACAATCCATCTAAACACTGTGGATGTACATAAAACATCATCAGCACAGTATCAGCAGTGCCCTCCAATCAGTGTGTGTGTGTGTGTGTGTGTGTGTGTGTGTGTGTGTGTGTGTGTGTACTCTCCTCCTTCACCCTGATCTTTCACGATCAGGACCCCACAGGACACCACAGAGCAGATATGATGTGGTAGGTCATTCTCAGCACTGCAGTCACACTGACATGGTGGTGGTGTGTTAGTGTGTGTTGCTGGTACGAGTGGATCAGACGCAGCAGTGCTGCTGGAGTGTTTAAACATTGTGTCCACTCACTGTCCACTCTATCAGACACTCAGCTCATCTGTTTCTACACCGCTGAAGATCAGGGTGAAAGGCTGACAGTGAGGGTCTGACAGTGAGGGTCTGACAGTGAGGGTCTGACAGTGGGGGTCTGACAGTGAGGGTCTGACAGTGAGGGTCTGACAGTGAGGGTCTGACAGTGAGGGGAGCACTCCCCTGCGCGGGTCATTTTTTAATTGTGATCACTAAAACGTAAAGTGTGTGAATTGTGAATTTTACTCCATGAGCACAAACAGTGCAGCGAAGAACAGTAGTGTGGCCCACTCCACTCTATGCAGGATGATCTCAAAGTCCTGAATATCAGCCAAAATCAGCAACCACAGAGCCCCCAAGACCGCAATCCAACCTGCGGGACACAAACAACACGTCTCCAGAAAACATCTAAAACAGCTTCCTCCATTTTAATGAAGGTTAAATGAGCTGCTTTAAATACTATCAATAACAACTCTATTGTATTTAACAATAAAACACAGAGAAATGTAAACTGTTTTCCACCAAATATGGTGGAGAAGGAAGGTTATGTGTCTCAAATCTTCATTTTTAGGTTTTCCCAAAAGGCTACTGTAGATATCTAGTGATGTAAGTTTCTTCACAATAAAAATCAACATGCAAACACTTCCCTCAAATGCTGTTAAGAATCTCATAAATGATCTCAGAACAATTAGAAATCAGATGTTCCACTGTCCAGAACATCACATGACCAGATCAGACCATCCTACAAGTTCAGCCCAAGAGCAGAACCACAAGATGAGGAAAGAAGATCCAACAATCATAAAGTGTTCATCACAGACTTACAGGTAACTCTCACCACAGCTGATGTCAAAGTGCATCTTCTACCATCAGAAAATACTTATCCAGAGAACATCTAGACAAAGATCAGGACTTCTGGAACAATGTGCTTTGAACAGATGAATCCAAAGCTGAATTATTTGGACACAGCAACAGAAGACATGTTTGACACAAACCAAACACAGTATTTGAGCAGGCTAGCTCATAGCAGTTGTGAACATGGTGGTATGGGAGTGTGATGGTTTGGAGCTGCTCTGTTGCTGCAGGGGGTGGAGATCTCTCCATCATAGAAACCACTATGAGATCTTTATTGTATCAGAGGGGTTTGAGGAGAACGTAAGAGCGTCTGCACAAAGACTGACGCTGACACTACAGAGCTGAAAGAATTCCGCATGGAGGAGTGGGAACGTCATCCTTACAGTCGATGTCAGAGACAGTAGACGGTTCTAGAAACATCTCACTGACATTATTTCAGAAGAAGGAGGAGAAACAGATATTAGAGGTCCTAACTTTTTTGACAACAAGATGCCGACTGTTGAGCTAGAAACGTTCATTACTCGTTGAGTCCATTAGTCTCATGACTGGAGTGATTCTGTGTCGGAGAGAAACGTAAACAGTAACTCCTTCAAAAAACGAACACAGCAGACAGTCAGACCGACTGACCCAGCGCTGCAACCTACAATCAAACATTCACTCAGACACATCCTTCAATCAGCGGGAGTCACCGTAAACAGTGGCACTCAATTAAAACCAACTCCTAATAACACACACACACACACAAGCACACACACTAACACACACACACACACACACACACTAACACACACACACACACACACTCCAACACACACACAAGCACACACTAACACACACACACACACACTAACACACACACACACTAACACACACACACACACACACACACACACAACACACACACACTAACACACACACACACACACACACACACACTAACACACACACACACACACACACACAGAGTTCCAAAGTCAAACACCACAGTCTTCATCACCATCATACAGGACTAAACCTAGAGGCAAACTGGAACATCCAGTCTCCAAACACAGTGTGACCAGTCTGAGTGCCCAGTGACCGGCCAGTTTAATCCAGGACTATATTTATTCTTCTGGGCTCAACAACAAACTTCTGCGTCTGTCACTGAATGGGTTCCTTTCCTGGTTCTGGGTTGATTAAATCCACACTTTCACACACGTTTTTTCACTGTGAATTTCATTTAAACAATGCTAAGACCTACAGCTTCCACCTTTATGAACACAGTAGTCAAACAGCATGACCAAAATCACCACATTGGTCATGCTGGTTGACCAACTATGTAGTACTGGACCACCAACAGGACCAGGATCTAAACACATTGTGCTGGATTTCTTTTCTTTCACCTGAATGACCAGGTTTTCAACCACTTTAAACCTCACACACCAGCTTAGACCATCCAAATCTGCAGCTCTAGAGCTGACATTCAGAGAGCAGAAGCCATTATATCTGAGAGCACAAAGTGAGTTTTGATCTATTGCATGAACTCTTCACAGCTAGCCCATGAAGGAACAGAGGACTTCATTTCACTGTACAAGGTGGACATCGAATCTGACGCATCCGGCATATTGTATGAAACACCATCCTCATTTGGAGATACCATCATCCTAATGCTGCCAGCCTTCATCCTCACTACCATCATGATCATGAAAACACACGGATAGGAAGATACTTCCATGAATTAATCAATACTCTGATTAAAGTAATCACTAACACACCGTGAGTGATCTGATTTCTCTATCGACTGTGTTCACACGTTCACGCAGAAACATCTTACACACTCAATCTTGTCCCATTGTCATCAAACAAACACAATTTGAGACTCCTAGATGAGCAATCAGACTGACCCAGCAGTGCCCCCAGAACACCCACCAGCAGTCGGAGCACTGACTATGAAACTCCAACAAGACCATGCTATAAACAACACCGTTAATTAAACAAACCAAGCTATGAAGACCTCAAACCCACTGAGATCTTTTGGAGCAGTGCATGGAAATGTAAGGTGTTTAAGGTGTAGTTTGATCTTAGATTAAGATCCCGTTTATGTTTAGAATAAATGTAGATTATTGTTATTTGAGTTGTAGGCTGACGTTTGGTTGAAGTGTAAATTAAGGTGTAGGTTAAGGTTAGATCAAGGTGTAGAATTACAGTAGTGTTGGATTTGATAAGTCAACTCTCTGAGGAACCCCTGCAATTCTTTATTCTTCAAAAGACGTCCTGTTTTCTCTGAATGTCCCATTATTTTTGGAGTGGTGACAGGACTCCTGAAGACACACATAAGGCTGATTAAGCTGTGCGCAGTGTAAACACTGGTCTATGGGGTCTGTATATAGAGACACTGTTTCAGCAGACCACACAGAGAGCCTGTGCTGCATCTGAAAGACCCCCGAGGGACGATATGCGCTAATTAATCATGTAATGTGTACATGCTCCATCTGGAGTCTGTTAAAACCACTCGTGTTCTCTTCCGTGCTGCTTAAAGACCCCTGGAAAACAGCAATCCCCGTCCCTCCCACTGCTTCCCGAAAGCCTCTGATTGACGAGCTGTCAAAACGACATGTCCGGCTCGCCAATACGGAACCTCGGTGTGTGAATCTTTCACTCTTCTTCAGCCTGATCTTACACACTCCTCCTTCAGGTTCAGGTCTCTTAGGGTCTGACGTCCCTGTTTCTGTTCGATTTCTGGACAATCACACAAAACGAAACAGAGAAACTGGGTGTGACGTGATGTGGTGTGCAGCTCATTGCCTGTAGCCCAAATCCTTCTGGTCTGACTGGTTTAATGGCCAGTACAACATAGTGTCCTGATGGCTGGAAAGTACATGATACATCTGGTCTTTGCACCATTTACCTGTTCAGGCCAGCTGAGCACAGCACGACCTCACCAGCAAAACAGCCAGCACGACGGCCCCCTGTCACACCCCATCAGGCCACTGCTGCCGGTGCCTCGGCCAGCTTTTCCATCACACCAGCCAATGGCCTTAACATAATGGACACCGAGAGCGGGACACTAATGGGACGGAGCGGAAATGACTGGAGGAATGGCATGAAGAATGGAAAGGGGAAACGTGGGCAGCTGGGATGATGGAGATTGTAGACTTGTTGTGCAGTAAATGAGTATTTACAAATATCACCCCGTTACATGTTCCTGTTATTCACTGTTGTTCCTTGTTATACACTGTTACATGTTCCTGTTATTCACTGTTACATGTTCCTGTTATACACTGTTACATGTTCCTGTTATTCACTGTTACATGTTCCTGTTATACACTGTTACATACCTTGTTATACACTGTTACATGTTCCTGTTATACACTGTGTTACATGTTCTCGTTATACCGTTACATGTTCCTGTTATTCACTGTTACGTTCCTTATACACTCGTTACATGTTCCGTTATTCACTGTTACATGTTCCTGTTATTCACTGTTACATGTTCCTGTTATACACTGTTATATGTTCCTGTTATACACTGTTACATGTTCCTGTTATACACTGTTACATGTTCCTATTATTCACTGTTACATGTTCCTGTTATACACTGTTACATGTTCCTGTTATACACTGTTACATGTTCCTGTTATTCACTGTTACATGTTCCTGTTATACACTGTTACATGTTCCTGTTATAAACACAAACCATATCATTTCGACTATTTATAGCAAATACACAGATCAACATTAACCTCAACCGTTATGTAACGTTATGTCTTTACGTCTCAGTGAGGTTGTGGTAGAGCCTGACAGAGTAACAACACAAAGACCTCAGGGAGCCCATACACACTTCCAGAGTCACCAATTGTCCCATAAAACTACAGACTCAGGGACGCCCACTATGACCCACACTGCGATGTATCTTGGTCAAGCCTGGTCAGTCTAAAAGAAACCTATACTCATTTTCAAAACCTCTAACTCTCTCTGTCTCTTCTCTCTCCGTCTTCTCTCTCTCTCTCTCTCTGGTCTCTCTCTCTCACTCTCTCTGTCTCTCTCTCTCTCTGTCTCTACTCTCTCTCTCTCTGTCTCTCTCTGTCTCTCACTCTCTGTCTCTCACTCTCTCTCTGTCTCCGCTCTCTCCGCTTCT
>CM067504.1:443539-456039 GCA_034509495.1 Acestrorhynchus altus | reverse complement strand
AGAGTCCTGGTGGCTCCAAACTTCTTCCACTTACAGATGATGGAGGTCACTGTGCAGATTGAGATCTTCAATGCAGCAGAAATGTCTCTGTACCTTCTCCAGATCTGTGTCTCCATACAGTGCATACAGTGACTTCATGTCTTGGTTTGTCTCTGACCTGCACTGTCTACTATGAAACCTTATATAAACAGGTGTCTTTCCAAATCATGTCCAATCAACTGAATTGACCACAGGTGTCCAATCAAGCTGTAGAAACATCTGAAGGATGATCAGTGGAAACAAGATGCACCTGAGCTCAATTCTGAGTGTCGTAACAAAGACTGTGAAAACGTACATACACGTCCTATTTTTGTGTTTTTAATTTTAATAAATCTGTAAAGACTTCAAACTAACTTGACATCTTGTCAACTTGTCATTGTGTGGTTCTGTATGTAGAATTTAAATTCATAAACAATTAAAATGTGGGAAAAGTGAAGCTCTGTGAATAGAACACTGATGCATTATATAATATAGTCCACGAGTCAATCCCAACTGAAAGTGCTCCTGGATCATCAGAGGAGCTGAGAGGATGGACTGTGAGAGTAGAAACATGGTCCTAATGTTATGGCTGATCTTTGGTTAAAACAGCCGGCTGATAAAAACGGGAAACGGGTTGATGAAAAAGTTATACAATATAACATTGAGCTACTGATAATAAAACATTCCCTGATTATTATTACTATTATTATTATTGATACTACTATGATTATTATTATTATTATTATTATTATTATTATTATTATTATTACTACTATGATTTATTATTATTATTATTATTATTATTATTATTATTATACATATTACTATCATGATTATTATTATTATTATTATTATTATTACTACTATAGATTATTTATTATTATTATTAATATTGTTACTATTATTATTACTATTATTATTATTATTACTACTATGATTATTATTATATTATTATTATTATTACTACTATGATTATTATTATTATTATTATTACTACTATGATTATTATTATTATTATTATTATTGTTACTATTATTATTACTATTATTATTATTACATTATCATGAGTATTATTATTATTATTATTATTACTACCATGATGATGATTATTATTATTATTATTGTTATTATTACTATTATTATTATTACTATCATTATTGTTATTATTATTATTATTATTATTATTACTATGATTATTATTATTATTGCTATTATTTTTATTATTATTATTATTATTATTATTATTATTATTATTACTACACACATACTATCACATACACATATTATTATTATTACTATTATTATTATTATTACTATTATTATTACTATTATTACGATTACTATTATTATTAGTATTATTAGTATTATTATTCCTATTATTATTACTATGATTATTATTATTATTGCTATTATTATTTTTTATTATTTGTTGTTGTTGTTGTTATTATTATTATTATTACTATTATTATTATTACTATTACTATTATTATTATTATTGTTGTTGTTGTTGTTGTTGTTGTTGTTATTATTATCATGATCATTATTATTATTATTACTATCATTATTATTATTGTTATTATTATTATTAATATCATTATTGTTGTTGTTGTTGTTGTTGTTATTATTATTGTTATTATTATTATTATCATCATCGTGAAGCTGAAATAAAGAGCTACTTTAAAAACATGTCTCTCAGAAAATAACTGCACTAAATTATGTAATCTATCAAATCAGTGTTGGATCTGAATCATCTCAGAACCCTGGAAAAACATATGCACACTTGACTATATCCATAAAAATGACAGAACGTTTGGTAAATTTGTCTTAATGAAGGAATGTGATTTGGGATGTTTGTGTCCAAGAGAGCGAAACACAGGACGGTGATGAAGCGAATGGTATCTGCGGTGCGATTTACGGCCGAGAGTGCGTTTAATCGGGGTGACTACCAGAGTAAACAGTTCCACTGTAGAGCAGGTACTAACGGGGTGTATTCTTCACACCATAGACTCTGTTATTTACTGACTCTCATTAAACATTAAACTGTCTTCGTCCAGGTTCTGAGACGTAAGAACGGATCTTCACTGCTGCAGTTTGATTCTATCGTTAATTGGTGCCGGAAAACTCAACGCAGTTCTTCAGCAGGAACTTTCGTTTAATTGCCTCAGATACTCGGGAATCTGCCTGAAGTCTCAGAATTATACTTATATGATCCAGAATCAATAACTACAGTGGAATGAAAGCAGTGTTCCACCAGAAGAACTTCAGAAAGTCCATCTGATTGGTTGAGCCATCATTTCTGAATTCCATATTAAAGTGGCAGTCAACAATTTCACTCTAATATAAATAATACTGTTCCTAAGTGAGGAGGGAAAAGACAGGACAGACGGGACACTTGGACCATACGGACTACCTAAAAACTGTAGCTCTTTCTCCAAGTTGGACTCACTGATGGTTGATTAAACATTGATGACACCATGTTGGTAAACAGGAGTCGTTGGTTGTTCGGATATGTGTATCATGGAAGGTCGTCGGTTCGAATCCCTGAAGTGGTAGGGTATGACTGAAGTGCCCTTCGGCTCACCGCTCCGGACACGTGTGCTCACTGAGCTGGAGTTCAGACTGACCGGAGGAATAATGGCTATTGTGAATATTATTCACGTATGTAATTTATTAAAGTCAGAGAAATAAACAGATACAGTTTGAATAAACTGCACAGCGTCTGTATCTGTCTGTGTCCTGAGAGCCTGTGATAATGAGAATTAACCCACTGCGGGACTAATAACGGGTTATCTGTCCTCATCTTATAAGAGTCCCTTTAGAAAGAGGACAAAACTACTCAAATTAAAAATGAAACACGTTTTGTCCAGTGACGGTGCTCCATCGGTGCTCCATCGGTACTATATCGGTGCTACATTGGTACTACATCGGTGCTCCATCAGTGCTCCATCGGTGCTGCATCGGCGCTCCATCGGTACTACATCGGTGCTACATTGGTGCTACATCGGTACTACATTGGTGCTACATTGGTACTACATTGGTACTACATTGGTACTACATTGGTGCTACATTGGTGCTACATTGGTACTACATCGGTGCTCCATCAGTGCTCCATCAGTACTACATTGGTACTACATCGGTACTACATCGGTGCTCCATCGGTGCTCCATTTTGCCACAGAATCATTTATTTGTGTAAATAAATTTATGAATGAAAATATATTTTAAGTTGTTTTTATGGAAAAGCTGTGATTTGATCATGTCGTTCCAAACCCCTTCCTGTGATTGGTCCACAGAGACGCTCAGCCTCTTACTGCTTTATTTACACTCGGTTGGATTCTGTGCTTCAGGCAACGTTTGGACACATTTCTATTTGCACTCGAGAAGATCTAACGTCTCTGTTATGAATCCATCCCCTGAACAGAAATCCAAACCGCTCCGAACATTTCATCAAACCTAAATCCAACCTTCAGCCTGGTGAGGTTCCACATCTCACATGACTTCACTGATACAGCCAGACAACTATTCACGGTTATCTATTATTAGAACATAAACATAAACAAACCGTCACCTGAAACAAAGAGCAGAACCCCGGACGGATCACAGAACCAGAACAAAAACCAGGAACAAAGATCATCTGATTATGGAGCCATAAATATGTACATGTCTTATAGTTGCTGTGGTAACCATGTTATTCACAGGCCTGCTGTGTTTCAGGTCCAGCTGCACATAATTACTTTGTCAACATGCACAAACGAGAGCCTGTTCTAATATTCATTTACATAACTCTCAGATTTGAATCCAAAGTCCAGAACAAAGGAAAACATGGTTCCTTCCTCCAGAACACACCATTAATACAGATCCACATGTTCTATACACGAACCTCCGCTGGATCCTTGCAGTCCAGTTATTTAGGGTCACATTAAATACAGATATGTTTACATCCTTCTCAGATTTAAACTAATGCAGTATATATGTATAAATGTTCCAAATGGTTCATGTTCTCCATAATTTGGACCTTGTATCTGCTCTTCATAATCCTGGATGAACAGAACAACAGAAAAGCTCTAAAATTACTCTGCATTTATTTTCTCTTCCAATAAAAATTGACCAATTAAGCCACTATTGTGGAGATACATGTTTTTGCCTGGCCAGTTGAGGCCTCACTAACAGGTTCCAGCCGTCTCTCACCTAACTCCAGATGAATCCCCGGTACGAAGGAATTGAGGAAGAACATGAAGATGACGATGCTCAGCACTGAGACGCACTTCACCAGCAGGATCTTGTCCGTTATTCTGTGCTGTAACAGAGAGAGAGAGCAGAACCCGAGTCAGAGATGGCCCCTCTCTGACACCCATTAGCTCCTCTAAATGCTATCTGAAGCAGAACCTGAGAGACGAGTCCTCTCGTCTTCATTATGACGATAATGTCAGTGCAGGAATGGAGCTGTTAAGTGGGGTTACTGTGTGAGTTTGCGTGAGCGTGGGAGAAGGTGTGGGCGGCAGGATTAGTGTACATAAGAACGTTCTTCTGCGTATTTTTCAAATCTGGGCTTTTAAGTTCAGCTGTTTACCTTTTTCTGCAGCTCTTGGATGATGTTTTCCCAGTTTTTGTCTTCCTGTGAGATTTGTCTGGAAGGAGAGGAAAAGAGGGAACTTTTTAACGCTTGTAACCTGAGATCTGCACTTCCAGCCTTTACAGGTCTTTTCTAGACTTAAAATCACTGGTTTCCAACTGAATTTAATCCCATTTTAAAAACCAAAGGAGCTTCCAGTGCATGTTTACTGCTCTGTCCACGTGAACATGATCAACCTGCATACAGACTCTGACTGATCAGAGAGAGGGGGCGGGGCTGATGATCAACCTGCATACAGACTCTGACTGATCAGAGAGAGGGGGCGGGGCTGATGTTCAAGTTTAGCTGTGAGGTGGATTTTTGATTGAAACATGCAAATATCAAAATGTTGTTAATATTAACATCTCAATTGAAGACAAATTTGAGCAGCAGATCTCCTGAAAATATCATCTGACATGTCTGTCTGTCTCCTATAAATACGGTGTTAATTTTAGGAGAATAAATATAGGTTTATTAATACATGTCCAGGGGTCATGAGGTTAAGTACAGAGGGATTTGTTCAACCTCTACTATCCGTCATCACTTTCCTACTTTCTTAAGCGCAGGACCTTTTGACATCAGAGATGGGGTGACTTATTGGACCTGCCGCTAAGCTGGAGAAGTTAATGGTGTGAAATTTGAGACTGAAATTGATTTCCTCATAAGGCTCTTGTGGTACTTGGAGGTCAATTATACACTTCTGTTCCCTGTCCATATCCCGGCAGACTGATGGCATCATAAGCTCTTTCTTTGATAGCGTATCCTGAACCCTCATTACTGCTCACAACGGCAATTATTACACACACAGGTGGCGCGTGTGCTGCCGATGCACCTCTCGACATGTTCTGAGGAGAAAAAATAGAAAATCACAGAAATGACCATCCCACGATTACAGCCCTCAGCAGGAATCAGACCCCGCAGTGTTCCTTACACATTATCGGCCTTTTGTAGCTCATCATGGTGGGTTTCCACTGGAGGACCATGATTAGCCATGTCGTGCCCTGCAGTAAGGGGGGAACCAGTGGGACCTTCTGGCTATACAGGTTCCTGCCTGGAGAGCAAAGCTCAGAGTATATTTACTCCTGGCTGGAGAACAAATAAAGAATAATACTCTGAATAGTGTTCTTTAATGTACAAACTGTCCTTCTCACAGTCTGCAGTGACACCTAGGACCCCCTTCCTTTCCTCCGTCAGTAAATTGGGAATTTCTTAGGAATTCCTTGGAAATTAGTGGTGTTTTATCAGCAGCTTCACAAAACGACACCTAAATGAAACAGCACTGGAAGTGTGTGTCGCACTGGCCACACAAATGTCCTTTTCTTGTGAGGGAAAAGTTAGGACACGCCCACATTAATTAAAATGTCTAAAATCAGGTGCAGAACATCAGCTTCTAATGATTAAACTGTCATTAAACCTCAGACATCGGTTTGGTTTGCTCTTGGTTGTTAAAATGAACGGATCTCTTTGGATCTCACTACAGGTTGAAACAGCCTCCTCCAAAGTCCTCTCTAACACTGTGAATAGATTCATGCATTCATTAAAAGGGGTGTCCACAAACATTTGGACATAAACGTAGCCTGCTTTTGATGTTTGTGACGGTCAGTTTTTACTCATTTCTGTTTTGGGGTTTTGCTATCATCACTGGCTGTGTTCCAATTTTGCTCTCCACTTTCTGTTTTCTAATGACCGGGTTGTGACCTGTACAGACCGGGGACACGTGACACACGAGCCCTGTCTCCGGGTGGGACACCAATGTGACAGTTGGTGTAGTGATGTGTGTGAGCTGGCGAGTAAGAGCGATAGAGTGTCATCGTTGTTGCACGTTGTGCTCCAGTGTTGGGCTTTGTGGTTCTGTTTTTCCTGCAGGTGTCTGACTGAGAAGATGTGTGTGATTGTCCAAAACACAGGTAGAGAGGAGACCTGTCCTCGGTGTATTTTCTGCATACTGCTAACTGAGGTCACAGGCCTAGACTCTCTGATATTCTCTCTTGATGGTTATGAGGCACTAACTGTATTCTGCGAATGCTGATAGAACGGTTCTAAATGTGATACTCTCCATCCTGTCATCCTCATGTGTACTCCTGAGAACCACAAGGCTGTAGGGTGTCCCATTTCTCATCCTGCCAATCTAAAGGGTGTTCAGAGTGCCCTCTATGTGCCCTTATTAAGCTCTTCGGTTCTGAAAGCAACTGAAAGGACATGACTGAAGTACCCTTGAGCAAGGCACTTGGGTGCCATGGACAGGGTGTCCCACCGTTCTGGACACATGTGCTCACTTTATATTTTACATTTGAAGCAGGTTCAGCAGTAGTTGAGATCAAATGTTCATATGTTTATATTGTCAAAGACAAAGGTGTTCATGGGGCGTCCTAACTTTTTCACACAGAGGTAGATTATACAGCTTTACACTACTGTGGCTTTTACTGCTGTAGTGTCTCACCTCTGGAAGGTTCTGAGCTTCTTGCGCAGGAGGCTCTCCAGGTTGAGCACTTTCTGCATGAGCAGACACTTCACAGCGGTCTCCTCTCGACTGGCCGGGTTGATGCGATGGGCGGTCTGTCTCCACACCAGAATCTCGTGCTTCAGCTCTGTGGATGGACACAAACCCGGGCAGGAGAATGGAGTCAATAGAAGACACAAGGAGAACTCTGTGGTCTTTCATTCGTCTGCGTAGGCTCGGATCAGATTACAGGGATATGAAGCACACGAGGCTTAAAGCTGCAGGTTCTGGATAAACCCTTCTGAGAAGACGCAGACGAAGTGTTTGTCTTTGCGGGACTCGTGTGAAAGCATTTCGTCCCCCCCTCGGTACAGACAGGCTGGATTTCCCACTAAGATTCTGATTCGGTTATGATGTGGAATGTCTCACACACTGTGTCTTCAATGAGTTTTTATCCTGCAGATGAAAATGGCTAATGGTTTACATTGGAGCCTCCCTCGTACTCCAGGCCATACTGTTTATAGATTTATTTCCAGATCGAGGGACGCAGCAGTGGGCAGCTAGTAATGGAAATGTGAACGCTGTGAGCACGGCCCATCTTCACTACAGCAAACAGGGACAATATTGGTGAGTAAAATCCATTTCCAATCATTAGGATCTGACTGGGACCCCCTGCGGAGACCTAATCCTGCCTGCTGGCACCAGGGATTGACTGGATGTGAAGTAGGCAGAGAAAGGAGGGAAAGACCAGTAAAGAGAACGGAAAAGAGGATTAAGGAGGGACCTGGGTGTGCGGCACGACTTCCAGCATTACTCCCCCACCGTACTGCTCTTTAAGGGTTGCCGACGCTCCCTTAATAGGAATTAATTGACCCAAAGAAAGCACACTGTGCTCTAATTGACACAATTACTGATGGCAGCAGGAGCCTGAGGGACAAAACAGGCCTGGTGGTTTTGGCTACCAGACTAAAACAGCAGGACTGCAGTCATGGGAACTGGCCCCGCATCATCTCCGGGTTTATGGATTTGAGATCGGACCAGCATTGAGCGGCCACCAGCACACATCGCAGTGGTATTCCGCACCGATGACATCAGTGGCCTGGAGAACTCGAATGCTGATTGGTGAGGCAGGCATCTCCTGGAGTCCATAGTCATTGGTCTCTGCCTCTCCAAAACACACGCCAGCAGTCTGATTGTGTACTGAAACCCAGTAACCCCACACAGGCCGGACAGATTGGAGCCCCGTGGATGAAGCTGCCTGCTGTTTTTTTGGTGCTCCGTGCACAAAGGGACGAGAACACACACACACCGGGGTAAGGCTAACAGCACGGGAAAACACTGATAAGACTTGTCCTCCTGCCTTCCTAAAACAGAGTCAGTTCCTTCCGTTTTCTTTCAGATGCACTGGTTCCTGTTTAATCTGCAAACAAGGGGAAGCATTTTTATGAATTAGATTAAAGCTCTGTGTGACAAATTCATTCAAGGATGTCCTGACGAGTTCACAGCCGATGCTTTGCAGTTCACATGAGGATGGCAGTTTTGAAATACACACATCAGCCATAACATTATGACCACCTCCTTGTTTCTCCTCTCACTGTCCATCCTATCAGCTCCTCTGATCACACAGGAGATCTTTGTGGTTCTATAATTCCAGACTGTAGTTCATCTGTTTCTCTGCAGACTTTATTCTCCTCCTTTCACCCTGATCTTCAATGATCAGGACCCCACAGGACCACCACAGAGCAGATATGATGTGGGTGGTGGGTCATTCTCAGCACTGCAGTCACACTACGTGGTGGTGGTGTGTTAGTGTGTGTTGCTGGTACGAGTGGATCAGACGCAGCAGTGCTGCTGGAGTGTTTAAACACTGTGTCCACTCACTGTCCACTCTATTAGACACTCCTACCGAGTGTCTCCACCTTGTAGATGTAAAGTCAGAGACAGAAGCTCATCTGTTTCTGCACAGTTTGTGTTGGTCGTCCTCTAGTCCTTCATCAGTGCTCACAGGACGCTGCCCACAGTCCACTGGTTGGTGGACTGTTCTCGGTCCAGCAGTGACACTGAGGGGTTTAAACACTCCAGCAGCACTGCTGTGTCTGATCCACTCGTACCAGCAACACTCACTAACACACCACCACCATGTCAGTATCATGGTGTTTAGTCTGTCTGATTTGGTCCAATAACGTAAGACTCCCACCCTGTACTTCACCCACCCATGTCACATGACTGCCTGCACCTGAAGCATGGTAGAACATAGTGAGCAAAGTGTACAGTCTAACCCAGTCTTTCTCAACCCTAGTCCTGGAGGCACCCCTGCTCTGCACATTCCAGTGGATTCCCTGGTTTAACAGGAAAAAGGTAAAATGTGCCAAACAGTCCCAGTTTAGTCCAGGTTCTGGGTGCAGCCTTTGTAGACGGATGGATGGACGGATGGATGAACAACTAGAACGTGTATAACCAAAAAACGTAAATAAATATGCAGTAATGTGTATACACTGAAACCAGTGCACATAATTAATCATGAAAAATTACTGTATGACCAGGCCAAGACTAAACCAGTCCCACCGTGGTCTCACATACTGGTACTCTTATTTAAAGAGTGATGATGAATATATGAGGAAAATAGAATTAATAGAATATATAATCATGAAGGAAGCGTTGAGATTAGGTTGAGTGTTGCTGACAAAACCTGAAAAAGACAGATTTTTCAAGCAGATTTGTTGTCTTTTCCATGTCATTTCTTCAGTCTTTGGTTTCAGTGAACTGAGGTTGCTGTTACTTGTGTGGAATAAGACAGTCCTACAAATACTTGTTGAACCTGCTCTCGAAACTAATGAACAGTGTACAAAAGGCAACTCTCGCATTCGCATTCGCATTCGCATTCGCATTCGCGCCAGGAACAATACAGTCCAGCCTTGAGGGGCCTTTCTAATTAATATCTATAACCTCTCTCACCTCAAGTGTCCATCAGTGGGGCACTAATGATACAGTCAACCCTGACACACGAACACTGCAGCCTATCCTGGAAAAATGAATGTTGTGGTCTTAAAGGGGGCTTTGAGGGAAAGACCCTCATTGGGTATTGAGTGAGTGTGTTCTGTGAAGCAGAGCTGTTCGAAGAAGAGCTGTTATTTTCATTCCACTGAAATACTCTCAGGTGTGCTGAGGGGGCTCAGGTGTGAGGACGGGATGGGGACGAACAGCCAGGACGAAAGATCTCTTGGATGGACAGCTGCTTGCTCGGAAGCCGTCTGGCACTGGAGAGCAGCTCTAGCGCTGGGATTTAGGGCTGAATCCCAGCAGCACCAAACGCCATCTGAGACAGAGGATTCACAACAGCCAGCCACGGTCACGAGTGAAGCTCTGTATTTTACACTCTTTCCATGAAATCCAAAGTATCGAGGGTGGCGTTGAAAGCCGTTCCTCCATTTCTGAATCTGCACACAGACAAGGAATATTTACACTGATTCTCTCAAAAATCTCATGATGTTCTTACTTATAAAAGTACATTTGTGAATCCTTTTCTACTTTTCTGCATATTTTTGGTTTCACTGGACCACAAATCATTGTTCCAGTCTTCTGGTTTGTCCATGTGATCTTTATCGAACTGGAGACAGGCAGCAATGTTCTTCTTGGAGATCAGCAGCTTCTCCTCTCATTCCTGCCCTGCTCACCATTGTTCAGTGTTCTTCTGACGGTGGACTCGTGAACATTAACATTAGGCCTTCGGTTTGTAGGTTTGAATCCTGGGTCATCTGTCTTCCCACATCACAACCAGTGCAATGCTGGGCAGCTCAGAAACAGGCAGTGGAACATCATGTGATGGGGCTGGCTGTCCCTGTTTGTTCATTTCAGACCATTGGACCTTGTTTGGTTCATTAGAAACGGGGGTCGAAAACGAGGGGGTTCGTTTCGTTCAAACACGGGGGTCTGAGCCGAGGACCAGCCCTGGTGGTGGTTTGCATTTACATGATTCAAATGTCGGTCACTGATTTATGTGCAACCAAACCCTCAAATCTCAGTGGTACTGAACTGGACAGAGACCTCTGGGTGGAGATGAGATTAGACGAGCTGGTTCCCGGAGCTCTTAAAGTTAGATTCACAGAAACCTATTTGAAGGTCTGTGTCGTGTCATATTAAGAAGCAATTGTCTGCTAATATGTCAGCATCTCGCAGCTGCAGGTCAATATGGAATGTATTAAGTTTAGATTGGAAAAGTGGACAAGCTGCGAGAAGTTATCTTTATTTATTCATAAATTCAGCTCTACTTCAGGAAAGTTATGGTCACGAAACAGCAGCCAGAGAACAGCTCGTCGAGCTGGTGACATGACACTGTAGACAACAGTGTGAAGAATCATCAGTGCTGCAGTGGCGTCACCTGCCCAGTCGCAAAGAAATAGACCTCAGTGGCCAACTTTAGGATCAGCAGATCATCTGAAGGTGAAATTCAGGTGTTTTCAACCAATGGAAGGCAATCAGGTGAATGGGCGTGGCCTGTTTTTTTAAAGAACAGGGATCTATCAAAGTCTGATCTTCACATGTTTGTGGATCAACATGGAGAATCATACCCTGCATCATGGAGAATAGGGGTAGTTGATGGTCATTAGGCTGGAAAAGGTTACAGAACCAGCTGGTTCGTTTGGACTCCACACTGGACTCCATACCAGATTGTGTACAAATGGAGGAACAAAGGAACCCAGGGGAACTTCTAATCAACTAAAGGTCTTTCTCAAATTGACTAATGTTAATGTTCATGAGTCCACCATCAGAAGAACATGAACAATGGTGAGCAGGGCAGGGCTGTGAGGAGAAGTTGCTGATCTCCAAAAAGAACTTTCGTCAGCAGTTTGATAAAGATCACATGGACAAACCAGAAGACAGCTAGAACCATAAGGATGGCTGAGACCAAAATAGATCTTTTTGGTTTAAAAATGTTATGTTTAGAGAAAGGAAAACAGCATTCCAGCATAAAACCTTATTCCATCTGTGAAACATTCTACAGCGGTGGTAGAATCAAGAGAATGTGGATCATGCAACAAGCACACAGGTCGTTCTTCTAAAGAACATTTAAAGAAGAATGAAGGTAATGTTCTAGACTGATCCAGTCAGAGTCCTGATCTTAATCCAGTAGAGATGTTGTGAAGGAGCTGAAGCAGCAGTTGATGGAGGAAACCACCAACATCACAGAGCTGAAGCTGGTTTGTGGAGGAATGAACTCAAATCAGTGCAGGACTGATCAACCGTTACGGAAACGTTTAGTTACAGTTATTACTGCACAAGAGGAGACACAGCAGATACTGAAAGCAGAGTCACAGACTTTCACCCTCACAGATATAAACACTGATCATCTTCATCAGTAAATCCATGACCAGAGTGATAATTCTGTCTCGTTGGTTTGATTTGGTTCCTGATCTATTTTTAGGACTTCCAG
>CM067504.1:416039-438539 GCA_034509495.1 Acestrorhynchus altus | reverse complement strand
GCACATCCAAACTAACTGCGCGCGTTATTCCAACAGCCCCGCCTCCAGACCTGTCCCTGATTGAAAATGTGGACGCTATTGGACACTCTATCAACACTCCACCCCAACCCCACCATCTGCAGAACTGAGTGAGAACATTCAAGCTGCATGGGATGGATCATCACAGGACACCATTAGGAACCTCTACACCTCCACGCAGAGACGTCTGGTGTGTTGCGCTAAACCCGACGCCGTCCTGAGAGACACCACTTCTGTATGAGTAGATCAAATACTGACACATTTTCAATCAGGGACAGGTCTGGAGATGAGACCGACCACGGCGTAGTATCTGTGTCTTCAAGGCGAGATCTTGAGACAGCAGCAGTGTGTGGACCACTGGTTGCAGAACCTCATTAACGTAACGCTGGTCTGCCAGGCGTTCGTTATGAGACTGGAAGCGTGATCTGGCATCATGGCATGAAATTACACCCACGCACCATGAGACCAGACCTTCTGACGCTGTCGCCGTAATCACTGAGTGACTCCATGACAGTCTGGTACGACACCACGTGTCGTTGATACTGGGTACACGGAGTACATCTTCACCCTGCAGTTCACCCTATTATTATTATTATTATTATTATTATTATTATTATTATTATTATTATTATTATTATTATTATTATTATCAATAGATCATCTGATTGTGTTCACGGCACATTAAACCCAGTCCTGCATGAGGTCACCTGACAGGATTTATGGATTTAATAGAGCAGTATTAAACCTGGCAGGAAAGATCTGATAAGAATAATGGGAAGGTTGGTTGAAATTGCCTGAAAGGGCCCATGAGGAGTGATTTCTTCCTCATATTGGTAGAAGGACCTTCATGTGCCGAAGCAATATGGAAGCAGATGGTAGAAGAAGGACAAACAGCGAATGAATGGAATAGTTATGAGATAATCATCTGGTAAGAGAAGGAGCTGCACATCAGTCAGGATCCAGGGCTGAGAAGAGAGGAAGAATAAATAACGGGGTATTGTATGTGACACCATGACACACTGACCACCTGATCATCCAGAGTGAGACTGCAGTCACTATGCTGCCAAATCTGCCTGTAGAGGTCCACGTAAGAAACTACAACGCTTGATCTCTTCCTGCATTTACATAAAGAACATCTCAGTCTGGAGTCTGTGGGCTTCAGCTGTCGATCACCTAAATAATTACCCACTTCTAAACTGGTCTTCTGTGTAAAGGTGATGAAAAAGCTGGGATTGTGTTAGAACACCCTGTACTACTGGGGGCTGTTGACCAGTTACCAGTGAATGCGTTATTTTTGATTCTGCTTGGTGATGACCAGTCTGGTCTTGGTGATCATGCTGGTTGTCCAGTTTGGTCTTGGTGATCATGCTGGTTGTCCAGTTTGGTCTTGGCGATCATGCTGGTTGTCCAGTTTGGTGGTGGTCAGAAGGTACAGGTCTTTGAACTCACATAAACTCATTCATTGTGTGTAGTCTTAACGATGGCATTAAAGAACCGTGGCTCCAATAAAGAACCATGCTGGCAATATGAGATGAGAGGAAGAACGCCTCACACAGCTTCTCTTACTGGAACCCGAAGGTGTTTCATTCACGTTCTATTTTTCATATCCATTTTATGCTCAAATCAAACATGAAAAACAAACCCAGAGTGATTTTTGATCCACAGTGTGGCCGTGCACCTCTATAGCGCCTCCTACTGTAATTATAAAGAGTTTTTCTGTGTGATGTAGAGGCTGGATTCCTCCAGGAATGAGGAATGAGGCTCCAAACAACAGTATAAAACAACATACAATATTTCATACAACGTTAAATACAACGATTTTAGAGACACAAAATAAATGATTCTAAATAAAAAACGAAATGAATGAATGAAGCGTTCAGTCAAATAATCGTTTGAAGAACCATTTGAAGACTGTAGCAGAAACAGCATGTCTACTACTATACCACGGTCCTTGGAGGGTCATTCTCAGCACTGCAGTGACACCGACATGGTGGTGGTGTGTTAGTGTGTTACACTGGCGTGGTGGATCAGACACAGCAAAGCTGCTGGAGTGCTTAAACACTGTGTCCTCTCACTGACTCCCTGCTTGAGACAGAGCACTCCTTCACCCTCCAGTTATCAGATGTGAAGTGACACAGAACAGAGACGCAGTTGCATTGCTGTTTGATGTCAAAAGTGATGTATGCCAATAACGATGGATCTAACTAAAAGACAAAATTCAGGCCCCAAGGGTTCTACTGACCTTCTGCACACATTAGCAACGTGATTCGGTCTGCTCAGGTTAAACACCACCAAAGCCCTTCCACTATGAATTATCTTGGTCAATGACTTTCATTTACTGAGTTCTGACCATGAATTATTGTGTGTCCAATTATGAGTGACTCATATTACTTATGAGTTCTTAGTCTGAATAATTCAGGATCATCATAGATTGTTATCCAGTATGAATTTCTCAGTATTTACTATGATTTACTTTCAGTGATCAGGAACCACTATGAATTATCCCGTTTCCTTTATAACTAATTAACGTGAAGGCTCCAGATGTGATCTGACTATAGTGGAGGCCAAATGACCTCTGAACTTCAAAGCACTCACCACAATCTCACTGGACTTTATTGTAGAGTTTCTGTTCCAGAGAGCATCTCTGAGAACGAAAGGAGGTCAGAGCATCAGACAGATCTCAGGAACATGTAGCCAGTAAACGCTGCAAAGTCAGAAGTCCCAGAGAAGCACAGGTGAAAGAGAGAGACAAAGACAGAGGTATTAAAATGTGTAATGTCCTTGTAACTGAAGACGCACGTCCTGTAACTGAGTATCCACTTAAGAACTATCTAAAGCATCCACTGTGTACTCACTCATGAATTACTGAGTATCTACTAGAAGTGTGTTAGAAAACCACACAATTATGAATTATTTATTCATTTTCCACCATGAAGTATTGAATTACTCTGTATCCACTGTGAATTACTCTCTATCCACTGTGAATTACTTTGTGTCCACTGTGAATTACTCAGGTCCACTGTGAATTACCTGTGTCCACTAGGAGTGTTCTAGTAAATGTTGAGAATAACCTAGATCCACTATGAATTATTCATGACTTGCCATGAATTTTAGCATCCAATTATGAATATTCAATACCTACTGCTAATTATTCATTATGAACATAAAACACAGCTGCTATCACACAGAGAGAGAGAGAGAGAGAGATAGTAGAAAGAGAGAGAGAGAGAGAGAGAGAGAGAGAGAGAGAGAGAGAGAGAGAGAGAGAGAGAGAGAGAGAGAGAGAGAGAGGCTTTGATCACATGTATGGTGTCTAATACTTTGGTAGAGCGGTGTTTAATAGCAGTGGTCAGAGATGAATCGTAATGCTGCACTGGTCAGACTATAATTTCTCTTTTCATCATGACATAAAACCTTACCTTCCGTCACATCTTTTTACTCATAATGCCTAATTCATCTCACTCTGCCTGCACGGCCGAGTGCTCACGCTCTGCACTGGCACGAGTAAAATAATGCGGTAACAGAGCCATAATCCTGCACTTACTCTTTCAGGAGCTTATCTCTGAAAGGCGGTCAGAGCGGCCTGTGTGTGTGTTCTGGAAAACACCCCGACTTACACACACTTCACAGAGTCGCCAGGAACACGCGACACTGCAGGACCTGCACTTACAGAAGAGGCAGATGAAGATGAGGGGATGAAGGAGAGGGAACGGGGCCGGTCTGCTCTCCTCTGAGCTCATAACCCTGTACCCTCAGCCTACCGCCATTAAAGACAAACAGCCGGACCCAGGAACGGGGTCTGAAACTGGACACAAACATTCAGAACTGTGTTTCAGAAGAACCATGCGTGGACCCTGTCTGCTTATGTCTGCTTATAGTACACTCCTCCAGAGTGCAGAGGTCAGGCATTTGCACACTGACCCTCAGCTACCTTTAGGGGACGAGTCTGCCTCAACAACCTCACATCCTGACCTGAACACCCCTCACTGAAGATTCAGAACTCTACAGGCTTCATACAGAGAGAGAGAGAGACAAAAAGAGAGAGAGAGAGAGAGAGAGAGAGAGAGAGAGAGAGAGAGAGAGAGAGATGTAGAGACAGGGGCAGAGAGAGAGAGAGACGGGGGGCAGCGAGAGAGAGAGAGAGAGAGAGAGAGAGAGAGAGAGAGAGACACAGTGACCCCACAGGACAGATGGGAAAAAGTAGGAGGGAAGAAAGAAAGAAGGAGAGAGTGAGGAGGGAGGAGGGGAGAGAGAGAAGCAAAGAAGCAGAAATGAAGGAGAGAGAGACTGAAAGCACCAAAAGCAGGACTGAGCCGACAGTTATAAATAACTGTGTGTTTAAGGGATAACGAGGGATGAGAGGACAGGAGACATTTATGAAGAATCACAGAGGCTCAGTCCAGCATTCTGTACAGTCGGATTACAATCCGCAAGATTTACATCAAACAAAATGGGTCACGCACTAGAAATGAGCCGGTTTACCCTGACGCTCCATTTCCTCGACGACTCTCCCGCTGCATTGTCAGTCAGACTGGACTTGTTGCTCATCCACAACAGACTGAGACATCCTCACCAGGCCGGTGTAGATCAGACAATCACATCAGACTTATGGAGATCAGACAATCACATCAGACCTGTGTAGATCAGACAATCACATCAGGCTTATGGAGATCAGACAATCACATCAGGCCTGTGTAGATCAGACAATCACATCAGACTTATGGAGATCAGACAATCACACCAGGCTTGTGTAGATCAGACAATCACATCAGACCTATGTAGATCAGACAATCACACCAGGCCTGTCTAGATCAGACAATCACATCAGACTTATGGAGATCAGACAATCACATCAGACCTATGTAGATCAGACAATCACATCAGGCCTGTGTAGATCAGACAATCACATCAGACCTGTGTAGATCAGACAATCAAACTGTGACTGAATATCTGTGTAAACACATTAAAGCATCACTCTAATAGTGTGTGTGTGTGTGTGTGTGTGTGTGTGTGTGTGTGTGTGTGTGTGCCTGTGTATCGACAATCACACGACTTGTGGAGATCAGAATCACATCAGACCTGTGTAGACTGGTGACAATCGTGTCAGACTTATGGAGATCAGACAACACATCAGACTTATGGAGATCAGACAATCACATCAGGCTTGTGTAGATCAGACAATCACATCAGACTTATGGAGATCAGACAATCACATCAGACTTGTGGAGATCAGACAATCACATCAGGCCTGTAGATCAGGACAATTACATCAGACTTATGGAGGACTGGGGACAATCATACCAGACCTGTGTAGATCAGACAATCACATCAGGCTTATGGAGACTGTGGACAATCACATCAGACTTATGGAGATCAGACAATCACATCAACTGTGTGACTGCACAACCACATCAGGCTTATGGAGATCAGACAATCAAGATCAGCTCAGCAGATCAGGGACAATCACATCAGACCTATGGAGACTGGTGACAATCACACCAGGCTTGTGTGTAGATCAGGACAATCATACATCAGGCCTGTGTAGATCGTGACAATCACACTAGGCTTATGGAGATCAGACAATCACATCAGGCTTGTGTAGATCAGACAATCACATCAGACTTCTTATGTGGAGATCAGGACAATCACACAGGCTTATGGAGACTGTAGACAATCAAGATCAGACTTGGAGATCAGACAATCACATCAGACCTGTGGGACTGGGACAATTACATCAGACTTATGGAGATCAGACAATCATCAGGCTTGTGTAGATCAGACAATCACATCAGACTTATGAGATCGCATGACCCACTGCACCTGTGTAGACTGTGTGACAATCACATCAGGCTTATGGAGATCAGACAATCAACACTGGTAGCCTGTGTAGATCAGACAATCACATCAGACTTTGAGATCAGACAATCACACCAGTTTGTAGATCAGACAACTGCATCAGACCTATGTAGATCAGACAATCACACCAGGCCTGTTCAGACTGGTGACAATCACATCAGACTTATGAGATCAGACAACCGTTGATCAGGACCTATGTAGATCAGACAATCACACCAGGCCTGTGTAGATCAGACAATCACATCAGACTTATGGAGATCAGACAATCACATCAGGCCTGCGTAGATCAGACACAATCACATCAGGCCTGTGTAGACTGTAGGACAATCACATCAGACCTGTAGATCAGACAATCAAACTGTGACTGAATATCTGTGTAAATGACACAAAGCATCATGTGTGTGTGTGTGTGTGTGTGTGTGTGTGTGTGTGTGTGTGTGTGTGTGTGTGTGTTGAGCACATATGAACAGTGATGATGTGATGACTGTGGTGATGCAAACACTGTGTAAATGGGACTCCTCCTCCTCTGCCGGTAATGTCCCACTTTCTACCAGCTCAGAAAAACAAGGTCCCAAACTGGAAAATGGGAAAGTCAGAGAGAGCTTGTGTTAACTGATGACCCGTCAGTCAGGAGCCTCCAGCTAAGAGCAGATGTTTCGGTGCCCAGCAGCCTACAGCTCAGCCCACTCTGACCAGCAGCTGAGCTTTCCAAGAGTTTGACTGACAGCCAAACAGCTGTCAGAGCAAGCGTCTCTGGACCACTCAGTGACCCTAAAACACTCCTCTGGTCATTCTACATATGCCTCGTCTTCAGAGACCCCCGGACATGGACAGCGGAGTGACCAGCTGGTGCTGCGCTCACTCTGCGGGGACTCAGAGCTGATGCCTGATGAGTCGTACCAACCAAACACAAACAAACAAACAAACAAACACAGACTAGTCCTCAGTGACGGGGTGACTGGTCTGCCACAAGACCCTGTAACAGGAGGGACTAACTGCCACAAGCAGCGCCTCCACAGGAGGGAAACAGTACTGAATCTCAGACAGGGACTCTTCTGTCTTCTGTCCCCGGACAGAGCAGCTCGAGTTTCAGTTTCAGTATCCGATCAACATGTTTACATGCACTTCTGTAATCAGACGGAGGAGAAACTCCGGGTCTACATGAGTCAGACAATCTGAGAACGGGAAGAGGAAGGCGGGGTCTATAGGTCCAGAAGCCCAGGAGTGAAATCCACTGTGAGTGTGTTGTTCTGCAAAAGAGGGAGTCGGATTCTGGCAGGAAGTGGGAAGATCGGTCCTGATCCGTTACATCACCTGAAGATCTAGTACATACTTCACTGCAGTCCACCACTGACCACTTCCACACGAATGACCGAGGGAAAGTTTCTCTAACCGCCAAAACATATTACAATAAACACTCCTCACAACCACCTACACACATCGCAAATCACACCGCGAGAGTCCTGCACTCCTAGGACAGCTATAAAAGACACTCTGGTCAAAAAAAACAGCGTAATGAAATAGTTCCATTAATATGAATGAATAGTTCATGAAATGTCCAGCTCAACATTGACCGGGTATGAAACCAGAGTGCAGTCCACCTATTACTGACCTCTGTTCTACAGCATCACTCAAACCATCACTGGGACCTTTACGTTTGAGTGTCTTCATATTTAACCATTCACACACTTCAGTCGTCTCCTGAAACAATATCTGGAAAGTGTGACCGTCTCCTCTTAATACTTGTATCATTTTTGGTGAATAAAAATATGTCCAACTACAAAAATCATCCCACAAATCTGGACTAAAGTTCTAAAGGTTAAACTACGTGTGGGTCTGTCTGATAAGTATGCTGGGTAGAACATCCAGGAGAACCTCAGATGTGGTCGTCCTGATTGATTGAGATATTACTGAGTGTGTTATCTGCTCTATGTATCAAATATACTGCAGTTACGGGAGCAGGTGACACAGTGGTGGACAATAAGAACTTCACCCAGATCGTTACATTGTTCCTTCAGCTTATCCCGTCATTAGTGAGGAAGAGGAGCTCCGTTTACATTCCAATGGCTCTGAAGCATTCCGAGGATGATTGGAGCTTAACAGACGGCTTAAGCTATTGCAGTGTGTGACAGCTTGTCATCGCTTGGTCAGTGTGGATGAATCACACACACACACACACACACACACACACACACACACACACACGCACACAACCTGCGGTCACTGAAACTTCACACATATACAGGCGGTTCGTTAATTTATGTCCTGTGTGTCTGATTGAATAAAGGCTCATCAAGTGACACACACACACACACACACACACACACACACACACACACACACACACACACACACACACACACCTCAAAAACTGTGACACACAACTACACTTCAAACAGATTTCTCGCTCCGCTCCCCAAACGCACCCCAGGAGAGCCTGAGTGTCATTTGAGTTTCATTGACGACCCCCTTTATTGCATCACGTCGCTGGAAATACACACATTCTCCCACACAGATGCTTTCACACACACTCACACACACACACACACACACTCTCACACACTCTCAACCTCACTGAAGGTGTTGAAAAGTTGACATGTGGAATCCTCTGATAAATCTGACCTCCAGCTGGGTTCCTCATGACTGATCTGGCTAAACTACCATCGGCTCAATACACAGCAAGATGACCACGTAAATAACACTCAACATCAAATTCATAAAAATGCAAATGCAGGAGAAGCGAGAGCGTAGGAGGAGGTTCGTTTCTTGGCTTAGGTTTTTGATGGGCTTAATTCTCGTGATTGATGTGGAGCTCTATGGGGCATTCAGTGTGTCTAAGTGGTGTTTTGTAGACCTGAGTCTTATCTTCATTAATGACCTGCTGATCTCAAAACACACAACAAACACACACACACACACACACTGAACAGGCCAGACTGCTCCAAAACACAAATGGTCAGTGTCCACGTACAACTGAAGAAACATCTGTAAACATCATTAACAGAAATGTCTTTTTCTTCTGAGGATAGAGTTCAGACCCTCTGTCCTAATATCTGTTTCTCCTCCTTTGTCTGAAATAATGTCAGTGAGATGTTTCTAGAACCGTCTACCGTCTCTGACATCGACTGGAAGAACGACGTTCCCACTCCTCCATGCGGAATTCTTTCAGCTCTGTGATGTTAGGACTTCCCCACACTTTGGAGGAGTCTTTTTGAAGCGCAGACATTAGTTTGGCAGATGTTTCTTCGTGGGACGTCCTAACTTCTTCACACAGCTGTCTTTTACAGTAATTCATTAAAAAGGCAGAGAAAACGGATTAATGCTCCTGTAGCGACTCGTACATCGGAAATCACAGCAGATACGCTGAATGATCTGAACAGGAGCGGTACACCTCCGCTGGGAGCCCAGCTCTACAGCACCCACAGCATTCTTTCTTTAACAGAGGAGCAGAACCAGCAGCTGTGTTACTTTTTAAGTATCTGGCCCTCAGGAGTTTCAGCCCTTACAAAGTTCTGCATCTGCAGATGCAGTGATTTTTAAACCCCCTGCTTCTGAACCCTTAGCCAGCAGGAAAGTGACCTTGAAGAAGAAAAGGCAGCTGAGCACATTTCCAGCCCTGTCTTCGTGTGTAGCAGTCGATGTGACAGGCGAGGACGACGTCTCTTTGGAGCTGTAAATTAAGTCAGACCCTGGAGCATTCACGCTCTTTCAGACCCCACACGGCAGGAATCCTCTGTGAGCTGGAGAACGAGGAGACAGAGACATATTGAACCTCGTGAAGTTCTTACACTCCGTCCCCAAGTCTTACTTCATATAGTTATGCTAAAGCGACCGTCTTTAAAGACACAGTACCAGCTGAAAGGGACCGGGTTAAGTGGACAGAATCACCTACAACTATGGCTGTTACCATGGAAACACTGTTATCGTGTCCACTGCTGATGCTTTGTAGATGCTCATGTTGGTTTATGTGCCATTCAGGCAATTATATAATAAACTCAGCTGGAATATGAAATCTAACGGACACAGTTCTGCGTAAACACTGCAGGTGCACAAGGTTCTGGATTGTTTGCTATGCAGCTGCTATAGCGTTCCTTGACGGGCGTGCCAGGTTCTTGATATGCACTTGGTCTGGAATACCAGGTGGTTGCTAGGGTGGTTGTTAGGCAGTTCCAGGTGGTCTGGGTCTCTGAGAGGGTGAGGAGGCCGTTCACCAAATCAATAAATGTAAAGGTGCTCATAGACCCAGTGTGCTGCATTTAACCCATCCACACACACACACACACACACACACACACACACACACACACACACACACACACACACGTGAATTCACTCACTAAGGGGCAGTGAGCACACGTGCCCAGAGCAGAGGGCAGTCCTATACATGGTGCCTGGGGAGTTAAGTACCGTGCGCAAGGGCACTTCAGTCATGTCCTGCCAGTCATAAGACTGGTTCCCAAACCACCAGGTCATGACTGCCCTAAAACTAATGAGGACTGGTCAACATAAAAATGCAGTGCTGAATTAAGCTGTCAGTCCACATTAATCTGCGAATGATCAGACAGTTCTGGAAGTCGATGTGTAAAATAGGAAAAATGTGCATAAAGGTCTGAGCCACTTTAAAAAGGGCCGGATGGATCAGAGCCTCAAAACACCAGGCAGGTTTCTGGAATGCTGTTTACTTCCCAAAAGGACTCCAAGAAAGAACAACATCGTGGTTGAAGGTGTCAGAAACCACAGGACACCTCCAGAGGTCTGGTGGAGTTCATGCCTCAACAGGTCAGAGCTGCTTTGATGGCATGAAGGGAAACTTTAATGAATGGTTTTAATGTTATGGCTCATTCTAGTCTCTTTATATCATGTATGTATATAATCATTCTTACAGGAAAGTTCTCTGAAAAGGAACCAAAAAGAATCATCATCCCTGTTTTAATCAGACGTCCAGAACGTCCCGCTGCTTCTGAGCTCAGGAGAACATAAAGAGCTCATTTTAAGATCATGTAGGAGTTTTGCAGACCGTGTGGAAGTAAATGCATAAACCATACGCAGTATAGATTGTTTTGTCTCTCCAGCGTGTTTGACTCAGTTTCTAAATTGGCTGAAGGAGGACAGTTGGGGGACGTTGATGAATAGCGCAGTACCCAGGCAGGTAAAGTGCCTGTGCTCCATGCAGAGCAATTTACATTTAGATGTGTTATGTGTCACAAAACTGCTGATGTCCTGTTTTCCAGCAGCAGGCATGACGAGGACACTGTTTCTAAATGTACAGCTCCGTGTCAGGACAGTTCATCGGATTCAGTTTTTTGCATAGACAGGGTTCGGATGATTCGTAGATTACGTAACCGGGTTCAACTCGTTTATCAAAAGCCACTCAAAGGTCAGAGAATCAAAGGACTTCTTTGGTGCAGAACTCTGCAGACTCTAAGACTTCAACTGTGTGTTGGTAGAAACGAAGGTGTACAGTCTTCATGTTACATCCATGAACACCTTTGATCTTTTTTTAACTATGATGAGAGACGAAGGTCTTTAATCATCATTAATAAACATCATTAACAGAAATGTTCTCTTATTGTGATGATAAAGTTCTGTTCTAATATCTGTTTCTCCTCCTTTGTCTGAAATAACGTCAGCGAGATGTTTCTAGAACCGTCTACCGTCTCCGACATCGACTGGAAGAACGGCGTTCCCACTCCTCCATGCGGAATTCTTTCAGCTCTGTGAAGTTTCTCAAACTTTCCAACATCTATTAGGAAACACCGAAACCCTTCCTCTTCTGGAATGTTTGAACACTGCTGTGAGGATTCAACTGCATTCACCCACAAGGTGTTTGATGACCTGTTGTGAAGCAGAACCATCAACTCATTCCAAAGGTACTGGACAGAGCTCCATCACCCAGAGAACACAGCTCCCACGCTCTACATCCCAACACTGGGGGGCTTTATACCCCTCTATTTGGCACTTCCAGTCTCTCTCGGTGGTGGTATGACACTGTGTTCCTTTAATCAGTATCCAGGCTTGGAGATGAAAGCTGCTCTGGGCTCTGTTTCTGTTTCTGTCTAACACCAGTCCCAGCTGGACCCCCCCCCCCCCCCCCACACACACACACACACACACACCCTGTGGGTGCAATCATCTGGAGAGGACCACTGATGCGTTTTGTCATCATCTCTGTCTGTGCTCTGCCTCTCAGACACTTCCAAGCACTTAAACACACATTAATGCAAACACCTCACCCACAATCGATTTCAACCACAGGTAATCCCGCGCTCACATAGCAGGGGCTGCCTGCAGCGGGGTCACCACGAGGTCACACTTCACTCAGACAGGCAGCAGCATCACCTCGACCGCCTGTGGGCATTCCTGCTGTAAACTCCCATATAAATAGGAATAAATGTCCCTATATCCTCCATCCCCATCTCCATCTCCATCACCACGCCTGGTGGCAGGATTAATAAGAAACCAGAGCAAAGGTCTTACCCAGCTGGCACTACCTCCACCACGTCAACAGTCAGGAGAACAGATCTCTAATGATCATTAGAGATCATTACATCACAGATGTCTAAGTTTAAGACCACCATGAAGATCTGTTTTACTTGGACAAAAAAAAACAGTTTTAAAATGTTTTAATATATAAATGATATTAATATATAAATAAATAAAAGGGTAAATATTCAAATGAACACACGAATGTTTGTGCTAGAATAGAAAGAAGGAACTGGTCATAATGTTGTGGTTGATTGTACCAGTAACCAGTAAAAGAAATCAATTTCCATCGTTGCATAGAACACATCCTATTCTACTGAACATGTGTCCAGGCAAGCTGTGTGTGCATTTGCACATCGGTGTCAGCAATTTGGTGTTGCGTAAAGAAGCTAAATTCGAAGGAAGTGTCCACATACTTCTGGACATGTGGTGTTTTTCTGAGCAATATTAATGGAATCTCTGTTATCTATTATGTATCATAACTGACTTTGAAGTCGAAACGTCCGGCTGAGGTATGAACTACACGTCACTGCTGTGAACGGAGATCGAGGGTTGGCTGTGTTACAGGATGAAACAGGGACACAAAGCTACAGGGGACAGTATTCCACATCACCTTCCCTCTTACACACACACACACACACAGTCGCAGCTTCACAGACCACCACTGAAGAGGTCAAACAATAAAAAAGCCTGACCTACCCTTTAAGACAGCACTCAGTGTGTTTGACCCTGACCAGCAGAGCAGAGGAAACTTTAAATTGTGGGTTTATGCCGGTCAGTGTGTGACGGACAGCTGTACGATGGGACTCAGTGAGGTATTAAAGCTTAGATTCTAACCCTGTGCTCTGAAGCTGTGACGGGGTTGGGAGCTGACAGTCGAGAACAATATAAGGAAGGGTTTTGGGTGAAGCAGTAGAAAAGCACGGTGGTGTAAAGAACCATTTCAATGCACCTGTTCTTTGAAGACCTTAACAATTGTTCTATATAGTACCTGAAACTGTTCCACGACTGTTACAGGTCAATGAAAGCTTTTTCAGTACAACATACAACAGGCGTGGACTAGAGGGTATAAAGACCCCCAGCATTGAGCTGTGGAGCAGTGGAGCTGTGTTCTCTGGAGTGATGGAGCTCCATCCAGTCTTTTTTGGACGACCCCCATAGGACAGTTATTATGTGAGTGGTGGGTCGTTCTCAGCACTACAGTGACACTGACGTGGTGGTGGCGAGTGGCACTGCTGTGTCTGATCCACTCGTACCAGCCTAACACACACTAACACACCACCACCATGTCAGTGTGACTGCAGTGCTGAGAATGACCCACCACCCACATCATATCTGCTCTGTGGTGGTCCTGTGGGGTCCTGATCATTGAAGATCAGGGTGAAAGGAGGAGAATACAGTCTGCAGAGAAACAGATGAACTACAGTCTGAATTATAGAACCACAAAGAGCTCCTGTGTGATCAGAGGAGCTGATAGAGTGGACAGAGAGAGTATCTCATCTCATCTCATCCATCCATCCATCCATTTGTCTGTCTGTCTGTCTGTCTGCTGTAAAACTCACACACTATATAAAAAAGCTCTCTTGATTTCAAACACAGACGGACGTTTGTCCTCCAGCTGTGGATGACGGTACAGTAAAGCGTGAAGATGTTCACACTGTTAATGTTATAAACCCTCAGCCTGATACCGTTCCTCCCACTCGTTTCCTGGGTATTAAAGGAGAAGGTGTGTGTATGTATCTGCAGAGCTGGCCTGACGTACGTGGCTGTGATTAATGGTGTGAGGAATGTGTGTGTGCGTGCGTGTGTGTGTGTGCGTGCGTGTGTGTTTGTGTGTGTGTGTGCATGTGCGTGTGTGTGTGTGTGAGCACTCTGTCGAGATGAGAAATGTGTTCTGTACTGGAACAAATCCACCACCACACCAGAAGGTGTCACATGTTCTCATATGAGTGCATCTAATATTTACAGTAAATGTCCAAATATTTATGGACACCCATCGTAATAAACTCATTCCGGTTTAAACTGCACACACTGCTGAAATACGCTGGATATGCATGAACCTTTCAGCACCAGGCCTAATACTCTTGAACTCTACTGTTGAATGCAATCAAATCCTCACAGCAATGTTCCAGAATCTAGTAGAAAGGCTTCTCTGGACATAGAGACAGTTATTGTGAACTGGTGTCACAATACTTTTACTATATATCCACGTCCTGTGTTTAGGACATCAACCTCACTGTTCCCCTGTAGTATCGTAGGTTCAGTATATAAACTCAAACTGAAACCAGGCTCTGTTTCCTTCTCCGGTTGTGGTGAGTAACAGCACTGTCCTGCACCCCCAGTTAGACCAGCACACCACGTTACACCAGGGACACTCACTGGTCAAGACTCCTAACTGTACGTTCACCCATCTGTGCAACACAACTCAAATACAAGTCACTGTGGGGAGTGTTTCCCGCACAACCACTGAGATTAGAACTGAACTTACATGGTACGAGGCATCGTTCACCTCACTGTCGTAGCTTGTTCATACCACAGTATTTTGAACTGGGTTGTATTGAACCCCTGTAGTCTGATCTACAATGTTTCCACATGTTCAGCTTGACTTTAACAGTGAAATACACACACACTTTGTAGTATTAATCAAAATATCTTTGTTCTTTCAGCTCTTCTTAATATATTCACATTGTAATCATGCACAACCAGCAACAATAATAGTATATTATAGTATTATAATAGTAATAACACAAAAGGTGTTACTCACTATTACTGTAGTATTACTCAGTATTACTGTAGTATTACTCTGTATTACTGTAGTATTACTCGGTATTACTGTAGTATTACTCGGTATTACTGTAGTATTACTGTAGTATTACTCAGTATTACTGTAGTATTACTGTAGTATAACTCTATATTACTGTAGTATTACTGTAGTATTACTCTGTATTACTGTAGTGTTACTCTGTATTACTGTAGTATTACTGTAGTGTTACTGTAGTATAACTCTATATTACTGTAGTATTACTGTAGTATCACTGTCTATTACTGTAGTATTACTGTAGTATTACTGTAGTATTACTGTAGTATTACTGTAGTATAACTCTATATTACTGTAGTATTACTGTAGTATTACTGTGTATTACTGTAGTATTACTCTGTATTACTGTAGTATTACTGTAGTATTATTGTAGTATTACTCTGTATTACTGTAGTGTTACTGTAGTATTATTGTAGTATTACTCGGTGCAGTATTAACGCAGTAATATTTAATAACACAGTATTAATCAGTGTAACTGAAGGAATAACAGTCCTACTTTTTTCCGCAGGTTTTGGTTGGACACAATGATGACGTTGGGGGGATCTCCCACTGCAGTCGCGGCTCCTCCGATGTTGGTGAAGATTACCTCAGCAATTAGGACATGTCTGGGGTCCAGATTCAGCACCTCACACAACCTGCACACACACACACACACACACACACACACACACACACATTCTTAACTTTTTTTCACAGTGTAGTAAAACAATCCGATAGTTGAGCTGTGATGGTGATCATTCATCCTCTTCACTAATGCTCATTGCTGATTACAATCAAATTCTCACAGCAATGTTCCAAACATTAGTAGAAAGCATTCCCTGAACAGCCTTGATTCCAGAAGAAACAGTGAATGATCAAATGATATTTTTGTCCATATCAGTCAACCATTACATCTCTGTCCATTCTGTCCGCTCTGACCATACAGCCTGTCCACACACACTG
The DNA here is from genome assembly GCA_034509495.1 of Acestrorhynchus altus. Lineage (NCBI taxonomy): Eukaryota > Metazoa > Chordata > Actinopteri > Characiformes > Acestrorhynchidae > Acestrorhynchus > Acestrorhynchus altus. The sequence continues at coordinate 422,422 of CM067504.1, read as the reverse complement.
GGCTGCTGCAGACAGACCACAACATGCAGGGAAAACAATGAAACACTCATATTATTGGAGCCTTCTAAAGGACTGAGACGGTGTCCATCCTGTGCTCCACTCTTTCACCAAAATCAGCCTGTTCTCTGAGGGAGGACGCAAGACTGGAAAATGGACATTAACATCGTATAAAACCACTCGATCATTATAACTGGAAAAAAAACACACCACAAAGAAAAATAAACAGCGTGACCCTACAGATTTATTCCCAGCACACGGAGGTACATGCAGGTAAATATCCTGGACAAACGGACATCGTTCTTAATGACATTCGTCCTCCTCCAGGCAGAGTTTGACATGAATGATCCACACAGCCATTACAGAAATATTAAAAACGGTCAGATAATGGATGGATGAAAGAGTGCTTCATAATTCAGAAGGAGAAATGTAGTCAATGACAGAAGATCTGCACTTATGTTCGAGCAGACGCTCTCCTGTTCCTCACTGAGCTGCGGTCATTAAAGGATGCATGAAGGCGGCTGAATGGAGACGAAGGGATCATTAGCCGTAATAAATCAGGCAGTGTTTGCATGTCTGAGACTTCATTGTAAACCTCATCAATATTTAAAAGAACAGCCCTTTGACGTTGTGTGCAGATACAGCTAATGGGGCAGATTTGCATCTGTGGAGGATTTGTTTATCAGTAAACAGGAACCAAACACAGCCGACATCATCCGTGTTACTGTACACACAGGCCAGGGAACCTAGCAACCGGAACTGTCCAGCCGACAGCGTCCTGTGAGCAGCGTCCAGCGAGCAGCGTCCTGTGAGCACTGATGAAGGACTAGAGGATGACCAACACAAACTGTGTATTGTCTCTGTGATCAGTGGATGGACAGTGAGTGGACACAGTGTTTAAACACTCCAGCAGCACTGCTGCGTCTGATCCACTCGTACCAGCGTAACACACACTAACACACCACCACCATGTCAGTGTGACTGCAGTGCTGAGAATGAACCACCACCCACATCATATCTGCTCTGTGGTGGTCCTGTGGGGTCCTGATCATTGAAGATCAGGGTGAAAGGAGCAGAATAAAGTCTGCAGAGAAACAGATGATCTACAGTCTGAATTATAGAACCACAAAGATCTCCTGTGTGATCAGAGGAGCTGATAGGATGGACAGAGAGAGGAGAAGTGAGGATGGCTGGTCTGTTTACACTGTAATAGTAAATTAGTCCATGTTACTTTCAACCCCACATCAGTTTGGGCTGTTCTTCATCTGACAGCACCATCTCAGTTCAATCATAAGACTAATGATGGTTACACATGGTAACGTAAAGCGTCATGAACCGTGTGCAGCTCCTGCATGTCTGCTCTACAGCGGGTCCCCACACAGACGGCCTTATCGATGTTGATATTAAAAAGGAGAAGTCCTGTGATCTTCAAGGAGGAGGAGTATATTACACACAGAAAACAGTTTTCTCCTGCAGAAACGTAAAGCTCTCACACACAAGCATGCGAGGAACCAATGATCCATCATGCTGCCCGGTTTGCCACTCTGGCATTTCGCCGTAATAGAGGAGGCTTGCGGAGAGGAAATAGGCTGAAATGGAGCTGAAAAGAGCGATGAGGCAGGGAGCTTCATAGAGAGCGGGCATTACTCTGCGTCTCCTCAGATAACCCTCAGACTCACCCTCAGCAGGGCTTTTCCCTTCTGCACACAGACCGGCAGACTCAACACTGCTAATCACGCTCAAAGTCGGGAAGACCGACACGGAGAAGGAGCCTCGGTTCACACAGTGGCCCAAATCATATTTCATCATATGTGAGATTCGGGTCACTTTCACATACGGTCCATATCGGACTGACGTGACGTAACGTTTACGTCAGTCTGACTCAGCATTCCTCTTCACTCTGAGGAGAAGGAAAATGGAGGACAGCAGTGAGGGAGGTGAGTTGTGTTCCTAATGAAATGGCTGAACGTGGCTGCAGGGGGCTGTGACTGTATGAAAAGGAGATCCTGCAGAAGGAGAGTATCAGTGTGGACAGTGATCTACTATTCCTTCAGGTTCACGTTATTCACAGTCATTCACATCAGGTTTCTCATTACATTTCAATCTATTCTCGTGTCGACCGAGTGCTTGAGGCTCAGACCTTCATTTTATCACTTAATTCCAAAATGATCCTAAAATGAGAAGAATAAGCTTCATAAACGTTCTCTCTGTCCCTCCCTCCGACACCCAGGTCTCATCCCGGAGCTCAGCTTGCCTCTCTGATGTCTCATCATGGATGGCAGCCCATCACCTCAAACTAAACCCCAGCAAGACCGAACATCTATTCATTCCTGGAAGCACTGGTCCTCATCCTGACCTTACCATTTCCCTTGAGAACTCACTGGTCACTCCATCTACTGAAGCATGGAGCCTTGGTGTAGTAGTGGATGACCAGTTATCATTCACAGGTCATGTTGCAAACCTGACTCGGTCCTGCAGATGTTCTCCTTTACAAAATCAGGAGAATTTGACCTTTTCTGTCCAGAGAGGAGCTCAGGTGCTTCTTCAGTCTCTTCTGATTTCAAGACTAGAACTGTAGCTCCCTACTGGCTGGCCTTCCTATGAGACCACCAGACCATTGCAACTGATCCAGAATGCAGCAGCAGAACCTTGATGCTGACCTACAAAGACAAAATGGACCAGCCCCTCCATACATGAAGGGCAATGGTCAAAACTTGAGCTGTACCAAGAGCCCTTCGAGCTTCAAGTACAGCTCGGATTGACCCACCGTCCCTCAGAACACAAGGAGAACATGCATCCAGACTGTTTTCTGTTCTGGAAACAAAACAGTGGAACGAACTTCTCCTGGAGGTCCAAACAGCCGAGTCCCTCACTGTCTTCAAACGCAGACTGAAGACTCATCTGTTTCAGGAGGATTTAACTCCATAAAGACATTTGTTTCAACAGGATCTAATCGTGAGGAACCTCTAGATTCTCACCTCGTCTACTAGCTAAGGGTATTCTGAGTGAACAGCAAAGCACTTTTGTGAGTCTCTCTGGAGAAGGACGTCTGATAAACACCGTAAATGTAAAGGTCATAAGCTTCATAAGCTCACACACCTCACTGGCTTAAGTCTTGGGTTCACTAGAACACTTTTAGGGTGCTTTCATACCTACATCATTTAGCAAGTGTGAAAGGACCAAAAGGTGGTCTGACCTAAAGATGTGGTCTTGGTCTAGACAAACTGAACCATGGTCTAGTGTGGAAGGACCTTTTTGTGGACGGCATGCTTAACAAAATCCTTCACAGTAACTTCAGCAGAACTGAACAATAAACCTAAAGATCAACTGATTAAAGTGTCAACACTGCTACTCTACACATCTCTGTTTATGACCTTCAGCTGGTTTTACACACATGGAGAAGGTTCTACCTGATGGTAACAGGAGTGAAGAGCATCATGGTGGTCACATTGTCCAGGAAGGCTGAGAGAATGGCTGCGATGAGGCACAGGATGATGATCATTGGCCAAACCCTTCCTCTGGACACCTGATACGCCTGTAAGGAGACAAACCCCATAAAGCAATTCATCTCTTAAGTGTAAACAAATGAGTTATTAATGATCCTGTTTGTGTGCAGGTCAGGTATCTTCTCACGTCTCATTATATTCCTTCATCTCTGAACGTTAACCCCACCACATCTCAATCTAATCGCATGGACCTCAGCAGGAGCTACATGAATTGATAAGATGCCCAGACCAGTCACCCAGTCACCTTGTGTGTGGTAGTAACTTCATGCTTCTGCAGACGCCGCTGCACGAGGACGATCAGGCTATAAATACCGTGTATCAGAGCTTTATTCACAGCACTTCACTGTCTGCAAATTTTGGCTTTGGATTCATTTTTTCCTTTAAATTCTACACATAAAACCCCACGACGACAGAGTCCGAGAAGTTCTTTGGAAATGTATTAAAAAAAAACAGCTTCATTCTCAAAAAGACTTAAGGCTGTAATTGCTGCCAAAGGCTGTGAAAACTTATGTACGTTATACTTTTGTGTTTTATTTTTAATACATTTCCAAAGATTTCAAACAAACGTCTCATTTTGTCATTGTGTGTAGAATTATGAGGGGGAAATGAATTGAATTGAATCTGCAGGTGTATGACCGCCGGTGTTTCACGGCCTGTGAATTAAAATTACTTCCAGGCAAGAACTGCTTCTAGAAGTCAGTGCAGGTCCTTCACAACCAGTTTGTGCAAGAACACTCCACAGGGACCTGCAGACCATCAGCAGAGTGGCACACAAAGGGCCTCCACTCAGTTAGACTGGGATTTCTGCCGCTGCTGGTAGACCAGTATGAGTTCCATACACCTGCAGACGCCCAACACCTGCAGAAGCCTCCAACACCCTGCAGACGCTGCACACCTGCAGACGCTCCGCAGCACCTGCAGACGCTCAACACCTGCAAACGCTTCTACACCTGCAGACGCTTCCTTACACCTGCAGACGCTTCCGTACACCTGCAGACGCTTCCTTACACCTGCAGACGCTTCCGAACACCTGCAGACGCTTCCGTACACCTGCAGACGCTTCCGTACACCTGCAGACGCTTCCTTACACCTGCAGACGCCTGCATACCTGCAGACGCTTCTACACCTGCAGACGCTCCGGCACCTGCAGACGCTCGGAACACCTGCAGACGCTTCAGACACCTGTGACGCCCGCACACCTGCAGACGCTTCCTTACACCTGCAGACGCTTCCGTACAGCTGCAGACGCTTCCGTACAGCTGCAGACGCTTCCGTACAGCTGCAGACGCTTCAGTACAGCTGCAGACGCTTCCGTACAGCTGCAGACGCCCGTGACAGCTGCGGCATTTTTCCACAGCCGCTGCAGACGCCCACAGCTGCAGACGCTTCCTTACACCTGCAGACGCTTCCATACACCTGCAGACGCTTCCTTACACCTCTCATTCATCGTCCTTGGAGCCTGAAGTTACTACCACCTTTAATATGCAAGGCGAGCATGTTCTGGTCTGAGGAGCTTAAATGAACAACTTTATTAAAATAAGCAGCGAGTTTGATCTTCCAGTTTATTGGTCTGAGGCCGTAACTGAGTTCATGTTTCATATTTTATTGGTTTGATGTCTGTATGTGAAGCTCCCAGTAAATTCCCAGTTTAATGATGTGTGTGTGTCGGTGTCAGTGTCAGATAGGATTCAGTAACGGTATCTAAGTGTAGCCGAACACTCAGAGGAGCTGAAGCTCGTCTAGGTGCTCTAAGCTAAACAATGCAGATGATGAAGGTAAAGTTCTGTCTTCCTCGCAGCCAAAGAAGAAGCTGAACATTAGAAGCAGATGGTTCACCATTAATCTGTTCTCCTTTCAGCACTAAGCCCTGCTCCTCCAGCGTCCTCCTGCCTGTGCTCACTCTGCCAGCTGCGGATAGGCTGTGTGAGGCTGTCGCTATGGAGACGTTATCTGGCTGTCTGGACTCATCCTAATCAAGCCCACATCACGGGGCCGGTGGAGCCCACTGTGATGTTGCATCTTTCGATTAAATCAAACACATATGCAGCGCATGAAGAACACACAGCCGGAACTCCAGCCTCAGACCAAAACACGGGTTCAGCATATCAGCACACAGCGCCTGACTCTGAGCTGTGGGCAAACGCCAGTGACAGTGCATCTCTGCCATCATATCTTCAGTTCTGCGCCTGTGCTGTTGATTCATATTCATGTCTGTCTGCTTAGGACTTCATGAGAAAATGCAATTTTTCCAGCCATGTATCTGTTCATTTATTCATCCGTCAGTCCGCGTACCTACGAGCTCATTAACCCATTCATCCACCCATCCTTCCATTTCATATTCATTAACAAAACCATCCACATATCTGTCTGTCTCTGTGTCTGTCTCTCTGTCTGTCTCTCTGTCTGTCTGTCTGTCTGTCTGTCTCTCTGCTCCGTCTCTCTGTCTGTCTCTCTCTCTGTTTCATGTTCTGAATGTCCCTGTCTCTGTTTGTCTGTTCGTCTTCTGTCCATCTGTCTCTGGTCTGTCTGTCTGTCTCTTCTCGTCCACCCGTCTCTGGGTTCGTTCGTTCGTTCCTCTGTCCATTCGTCTCTGCTCGTCTGTCTCGTCTCTCTGTCCATCTGTCTCTGCCTGCCTGTCTGCCCTCTTTTGTCTCTCTGGGTCTTGCCCGTCTGTCTGTCTCTCTGCTCCGTCTCTCTGTCTGCTCCGTCTGCCCTGTCTGCCCTCTGCCTGCCCTCTTCGTTCCTCTGTCTGCCCTCTGTCTGCCTCTGCCTGTCTCTCGTCTTCTCTGCCCCTCTGCCCGTCTCTCTGTCTCTCTGCGTCTGCCCGTCTCTCTGCCCGTCTGTCTGCCCTCTGTCTCTCTGCTCCGTCTTCTCTGTCTG
>CM067504.1:388539-411039 GCA_034509495.1 Acestrorhynchus altus | reverse complement strand
GACCAGTACGAACGCTGGTCTACCAGCAAACCAGCAAACGTCCATTTAAAACTAAGCATAGACTGGTTTAGTGCCGGTTTAGTGCTGGTTTGGTGCCGCTTTGGTGCTGGTTTGGTGCCGGTTTAGTGCTGGTTTGGTGCTGGTTTAGTGCCGCTTTGGTGCCGGTTTAGTGCTGGTTTAGTGCCGGTTTAGTGCTGGTTTGGTGCTGGTTTGGTGCCGGTTTAGTGCCGGTTTGGTGCCGCTTTGGTGCCGGTTTGGTGCCGGTTTAGTGCCGGTTTGGTGCCGGTTTAGTGTTGGTTTGGTGCCGGTTTAGTGCTGGTTTAGTGCCGGTTTGGTGCTGGTTTGGTGCCGGTTTGGTGCTGGTTTAGTGCCGGTTTGGTGCTGGTTTGGTGCTGGTTTGGTGCCGGTTTGGTGCCGGTTTGGTGCCGGTTTGGTGCTGGTTTGGTGCCGGTTTGGTGCCGGTTTAGTGTTGGTTTGGTGACGGTTTGGTGCCGGTTTGGTGCCGGTTTGGTGGCGGTTTGGTTGGTTTGGTGCCGGTTTAGTGCCGGTTTAGTGCCGGTTTGTTGCCGGTTTGGTGCCGGTTTGGTGCCGGTTTGGTGCCGGTTTGGTGCCGGTTTGGTGCCGGTTTGCGCCGCTTAGTGCCGTTTGGTAACAGTTTAGTGCCGGTTTAGTGCCGGTTTGCTGCCGCTTTGGTGCTGGTTTGCTGCCGGTTTGGTGCCGGTTTAGTGTTGGTTTGCGACGGTTTGCGCCGGCTTGCGTCGTTTGGTTGGTCGGTGCCGTTTAGTGCCGGTTTAGTGCCGTTTGCGCCGGGTTTAGTGCCGGGTTTAGTGCCGGTTGAGTGCCGGTTTGGTGGCGGTTTGCTGGCGGTTTGGTGCCGGTTTGGTTGGTTTGGTGCCGGTTTAGTGCCGGTTTAGTGCCGGTTTGCTGCCGGTTTGCATGGCTTGCGAAGTGTTTGCGGCGGCCAGTGCCGGTTTGTTGCCGGTTTGTTGCCGGTTTGGTGCCGGTTTGGTGCCGGTTTAGTGTTGGTTTGGTGCCGGTTTGGTGCCGGTTTAGTGCCGGTTTGGTGCTGGTTTGGTGCCGGTTTAGTGCCAGTTTGGTAACAGTTTAGTGCCGGTTTAGTGCCGGTTTGGTGCCGGTTTGGTGCCAGTTTAGTGCCGGTTTGGTGCCAGTTTAGTGCCGGTTTAGTGCCGGTTTGTTGCTGGTTTAGTGCCGGTTTAGTGCCGGTTTGAGTCTCATGCATGGGGTGGGAGTCGTTCTCCAGCATGGACACCAGCTTGGCTACCATCTTTCTGTCACCCACCACCTGGACTGGGTCTGAGGGGCTTCCCAGGTCAGAACTGACCTCTTTATGAGGGAGGTCAGTGTCTTCAGAGAGCATTATTTAATATCAGCTGTTTGTCACGGCAGAGCACAGCTCGTGTTTTCTCTTTAACCTCATCGGACGTTTGTGAGGTCAGCATCACTAAATGAAAGAACTCACGGACAACAAGGTCCGAAAGACAACACACAGATTCTTAAACGTCATCACCTCCTGAACACTGAGGTCTCCACGGCACTCAGACGGGGGATTTTAGCCTCAGTCATGAATAATCTATAAACCATTATTAAAATGTTTCAAATGTGTCTGCTGTAAGAAATTCAACCTGCATTATTTATGTGTCATTTAACACATAAATATTCATTAATATTAGACACAACATTTTCTCAGCGTTCAAGAATTTAAAGGTCCAACCAGAATTGGATTTGATCAGTTTGTCTGTCCAGCAGGTCAGAGAAGAGGTGGTCTTCATAACTGTGCTGTTATCTGCACCCAGGTTCAGAACTGCTCTTCACGCGATGTCTGATCTCAGAGGTTCCACGTGTTTATGAGGTGATACAAACGAGATTTCCTGACAGATGGAGAGCAGATCCTGGCCTTCCTGTCTGCTTTTCTGTGGGACATGGACGAGCTCTGAACCCCCCTGATGTGTCGTGACCCCTACCAGAGTCGTCCTATAAGACGTTTAATGAATCAGACCGTATTTTAATTAGGAATGGAAGGCTGATCATTTGATGTGAGGATGATTAATCACAGGCGTGGAGGCAGTGTAGGGTTAATGAGGCGGTCACATTAAGTAAACGGTTTTCCTTCGTGGTTCTGGAAGACGGCCGTCCAACAGGCTTCTTCAAGGTTCGCTGCCAGTTTTTTGTTTTCTACCTCTTAAAAGTCAGCTTCCATAAAATAATAAATGAATATTAACATTAAATATAAATAAATAGTGACATCAAAGTTGATTTCATCATAACAGGATTAGAGATGTAATTGGACCCCATGTGGCTTCAATAAACAGCAGAATGAAAGTATTTCGGGTCTCTGTTGTCGAAGGATTTTAGATGAAATGATTATTAACCCTCCTGTTCTGTTCAGCTGTACCAACAGGAATCGTTTTCCAGAGTCAACTTTTAAACTCTTCAACCGTCCAACAGTCCATCGTAATGTATTTAATATTCTGTCTAATCAAAGTGATTCTGAAGTAAACGTGGTTTAATTATGATTGTTTGTAGGATTGTTAGAAAAAGCCAGAGACCCCAGTTTGGCTTCGGGTCCTTTTCCTTTTCTGTTATTTTGAAAATGTTAAAGTTGAAAATAGAAGATTTTTATTTGGGTTTTTATTTCAGTTTAAACCTGCTTAACTGATCACAGTAACTGTCAGTTTGACCAGCGGTGCCCAAACATCTGCATGACACTGTATGTGTGTGTGTGTGTGTGTGTGTGTGTGTGTGTGTGTGTGTGTGTGTGTGTGTGTGTGTGTGTGTGTGACTGAAGGCTTGTCTGAGGCTTTAGGGGCTATTCAGGCTTTATAATTCTGTGTACTTTACAGAATTACAGAATTAGAGTTATAGTTACAGATTTACAGCTTTACAGAGTTACAGAGTAAGAGTTATAGAGTTACAGGTATAAAGTTACAGAGTTAAAGTTATAGTCACAGAGTTACAGGGTAACAGAGTTACAGAGTTACAGTGTTATAGAGTTAGAGTTATAGAGTTACAGATTTGGAGTTAAATAGTAAGTTATAGAGTTACAGAGTAACAGAGTGATAGTTACAGAGTTAGAGTTATAGAGTTACAGGGTTAGAATTAGAGTTATAGTTACAGAGTAACAGTTATAGAGTTACAGTGTTACAGAGTTAGAGTTATAGAGTTACAGAGTTGGAGTTAAAGAGTAGGTTATAGAGTTACAGAGTTGGAGTTAAAGAGTAGGTTATAGAGTTACAGAGTTATAGAGTTACAGACTTAGAATTAGAGTTATAGTTAGAGTGATAGAGTTATAGAGTTACAGAGTTAGAGTTACAGAGTTACAGAGTTGAAGTTAAAGAGTAAGTTACAGAGTTACAGAGTTGAAGTTAAAGAGTAAGTTATAGAGTTACAGACTTAGAATTAGAGTTATAGTTACAGAGTGATAGAGTTACAGTGTTACAGAGTTAGAGTTATAGAGTTACAAAGTTGAAGTTAAAGAGTAAGTTATAGAGTTACAGAGTTGGAGTTAAATAGTAAGTTATAGAGTTACAGAGTTACAGAGTTATAGAGTTACAGAGTTAGAGTTATAGAGTTACAGGGTTGGAGTTAAAGAGTAAGTTATAGAGTTACAGAGTTACAGAGTTACAGAGTTATAGAGTTACAGAGTTAGAGTTATAGAGTTACAGATATAGAGTTATAGAGTTACAGGGTTGGAGTTAAAGAGTAAGTTATAGAGTTACAGATTTAGAATTAGAGATATAGTTACAGAGTTACAGAGTTACAGAGTTAGAGTTATAGAGTTACAGAGTTGGAGTTAAAGTTAAAGTCAGCCATAAAATCAGCAGAGAGACTAAAGCACCAGTGTCAGAAGCACGTGTCAGTGGTTAAACACTATCACAGACGTTAAGGGGACGCTCACTCCCTGAGCAGCACCAGTGTGACGCTTTCAGACGAGCAAAACTCTTTCTACACTGGTTTCAAAGTAAACAGTCCATGAGAGAGAGATCCACGTCCAACCCACCCTCCATCTGAGTAGCTGACGTCCACAGATCCTTCAAGTGTGTCAACACCCACAAAGCCACCGGTCCAGGTGACATTCCTGCTTAAAGCATGTGCAGATCAGTTAGCAGGAGTCTTCACAGACATTTTCAGCACCTCTCTCTCCCTCTGTGGTGCTTCAAACTGGCCACCATTTGAAAATCCTGTTCATGGACTACAGTTCAGAATTCAACACCATACGTCTGCCGAAGCTCACCATGAAGCTCTGGGACATCAGTCTGAACAGTCTGCAGCAGGACCCTACACCTCCTAACAGGCCGTCAGCGGGGGATGAGGATGGGCAGAAAGACCCGCTGCCCGGCGGTAGGAGGTACAGAGGGATGAGACCCAGAACCAACCAGTTCCCAGACACACCCACCAAAGACTGTCTCCCACTGCAAGGTATATCTACAGTCTCACACTACAGCTACACCTAATTCTACACCCAGTGCAGACGTAAATTTAATGCAAACACCCAGTTTCTACATATACAGTCGTACAGTGCAGTAATGTATAGTGTAAGTTAATGTGTATATAATCTATTTATATTTATGTTTATTTTTTTATTTGTTATGGGTTTTTATTATATAATCAATTTACATACTGATGTCACATGACTTTATGCAGGTCATTGTATGTGAATGTGTTGTTAATTGATTGGTCCATTGTTATGCTCTGTCTACGTCAGAGTCTTTTAAAGTAAATATGATTGTATAAACACTGAACATGTCTTACGTCTGATCTATAATATTGTATATAAGCATAAAGACATCAGTGTACATTCGGTTCCAAATCTCCAGCACTGATGAATTGCCTGTTTCGATGGTATGTTTTGGAGTAAACTTCTCTGTTCTGTGTTGGAGACACTAATTGCAGGACCCCCGGGCACTGCGTGTTATCCCTCCCAACAAACAGGAGTAATTAAAGTGGGAGGTTCTCCCTGCCTGTGTCCTCCAGGAGCAACAGAAAGAGACACTGAGCCCATAAGACGACAGTTCTACGGGGACATCATCAGCTCTAGTTCACAGCAACACAGAGAAGAGGGACACTGGGGTGTGGAGTGTGAGGGATACTGGGGTGTGGAGTGTGAGGGATACTGGGGTGTGGAGTGTGGGGGACACTGGGGTGTGGAGTGTGGGGGATACTGGGGTGTGGAGTGTGGGGGACACTGGGTTGTGGAGTGGGGGACACTGGGGTGTGGAGTGGGGGATACTAGTATGTGGGGATACTGGGGTGTGGAGAAGCTACTGTCAACACTCTGAGATTCACCCACCTGCATAACGCATAAAATAATGAGATGATGCTGTAATTAAAAACACCTGAAGATCAATATTGCTTTTAAGGTTGAGGCAGTGGTGCTAAGCCTTGAAGTTGTTCTAGTAGTTTGGTCTATTATGAAATCATTCATTTCTATTCTAACTCAGTTTCAATGAATAGAAAGCAGCGGCTTAAATTGCAGAAATCTCTGTTTATATTTGCCATTTTGAAGATACAAGGTTTTGTTTTCATCAGCCATGATATTAAAGTGATCCATGTGTTTAAAAAGAAACCCAAAGTCCAACAACAAAGCAAGTAGCAGGTCAAAGAGGAGAGGTGACAGGTGAGAGGTGAGCGGTGACAGGTGAGAGGTGAGAGGTTAGATGTGAGAGGTTAGATGAGAGGTGACAGGTGAGCGGGTGACAGCTGAGAGGTGACAGGTGACAGGTGACAGGTGAGAGGTGACAGGTGAGAGGTGACAGGTGAGAGGTGACAGGTGAGAGGTGACAGGTGAGCGGTGACAGTTGAGAGGTGACAGGTGACAGGTGAGAGGTGAGAGGTTAGATGTGAGAGGTTAGATGTGAGAGGTGACAGGTGAGCGGTGACAGCTCAGAGGTGACAGGTGACAGGTGACAGGTGAGAGGTTAGATGTGAGTGGTGACAGGTGAGCAGTGACAGGTGAGAGGTGACAGGTGAGAGGTGAGATGTGAAAGGTGAGAGGTGACAGGTGAGAGGTGAGAGGTGAGCGGTGACAGGTGAGAGGTGGCAGGTGAGCGGTGACAGGTGAGCGGTGACAGGTGAGAGGTGACAGGTGAGAGGTGAGAGGTGACAGGTGAGAGGTGAGAGGTGAGATGTGAAAGGTGAGAGGTGACAGGTGAGAGGTGAGAGGTGAGCGGTGACAGGTGAGAGGTGGCAGGTGAGCGGTGACAGGTGAGCGGTGACAGGTGAGAGGTGACAGGTGAGAGGTGAGAGGTGAGAGGTGAGAGGTGACAGGTGACAGGTGACAGGTGAGCGGTGACAGGTGAGAGGTACAGTAGAAGGTTTAGGGTTTGAAACTGTTTCCAGCCCTCAGAGGCACCAGAACCTCCCTTCACGTCCAGGAGAGACAGCTAGTGGCAAAAAGCAGAACTGCACACACTTGTCAGTTGATATTTGACAATGAGTTTTGAATCCCATAATTCCTATCGACCAGCGAGTTTCAGACATTACTTCATATGTCAGCTTTCACACCTACGAAGAAAAGCTCCAGATCAGATTCATCTCAGTGATCCGTCTGAAGGACGCACCTTCAGCCGCTTTAGAGTTTCATAAAGATGCCCCTTAATGTGAGACTCATATGAGTGTCAGCAGATTATTGCTTAAGACCCTTTAATCTTTAAGGTCATGTTTGAGTTTGAACTTTAAGGATTTGAGATGTTGTCCTGCCATGTGCATGCGGTCCCTCAGCGAATGTTCCATGTTCACGTTCTTCTGGTTCTCTCCTTTTAGCTGTTACAGTCAGATCTGCCGGAGTCACTCGAATCAGTTGAAGAAATCGCTTTACAAACATACTGATATTGAAGAAGCAGATCTTCAGTTTATTTTAGGTCTTAGTCAGGATACACTGTCCAAAAGTTTGGGGACACTCCTTCTAATGAATGCATTCAGCTACTTTAAGCTGAACCATTGTTGACACTGATGTGCAAATGCACACACACAGCTTGTCTAGTCTCTGCAGAGAAGTACTGCCAATAGAATAGGATAAACAAACCATCCGTCCTGCGCTTTGGGGTGTGGGAGATGAGGTGCGTGGTGATCATCCAACATCCTGATCACCTTAAATCCTATGTCACTGACTGCCCTCAAATACTCACAGCAATGTATGAGAATCAGGTAGAAAGTCTTGCCTGGACAGTAGGGACAGTCACTCCAACCAAAGCAGGACAAACTCTTTAATCCCCCTGATTTCAGAAGAGACAGTGAAAACGCAGGTGTCCCAATACTTTTGTCCATAAAGTGTATTTTAATCTAATCTATATTTGTACTCTGGAAGTGCAGGGCTTTTATATGATGATGCAACTTTCTGGGTTTATAAAGCGAAAGGCGTGAACGTTGATGATGTATGTAGATGTTTATATTTTGGGAGAATCTGCAGATAAAAACGATCACCTGTAACTTCACTGCTTATTTATTTGATAAACTGTCAAAGGTTTAATTTTACACCCAAATCACGGCAGCGAAAGGCCAAAACGGAGACCGAGACTCCGCATTAGTCCTCGCTCTTCCTCGTAGCCTAGAGAAGAATCACTAGATAAAACCACAGAGAAGAAGGACAGCCTCGAACGCAGCACTCCTTTCACTCCATCCAGCGTCGTACACACGGAGATAAGCCACGGGTGTGTTTATAATGGACGGTTATAGTCACTCATCTGAGAAGTGTGTGTGGACGGTGCCTATTAATAATCCATCCCGTCGGTTACATGTGCTTTCTTCAGCAGAGACGCAACACACACTCGATGCTGTACTTCACGGAATTAACCGAAGAGATTCCTCACGACAGAGTCGCAGGGTGGGCCGCAGGGTGGGCCGCAGGCATCGCCACATTCATGTCTTTTCTTAGACTTATGAGCAACAATCACATCATACCACTGCAATGTTTGCCAGGAGCAAGCAGACGGGTATGTTTATATCATAAAAGCCCCCTATAGAATAGAATAGAATAGAATAGAATAGAATAGAATAGAATAGAATAGAATAGAATAGAACTTGCTGTATAGACCCTGTACCTCAAAGATAATGAGCACGTAGACGCCCGTCAGGATGACTCCAGCAATGAGCACCTGCGTTTCCACGGTTATGTACAGAGACTGGTGCGTCATCGAGAGAGGGACCACCTGATTGTCCAGAAGGAAGGCCTGAACGTTGATGAGGATCGGAGTGCTGGACAGTGGGTGGAGAAGGAAGACAGAGAGGGAGGAGTGAGAAAACTACTTTTAAAATAAAGGTGTAGAAAAACAGCACTAAACGAGAGACTGAAAACAGCGTTACCACAATCAACCATAACATTATGACCACTCTCTCTGTTCATTCTATCAGCTCCTCTGACCACACAGGAGCCCTGATCTTCAATGGTCAGGACCCCACAGGACCACCACAGAGCAGCTATTACATGGGTGGTGGGTCATTCAGTGCTGCTGGAGTGTTTAAACACTGTGTCCACTCACTGTCCACTCTATCAGACACTCCTACCGAGTGTCTCCACCTTGTAGATGTAAAGTCAGAGACAGAAGCTCATCTGTTTCTGCACTGTTTGTGTTGGTCGTCCTCTAGTCCTTCATCAGTGCTCACAGGACGCTGCTCACAGGACGCTGTCGGCTGGACGTTTCTGGTTGGTGGACTGTTCTCAGTCCAGCAGAGACACTGAGGGGTTTAAACACTCCAGCAGCACTGCTGTGTCTGATCCACTCGTACCAGCAACACACACTAACACACCACCACCATGTCAGTGTGACTGCAGTGCTGAGAATGACCCACCACCCACATCATATCTGCTCTGTGGTGGTCCTGTGGGGTCCTGATCATTGAAGATCAGGGTGAAAGGAGGAGAATAAAGTCTGCAGAGAAACAGATGAACTACAGTCTGGAATTATAGAACCACAAAGAGAACCTGTGTGATCAGAAGAGCTGATAGAGTGGACAGAGAGAGGAGAAACATGGAGGTGGTCATCATGGGGCTCTTGATCTTCATATCAACATGTCACCTGACAATAAATGAGATCATGTCTATACAAATGTGCACAAACCATGTCACTCATTAGTGCTTCACGGCACACAGCCAGGTCCCGACTTACCTCGTAAGCATCTCGAATGTTCTTGTAGTGAGAATCTGATCGTTCCTCTTGGAGTGTAAAGGTATGGTCCAGTTATGCACTATCTGTGTACATCACACACACAACACAGAGGAATCATGAGGCTGAGCTTCTCAGGGTGGGAGCATTAGTATTCACAGCGTTATTCATACATCACTGTCAGCTTCAGCGCAGGATATTATTCAGCAGCACGATTTTGATACTTTGATAAAGCATTTGTTCTGCGACATTGAATAAACCTGACATCACACAAACAGCTCTATAGATCATCTCCACGACAAATTCATATATTTTTGACAAAATTCCCGGCCAAGTATGGCACTGAATAATTGCTTCCGGCAGAGCACTTTTCATTGTGTTGTAGAATATTTCATATTTGAATCCAGTTCTTTCTTTTTTAAATCATTCTGTATCTTCTGGTCAGCTCGCCGGTCTTAGGTGAGGGTCAAACCCATGTCCATTGCATTTGGCTGAAGCTCTTATCCAGAGTGCTTTGCTGTTCACTCAGAAAATATCCTTGAGCAGTTTATTGAGGCTCAAATCCAGAGAGTCCTCACGTTTAGATGCTGCCAAATATAAATGTCAGATCGAACCTCGATACCAACAAGATTCTGTAAAATAATAATCCTTTAATGAGTTAAATGCTCTGAAAGAGACGGTCTTCGGTCTGCGTTTGAAGACTGTGAGGGACTCAGCTGTTCAGACCCCCAGGAGAAGTTCATTCCTCCACTTTCGTCCCAGGACAGAAAAGAGTTCCTGCATCCTGAGGGACGGTGGGTCAATCTGAGCTGATGCTCGAAGGGCTGGTTGGTACAGATCGAGTTTTGACCGTTGGTCAGGTATCTGTGGTCTTTGTCAGGCTATAGGTGAAGGGTATTAATAGCACTTACAATAACACTGATATCAATATGATAAACAAAAACTGAGAACGGTCAGTGTTGTGCTTCAGAGCTGGATGATGGAGCTAAAGGAGCATTGGTCAGGGTTAAGGAACATGACCTCTAGTGGTTGAGCAGGTGAACTCCACTCTAGACCAGTTTACCCCTTTAGATCAGAGAGACTAATCAGACTAATCTAATTCTATTCTCCAGTACAGCAGTGCTGCTAGAGTGCTTCAACACTGTGTCCACTAACTGTCCACTCTATGAGACCAGAGATGATCTACAGTCTGTATGGTCAGAGGAGCTGACAGAATGGACAGTGAGTGTGAGACATGGAGGTGGTCATAATGTAATGGCTGATTGGTGTATGTAGTAGCAGGACGTTAACAGGTCTCACCTGTTGGACACGTTTCCTCCGAGATCCTGTTTCTGCCGTTTGCTCCACCTGTATGAGAATGTACTCCTGTGCAGGAACGCCCTCCATTCCAGTCATGAAGGGCCCACCTATCTGAAGCTTCAGCAGGGCGTTATCACGGAAGTCTGTCAAATTCATGGCTGTAGGGGCGGAGGGTCAAGGGAAACCCCGCGGTTGCTGTCATTCAGATTATATTTACTACATGGGTGTCCTTCAAAACAGATCCCACCCAGCATATAACAGCAGGGTATAGAATACGGACCCCCAGCACGAGCGTGTTCGTTTCACAGGACAGGAACACTGAGATAGATCGGACACAGTCCCACAGTTCCCATCAGGTCAAATCAGACCTTCAGTGAAACCTCTGACAGATACTGTATGATAACGCTCGACTGAGGAATGAGGTCTGTGCCACGCGTTCAGAGACTGTGGGACATCTCACACCTTCTCTTCGTCTTCTGGCTCATAATGACCTCCACACTACCTGGGGCACCATCCGTTACCAGCACGGACTGGTCTAAAGGAGCTGGTCATGCTTTGCACGTAGTGACCATTTGAGCTCACTGAAACTGGAAAGGATACAAAAACTCTCCGTGGACGAGACAGCAAACATCCTCCAGGGTCTCTCTCGATCAGGATACATGCTGAAGAAGAGCTGAGCAGGACGGCACTCGTGTTAATATGGCATTAATGAAGTTCTTGTCACCCATACAAACATCACAGCAGCCTGAAGGACTTACCGAACACAGGACAACGATGCTGAAGATGACGATGAGTTTGGTGATTCTTAAACAGTATCTGTGAAGTAAGAGATCCATTTTACCATGTTCTGTTCTACCGTACACACACACACACACACACACACACACACACACACACACACAGGTCCACAACATTCATACCTGAGGTTGGAGGACAGTTTGAAGTTATGTTCGGATTTCTCCGTGGAGAAGGAACGGGAGAGACTGGCCACTTCACTGCCCAGCCGGCATCTCCTCTCCAGCTCAGTGGAGTTCTCCCACAGCTCCTCTCCTGGACCAAAGCTGGAGTCGTGCAGCGTCATATAAGCTAGACTGCAGGACACAGTAACACCACAGAGAGTCACCGACTGCTGACATGGTGCACAGTGCTAAACAACACTACTAATGTTTGTCCAAAAGTTTGTGGACGCTCCTTCTTATTCAGTGTTCAGCTACTTTAAGCTGCACCCATTGCTGTCACAGATGTGCAAATGCACACACAGCTTGTCTAGTCCCTGTAGAGAAGTACTGCCAATAGAATAGGACTCTGTGGAGCAGATAAACACACATGACTCTATTGGTCTCCATGTCTAATAGCAGGCGTGGACTAGAGGGTATAAAGACCCCCAGCATTGAGCTGTGGAGCAGTGGAACCGTGTTCTCTGGAACGATGGAGCTCCACTTCTTTTATGATGATTTGGGGATGAGAGTATATGATCATTCAACATTCTGTCTTCTCTGGACAGTAGAGACAGCAAGATGAACTCTTTAATACCCTTGATTTCAGAAGAAAGAACGAGCAGACAGTCATAACAGTGCTGTTGAGGAATCAGAATCAGCTTTCAGTTCGAGTTACAGCAGCCAATCAGCAATCAGTGAAATAACGGAAGTGTGGAGCTCTGAGCGGGTCAGGGGTTACTGCACTGCCAGCCCAGGGGTCACGAGTCTGGGACAATTTAACTACTGGATGTGCTGTCTCTCTGGACGGATGGCCAGTACAGACATGTTAGAGAGTGTATCTTCTGATGGTGTCGGCTGCCCGGCGATGCTGCGTGGGCAGCAGTTCAGAAAGAGGTGGTCCATGACTGGGCATGTAGTGGACGAGGCTTAGATGGAAAAGAGGTGAAGTTCAGTAAACAAGAACGAAACAACCATGTAGGAACCACTTCTACAGAACTTCTATAGCAACTGCGATGGTGTCCCAAGTGGATGTTATATTCTTGCTAGAAGGTTCCTATGGTGTTACTAAATACTTGTTATGGTGTCGGGAAGTGGTTGCTATGGTATCTCAAATGTTTTTTATGAGGTTGCTAAGTGGTTGTTTTGGAATCCAAATTAGTTTGCAATGCACAACCATAATCAAAACACAACAGTGTGCACCCAGTTCTGACCCAGTTCTGATCCAGTTCTGACCCAGTTCTGGATCAACCCAGGACCCAGTATGGCTCAAAATCTGAACCACCAGCAACTGGTGAGAGACTTAGCTGCTAAATTGAGTTGGATGTTGTTTTAGGGTGCTTTATCTGCTCTGATCTCATCAGAAAACACGGTGACATCATCTGACCCAGCACAGATTGTCATTTTAATACAGGTGTAATCCTTCAGGGTCACCAACTGTACATAAAAATGCCAGGCTTTAGAGTTCAGGCAGGGACGCGTGTGAATTCAGGTCATCTCTGAAAATAAAGTGGACTTCAGAACGTCAAAGTATTGAATGCAGTGGATATAATATATATAAATATATTCAAAAACAAGAAATAATGAACTGTCATGTCCTTCACGGGTCACCTGATGGTACTGACTGTACAACGTGCCAGCATTTCAGATCTGTGTAAGATCATGTTTTCATCCCAGTAGAGTAATACGCTCATATTCCATAACTCTCTGTCCTGACTCGCAGCTGTGTTTGGTTTAATTAGGGAGGACAGGGAGGTTGAGATCACTTTCAGGTATCAAAACGCTATAATTTATGGCCCGAACGGTTTTTGTCTTAAACGTTTATTTAAATGTGTCTCCTGCTGTGTTACAGCGTTAAAGCTGTGGCTCAGAAATGAAGGTCCTTGGGTCGTCTTTTCTCATTATTAGATGTTAAAACACACCATTGCAGCTGTCGCCCCGGGCTGCGCTGCTCTGCAGAAGCTTGTATCAGGCCTGTGTTCGCTCCTGTGGCACTCCAGCAGGCCAGTGCGGCGGAGACGGAGGGGAGCTGCTCTCTAATACTGGTGGGAAATTAACATCTGGCCTTTGTTTTACAGCTGGGCGGAGAATGCACACACTCCTCTCAGCAGTCTCAATGAGAGGTTCGATGAGAAACCCAACAACGAGAACCAAACATCGATAAGCGATACTTTATGTTACGGGTTTTTCATCTTAGTGCTTAAATCATGGGTCACCAACCCTCCTCCTGGAGAGCCTGCAGCAGGTTTCATCTCCAACCCAAATCTAGAAGTTGTGGATGACCAGTTAACTTTCTTGGCTCGTGTTGCAAACCTGACTTGGTCACGCAGATGTTCTCCTTTACAGCAGCAGGAGAATCAAACAGCCTGAAGACCATCTCTTTCAGAGCATTTAACTCATTAAAGGATTATTGTTATTGTTATACTGGATCTCTGGACTCTGTAAGTCGCTCTGGATAAGAATGTCTACCAAATGTCTTAAATGCAAATGTAAATCTAACACACCCCGTTCAGCCAATCAGATCTTCTGAAAGCAGTGATTAGTCGGATCAGGTTGGGGGATTAGGGCTGAAAGTATGGTCTGCGGGGAGGCAGATCTCCAGGAGAAGGCTTGGTGACTCCTTGTTTAAATCAACAAAAAACACAAAGTCTAAAAACCTACAAAAATGCCAGATTTAAGCTGATTCTCTGCAGATTTACAACATACTGAACGAAACATTGTTCAAAAGCTGCCGATCTAAACACAAATCCAGGTCAAATCCAGTCACATGGCACTCTGAGGCCTACCTATCATCCTGGGAGAACTTGAGCAGTGGAGATCTCTCGGTGTGGTTGGTCAGGCTGCATTTCCCTCGGAGGAAGTTCACAACACTGAAGTTACGTCTGAGGACAAACGGACGGAGGAGTTTAATGAAGCCTGTTATTTGTTATAAGCACTTCAGAAAGAGCATTTAGAAATCAGTGCTTAACTCTGTAAAGGAATGAAGACACACAAGCTGCCAGGACTTTGAGAAGAACTGAAGGTCTCTTCACAACATTAGATCATCTTCTGTATTTTTATATTAATATCTTGTGTGTAGAGGGACGATAATCCAGCAGGTTCTTCAGGCACACAGGTCAAACACTGCTCCGTTAGGAGAGCAGATACCGCAGGTACTGTCCATACGAGCATTAACTGCTTCAGCGTCTGGAGTCCCTTCACCTCAACAACCACCCTTTCAGTTACTGCCGTCTGTCTCTCGCACAGCTGCAGCCCCAGCAGCGCTGACTGACAGGACAGATGGACATCAGGTGAGCTGTCTTTAAGATGAGGATCATTAAACAGTGTGCGTCGCTCCACCACAGCAGCTGTCCGTCACACTCCATCACTCACTGTCTGCTTGGCTTTTGGCCTTTGCCTGTTTGGAGCTGAAGGATGTGTTTAATTGGATGATGACTGACGGAAGGTAAACTAGACACTGACACAGCCATGTTCACTTCCAAATACACTTCTATAAATGTCTAAATGTCTTTGAGTGCATAAAGACGTGTCTTCTGTCCAAAGTTGTTCTGCACTGGTCTACAAGATGACACAGGAAGAAGTTAAATCTCATAAAAATGTCCACTGTTTCCTAGAACCGTCTACCGTCTCTGACATCGACTGGAAGAACGACGTTCCCACTCCTCCATGCGGAATTCTTTCAGCTCTGTGATGTCTCAGCGTCAGTCTTTGTACAGACGCTCTTATCCAAAATCAAAAGCTTCAGCCTTGAAATTGATAAGTGCTCTGTTTCTCGCTCCCCGCAGGTAAAGAGTCTGTACTCTGTCATTTCAGTCCCGTATCAACAACATTACCTGGTCTGCCTACTTCCACCTTCGTAACGTCCTCCGTCCCTCCCTCTCTCCCATCCCATTCCACTGCCATCCTTCTTCACTGCCTCGTTACATCCCGTCTGGATTACTGATACTCCCTCCTTCACGGTCTCCCCCACAAATATCTCCATAAGCTCCAACTGGTCCAAAAGTCAGCTGCCCGTATCATCACCAGAACCCCATCCATTCACCACATCACTCCTGTCCCGCAGCTTCACTGGTTCCCCGTTAAGATCCGCATAAGAATACAAAATTCTTCTCTTCACTTTTAAGACCATCCACAATCTCTCTCCTCCATATCTTCTCAATCTTCTCCATGTTGCTACTCCCTCTCGCTCCCTCAGATCTTCTTCCTCCATCCACCTGTCTGTCCCCTCCGCCCGTCTCATCACCATGAGCTTCTTCTGCTCAAATGCTGTATTTGGTCTGATCCAAACATGTCTTCTGTTTCTGTGTCCAAATAATTCAACTTTGGATTCATCTGTCCAAAGCACATTGTTCCAGAAGGAACTAAAGTCCTAAAGACCAGACTGAGTGAAGTCCTCCTGCTCCATATGCTGATGGTCTGCAGTTCCCAGTGGAATGCTCTTTCAGAAACTGGTTGTGAAGGACCTGCAGAGACGTCTAGAAGCAGTTCTTGCCTGGAAACCATTTTGATTCACAAGCTTTCACGCCGTTGGTCCCTGTCCGAGAATGTCCTACAGACTGGTATTTCTGCCACTGCTCCCTGAATTCTGTCACACACACACACCATTTGAGGAGCCTGAAGTTACTACTAGCTGGACAAGGTCACTCCTTTTTTGTCCAGGCAGTTGTTAGTCAACGTTACCCCTCCTATGGAGAACCATGCTTCCTCCAGCAGCACTAATACGAGAAGAGGATACAATAAAAAGCTCCGTTTCTGTTTTTTCTGTTGAGATATTGTTCACTGCTGACTGTCACACCATGAAGAACTTATCAATATCTTATCAATAGAAGATCCTGAGCTCAAGTTTCATTTACATATGAGTGAGCGGCCGCCGGAGCAGACGGGCGGCTGAATGGCTCAGATCAGACTGTATGGAAGAAGATAAGCAGCCGTAATAACAGCCAGAACCCGCGGCCGCTGGTCCTTCTCCACGTTACTGTTTGATTAAGAGGTAAATTACACAAACGGGGGTTGTTGGGTAAACATGTTGATTTGTCCGTCCCTCTTCTTCACTACAGAAGACACAAATGTCTTCCAATAATGAACCCAATCAAACAAGGCAACAGTGACCAACTATTTCTACACTGACAACAGTCATGTGATATCAGTATGTAACTAAAGGGGACACTCAGGACAGCTTGGGAAGTCCCACACCTGTACAATCTGAGGGGTGTCTGGTGAATGAGGTTGAACACTGGCAAGGAGTTCAAACAAGGCAGGACAGTGAGTGCAGACCCCATGAAGCAATACACCCCAGTTGTAAACAAGGCTCTGTGCAGGCTGGTGGTGGTTCCATACTGGTGTGGAGTGTACACTCATGGTGTGGGTTGGCTTCACTGGTCTGCCTAAACACGTCGTTGACCAGTGCTGCTCAGTTTCACTGCTTGGTGGCCATTTGAAGACCTGCATGGACTTCATGTCCCCCACAATGATGGGATATTCAGCAGGATAATGACCATGCCACTGGGACCAAGGTGTCCAGAACTGGTGCTTGAAGTATTGCCAGTACACACGTCACACTGTGGATTAAGGAATGTCAAATTCCCACACAACTTCCCAAATGGAATGTCTCACTCGAGGCAGTGTAGCTCAGACAGTGTTCCCAGTAAAGTTATGGGATGAGGCCCTAACAGGTAGAGCTAAACCAGCGGGAAGTGAAAGCAGAGACAGAAAGAAGGTCAGATGCCAGAACACAGACAGAACAGCACCTAAACACTGTTCAAACACAGAAATATCCAGTATGAATTACAGTCAGACTGTATTCAAACTGCTATTTTCACACAATCAGACAGAAGTTCGAGCCGGTCAGTACAGAAGAGCAGACCAGGTCAAGGCTCGATTGTTGTCTCTCCGTAATTAAAAAAAGACGCACTCTGTTCATCCCTTAAACCTCCACAGAAGACATTTATTTACATAAATCAGACACTTCAGACTCCATTAGCACTTCAGTAGTAGATCAAATTGAATACAGCCCTCATCAACACTCAGAGACACTCAGACATACAGAGACACACACAGAGACAAAGACACACAGAGACACAGACACACAGAGACAGACACAGAGACATGGACATACAGACATACAGAGACACAGACAGACAGAGACACAGACACAGACATACAGAGACATGGACATACAGACATACAGAGACACAAACACACAGAGACAGACACACAGAGACACAGACACACAGAGACAGAGAGACACAGACACACAGAGACAGAGAGACACAGAGACATGGACATACAGACATACAGAGACACAGACACAGACATACAGAGACAGAGAGACACAGACACACAGAGACAGAGAGATGCAGACACACAGACATACAGAGACAGAGAGACAGACACACAGAGACACAGAGATGCAGATACACAGAGACACCTACACAGAAACAGAGAGACACAGACACACAGAGACACAGAGACACAGAGACACAGAGACACAGACACACAGAGACACAGACCTACAGAGACAAAGAGACACACAGACACATATATAGAGAGAGACACAGATATGCAGACACAGACACACTGAAACACAGACAGACGCAGAGACACGGGGTCTGGGTATAGGACAGCTTAGACAGGATCTATCCAGGCCACTAATCCCTCTATAAAATTACACAACAGAGAGCAGATTGGAGAACGTTCTCTCACTGAGGGACAGGATATGAAACCGAAGCTCCTGATCACTGAACCCAACATCCACCCTGCAGAAAGGAGGCCGGAGACACACACTCGTTTGATCAGTGAGGAGACGTACTGTATCCTGACACCGCCTGAGCGCTCGGGTCAGGAACTAAGCTGAGCTCAACGTATTCACATGTTCCTGTAATACCTAATAGAGCCCACTAATGGAGTACAGAACCAGACGGGACGAAACGGCTGCTCTGTGGGAAGAAGAAGAACTACAGTC
Organism: Acestrorhynchus altus; assembly: GCA_034509495.1. Lineage (NCBI taxonomy): Eukaryota > Metazoa > Chordata > Actinopteri > Characiformes > Acestrorhynchidae > Acestrorhynchus > Acestrorhynchus altus. Next base: position 392,725 of record CM067504.1, on the reverse strand, counting down.
AGAATCTAGTCTGCTATTCTGTCCACCAGCCAACCATCATCACACCAGAACACCAGTGTGTTAGAACAGACGAGTGGGGTCCAGTGTCCCCTACATTACTGTGTATCAGTAGTTTGAGCAGAGGAGGAGGGGTCCATCCATGTGAGCCTGGTTCCTCCAGAGGTTTCTTCCTCCATCTCTGAGGGAGTTTCTCCTCGTGCCCTTTGGCTCAGCGGGGGGTTTATGTCTTTGTTCACCTTCTTATTTTTGATTTCTGTAGAGCTGCTCTGTGACATCAGTTATAAAAATGTTGCTCTATTGACGCTTTAGCTGATTTCTATGTTCCTCAATGTTCCTCAATAACCTGAACGAAACCCAAACACACTACAGAAACAATCCCACGTATGATCAGGAAGAGACGCAGCATTAATATCACTTTTCATTTTAATATAAAATCGTTTTTTATGGATCAGGCGTCAAAAATATTACAACCCTAAGGAACGTATTACTAACACTCAGGGTCTGTGTGAAGGGTCTGCACAAGCCCCCAAACACGGTCAGGTGTTACTCCTTTATTACTCCAGGAATGTTTACACCAAGCAGCTGCTTTGACTCCAAAAGCTCTAAGTGGAGTTTGTGGAAAGCTGGACTCAGCTGACCTCCATCCTCAACAATAAACCCAACCACTAAACTACACTCTGAGACCAAGGCCTGACCAGCCAGTGACCAGTACAACAGACAGAAACTGATTCATGAGAAGAAAGCACGTCCGTGTCGCAGCAAACAAATATCCAAACAACCTGCCGGGACATCCTCCTCGTTCCGGTTCCATCCTCATCTCCGGGACATCCTCCTCGTTCTGCACCGAGCAAATGTGATTTTACCGGTTCCTACTCAGCTTCATACAGCAGCTTATCCAGTCCCATAACTCCTTTAACGTGTTTAAACATCTGAACATCTGACCTTCATTGGATCTACACTGAGAGATGGAGGTGATATAACTACACACACACACGACTGAAAAAACGTCATTTATAAAATAGGATCTGGTCACTCTGATCATCGTGAAGCCAGTTCTCGTTATTCTGTACGATAAACACTTTGGCGTAATAAAATATGATGGCGTTCGCCTGTCTGCTGTTTCGCTGTTCGCTTGACTTTCTGTCCGAATGTTTATCAGACTCAGTTCAGCTTTAGATCAACCAATTATCAGCCAGTTCTCTGAAACTGCATCTCATCAGCCTTCAGCAGGCTGCAGAACCATCAGAACAGTAACTACAGTGAGACGCTCTGCAGTACATCACCGTGCAAACGCAGTGCGGTCAGTCTCACGGTGCTTCTCGGGTTTCAGGAGATCAAACACAATGATTAGAAATGTCATTTTCCTGTGATGATAAAGTTCTGACCCCTCTGTCCTAATAGCTGGAATCTCCTGCTTAATGTCAGATGTTTCTAGAACCTTCATTCAAACCTGCCCAAACAAACAGTGAAAACAAACCAGAGTCTGACTGAACTGGTCTTAAAAGGGCAGCAGTGTTGAGGATCTACAGGTCAAATGCTGACAAGGGTTTTAGGGAGGGGTCAGACTTCTCTGCTCTTCCAGTGCAAAAGTAATGAAGCACAAACCAAACATCACGGCTGATCTTCCATAACTTAGTGTAAAAGTTAACAGGCGCTGGCAGTACCTGTCCTCCTGATGGACGTCTGTGTAGATGATACGGTGTCCAGGGGGCACAGCAGCAGCCTGCAGAAGCTTTTGGGTCTCCCTCCTCTCAGAGAAGCCCTCCAGCAGACGCAACTCGTCAAAGTTTCCAGCCACGGCCTCAGACTTCCTGTGAGCCACCCTGCCCTGATGACCCTGGGCTCCAGTCTGAGACATCTCCATCTCCAGAGTGGTTTTGTTCTCCAGATACATCGCACTTGAGGCCTGCAGGAGCTGAGGAGAGACAAGCATCAGGCTGAAAGACATCTAAAAGACTTAGTGAGGACATTCATCAACCTGTAGAACTCCTGGCCAATTTGTGCAGGATGTTTTCATAGTTTAATGAACCTTCATTCACCAAAAATAAATGGAAATGTTTGTTTACAGGATTTATTTTCCTCATAAGGACTAAAAAACTATATCCCAGAAATCAAATTGATCATTTAGTGTTTTTGAACTGAAAATGACTTTTGATGAATTCAAATAAATTATGAAATGAATGTCCTTTATTATTTTTATTATTTATGTAACACTAATATTCCTTCTCTGGACTTTTATTCTGAAATTTGAACACTGTGTCAGCAAAGAAAGAGAGTGAACAGCCCCTCCCTTCTCATTTTCCTCCTAACCTGATATCTGGGTCAGTGAGGACTTTAGCCCCGCCCCAGGGTAAGGATGTGATGGAATAGATTAGTGGTGAGCAGTTTTGGTTCTATAATATACCATGTTTGAGGTTCTTCTGTTGGTGGCAGTGAATAGAAGGAGACCAACAGTGGCTTGAAGGATCTGGGAGAACTACACAAACCACAGAGAGCGAGATCCGATGGACTGTCCAACATTCAGGGAGCAGTGATGTCCTCCACAAATCATCCTGTTGGTGCAGCACCATCAGCAGGCGTGCTTTTGAGTGTCTCGAGGAGTGCTCAGCAGGCCGCAGATATTATGGAGTGATGTCTCCGCCTGCCTCACTTCCAGACTAGTCTACTGTGTTTGACAGTTCCACCGTGTGAAAGGCTGTGGACCCCCAGGGCAGGGCCACAGAATCATCCCAATTAAAGAAGTGAGAAGTCCCTGAGGACCGCCACCTCGTGACCTTCTCTCTCACACACACACCAGCAGATAGGTCTTCAGATAGGTGATACAGGCTTTAAATGCTCCTGCTGGGACTCCACTAATGCTCTGCTTTGGAGCATGAATGTGTGCCGTGATGAAGGTTCTGAAAGCCTCTCCTTTACGAAATGCAGCTAATCCCGCAGAGCAGACATGGCCTCATTGGCACGCATCTCTTATTCTACTTACTTCTGCCGTTAGAGGCACGTGAGTCGCCTCATCACACTCGCTCATGCTTGGGTAGAACGTCTGGTGGACGGGGGTAAGTGACCTAAGCTCAAAGATTCATTTCCACATGTGACTGAAAAAGCAACAGTTGGTGGGCCAGATTTCCAGGAACTGCACGGCTGCTTAACGGCATGGCATGGATCTCGTCAGGGCAGAACCCCAGAGTCGGTGAAGAGTCCGTCACGGTTCTTTCCTTCGTAGGGTGTTCCAGTCACGAACTGATGACTTATTAGTAATGATTAGATTGACGAGTTGACAGTGTTCCAAATAAAACAACCTGAATATACTTTAATATTTTTATTATTTATATATGTAACAGTATTAGCCCATCTCAGGACTTTTATTCTGAAATTTGACACTGTGTGAGGAAAGAAAGAGAGCAAACAGCCCCTCTCTTCTCATTTTCATCTGTAACCTAATATCGGGGTCAGTGAGCTCATCAGCCCCGCCCCCTCTCTCTGATCAGTCACAGTCTGTATGCAGGTTGAGCATCAGCCCCGCCCCCTCTCTCTGATCAGTCAGAGTCTGTATGCAGGTTGATCATCAGCCCCGCCCCCTCTCTCTGATCAGTCAGAGTCTGTATGCAGGTTGATCATCAGCCCCGCCCCCTCTCTCTGATCAGTCAGAGTCTGTATGCAGGTTGAGCATCAGCCCCGCCCCCTCTCTCTGATCAGTCAGAGTCTGTGTGCAGGTTGATCATCAGCCCCGCCCCCTCTCTCTGATCAGTCAGAGTCTGTATGCATATTTCAACACACAGTCTGATGACCAGGCCAACACCAACTATAATTGCAACCATAGAACATTTTTGCTTGGTCCTCAGAATCTTCTGGTAGAACTAGAGTTCCAGCCCTGCTAGTTCTAGAGTTCCTCCTAATTCCAGCACACCTGATCCATCTGCTGGATCCCTGCTGAGTTGAAATGGGAGCATTCAAGTAGCAAAACTTAAAAGCAAGCAGGTCAGTGGTACTCCAGGACCGGGATTGAGAACCACTGCTCTATAGCAAGGTTTCCCAATCTGGGGACCGTCCGTGGTCCTAAAAGTCTGTGTGGGTATAAAGGATGTAGTATGAATCAAAATCGAGAGATCAATCGCGTTCAATCGATAAAACATTTGTGGCACCTTCTCCCATGCACCTGAACATGCAGTTAGTCCAAAAAGTTTCTATG
>CM067504.1:366039-383539 GCA_034509495.1 Acestrorhynchus altus | reverse complement strand
GCAGAAGGATCTGGGTGACCAGTCAGGGATGAGGGAAAATGACTGCAGTGATGTACAGAGATGTCCTTGATGATAACCTGCTCCAAAGCGCTCTGGACCTCAGACTTGGATGAAGGTTCGTCTTCAAGAGGACAACGATCCTAAACACATAGTCAAAGATAACAAAGGAGTGTCTTCAGACAACTCTGTGAATGTCCTACAGTGTCCCAGCCAGAGCTCTGAGATATCTAAAAACAGCTGTGCACCTACACTCCCCATCCAATCTGATGGAGGTTCTGCACAGAAGAATGGGAGAACCGTCCCAATAAACAGGTGCTGAGCTTGTAGCATCAAACTCAAAAAGACTTGAGGCTGTAAATGCTGTGAAAGAGCTTCAACAAAGGACTGATCGAAGGCTGTGGTTTCAAACCAGCTTTCCTCACGTTGTCATCGTGGCTGACGTGAAGAAATGTGGAGAAAGTGAAGCTCCAGATGCAGTGTGAGGTCTGGGCTGCTGGAGGTCGGGTGTGTGGTGTGTGGACGGTGAGTTAGGGTGTTCATATCGCTGCTTCATTCTGAAGCTGTAGGATCAGAAGTGTGAAAGCTGGTCAGCTGTGCTGCGACTCTTTCCTGGAAGTGAACTTTGGAGTGGAGCGAGCGTTAAGTTGGCTGTACTCGGCACATGACTGCAGGAATCCCGCAGAGCTTCAGAGCAGCTTTGCAGAGCAGCAGAGAACGGGACAGTGCTGAACACTGTTTCCTTCACTGATCTGACACAACGTTCACACTTCATACTGGAGGCTCATGCACACACAGCTCCTCTAGTCCCTGTAGAGAGGTTCTGCCAATAGAATAGGACTCTCTGGAGCAGATAAACAAACAGGACTCTATTGTCTCCATGTCTAATAGCAGGTGTGGACTAGAGGGTATAAAGACCCCCAGCATTGAGCTGTGGAGCAGTGGAGCTGTGTTCTCTGGAACAATGGAGCTCCATACAGGACTTCTGGGACGAGGTGGGGGAGTTGGGGACGAGGTGGGGTGGTGATCATCCAACATCCTGCTCTTGTGACTGATGCCAGTCTGAGAATAAGAGTCTGAGCTCTGAACTGAAACAGAATACCTGACCCCCCCCTAACTCTGCCCCCTCCCTCCCTCCCTCCCTCCCTCTCTCTCGGCACATGATCTGGCAGTGCTGAGAGGATTAGTGTTTGGAGGGGACGGGGGTGGAGGAGGTGGAGGAGGTGGAGGGGGGAGTTTTATATTGCTTAATTTGGCTCAAAAATCAGGAGCATTCTTCTGCGTCTCAAAGCTTTTCCTTTTTTCTCTGAAATCAGAGTATTAGCTGGACGGGGTCAGGTGATGGACTCACGCAGTGCAGCATCCAGCAGAACTCAGAAGATCAGCAGATGCTTCTAAAACACACCCTGGATCTAAAAACACATCTCCAATCCCCAATGACCCAATGACTGGGATCTCATCCCAGAAGTACTGTATGGAGCTCAGCACGGTTCCACTGCTCCACAGCTCAATGCTGGAGGTCTTTGTACCCTCTAGTCCACACCTGCTATCAGACAGTGGTCCAGTGTGAGGCCAGCGAGGGGAAAATGCACCGGTCCAGTTTGGGCCAACCTACAGTGGTTTTGAGAGGACGTTCCAGTGAGCAGGCCGTCCAGAGGAAACCCAGACTGGACCAGTTTGGAATTTGATCAGTTAAACCACAAAGACCCCGTATATCCCTGCATAATCCAGTCACACGTCACCTGTCGGAATGGAAAACCAGCATGAAGTCATTCCAACATCAGCATCTTCAGGAATCCCTGCAGGAGAACCTTCTGCCTGGTGTTTGTAATTCTGTTTGTAATCATTTATGAAGCTCCAGGTCTTTTGGGAGGATATATATCAGAAACTGGAAGTGAAGTCATGTAGGACACACCGTTGTGAAGCACTTTGTTGGTCTGCTTCAGACGTCCAATTAATCCCACGTTGGTCATTCTGAGGAATTTCATTAAACCTGCTCCTGTAACGACAAATGAACCGTTAGAAATATTTGCATAAGTGTTCAGACCCCTTTTCTTCGGGTCCTGTCTGACTGAGCTTTGATGGTGGTGATGAACTCAGCAGATCAGGATCAGAACGGCTTTCAAAGACACTTTCTGTTGTTCAGGGACAAAAGAAGCTTCACCATCTTTCAGTCCGTTCCTCCATTCAGTTCTTCACGATTGTCACGGTAACACTTACGATACGTTTCATTAACACTTCCATCAGTAACATCTCAGCTAATTATTTATGGATAATAAAGGCATTATTAATGATTATCAGAGGAATAAGATCATTTGAGGATCAGCAGCCAATCACAGCGTTCTCTCCACCTGTAACTAACCTACACTGTACGGACAAAGTATTGGGACACCAGGTCATTCATCTGCTCCTTCATGTGTTTGAGATACAGATATAATTATTATATACACACTAATGAACATTATTATCCAAATATTCAGTAATGATTATGTCTTAATTAGTGTCAGTTAATAAATATGAGACATTATTAAGTCATGTGTAATGATTATTATGGACATAAACACTGTTAATTAATGGACCTTTAGTCCGTTATGTCTGACCAGCTCATACTGGTCAAGTCTGATGGTTTAGTTGTTCTACCAGCCTGAACAATCTGACCAACCTTGTCCACACTGGTTGACCAGCATGACCACAAAGTTGGACCAGCAGCTTGTGCGCAGAATCTGCCTCAGAGGCAGCTCTGCCTTCAGAACCGTTCTGAAAATAACCAATCAGGAGCTTCCTGCTGCTCAGAGCTGTATCTGTGAAAGCATCGAGTAAAAGATCTGCAATTTAGATTTTTATGATGCTGGTTTCTCAGGTAAGCGGTCAGCGAGCCTGCAGGGCAGCACAGCTTCTATCCATTATGAGTTTATTTCAGATCATTATCACAAATATCCAGCATGGAAAACCAGAACCCTGTGTCAGGAGCTCAGATCCAGACACAGGGCTGAAGGAGTTACGGGGGGTCCCAGCACTTCAGAGCTTTCCTGAGATGTTTATATACTTCAGTCATTTCTGACCTGCAGATGTGCACCAGTGAGGATGGTGGGAGGCAGTCTGAACAGTGGTTGATGTATATCGTAGGTGCATGTAGACCAACAGTGGTGGTTAGTGGGCGGGACTTAAATGTGGCAACGATAGAAAAGTTGATTTGAAATTGATACGAAAAGCTGGACATTCATCACCTCTCAAAAAGAGGACGTCCTGGGAAAGGAGGCTGTATGGACACCGTAGATAAGAGTTTGACGACCTGTGTAACATCAGGGGACCATAAATCAGAGTGACTGACTGACAGCCTCATATCAGCACCTCGATTTCACTTTTTTAACAGAAATTTATTAACATTTATTTATTACATGGGAATGAGACATCTTATGAACACATGGCACAATATTATTTACAGTCCATCAGGAGGCCAGTGCAGACAAACATTGAGATGGAGGGGAAGAGAACTGATTTCAGTGACCAACGACCTAAAAACAACCCCTGAACGAGCTCCCACTGACGCCGAGGCAAAGGAACATGGTTCTAACGGTTCAGAGTTAAAAAGGTTCTTCGAAAGAAAGGCAGGGACAGAGGACGAGGATCTGCTGTGTGCTGTGTTTTAAATGATAAAGCAGGACTTTGGGGGGGGGGTGCACAGAGAGTGTCAGGGGTCGTCTACCACAGTGCTAGGCTAGGCGGCCTGTCTGTCCGCAGTCTTAAAATATATAAACACAACATCTACAGACATTCAGATGTGCAGGTTCTCCACGATCTCTGTGGCTCTTTTTTAAATAAACAAAAATCTTCACCAGCTTGTAATGCTTTCAAAGCTAATTGCACGTAAAGAAACTCTTCATTTTAGTCACGGTAGGGTGTGTGTGTGTGTGCGTGTGTGTGTGTGTGTGTGTGTGTGTGTGTGTGTGAGAGAAATCTTCAGTTCTTTTTTTTTTGTGTATTTGTTTCTGATCTTTGCTTGGCAGCATATGACTCCCCAAGGGATCCATCCATCAAACTGGGGAGTGTGTGTGTGCGTGAGAGTGTGCGTGAGAGTGTGTGTGTGGTTGAGTGCGGGACACGCAGGGGTCAGTGTCCGGTAAGGTAGTCCTGTGTGGAATCAGAGGCGAAGGAATCGGCGTCCTCGTTATCCGAGTCGTCGCTGCTGTCGTCGGCCGCCGGCTCCCCGGTCAGCGCAATGCGGGCGTAGTCGTCCGTGTCTATGGACTTGCAGAAATGGATGGCGTACTTCAGCTTCTCCTCCAGAACCAGCTTACAGGAGTAACGAGGCAGTTTGAGCAGGAAGAAGCAGGTGTACGACTCTGGGAGGAAGTGGTCTGGCGGGTTGTACTTGTCCAGCACCTGAGAAAAAGGAAGGTTCAGAAATCTGAAACCTGCTCAACATCTCCAGACTCTCCTCAACACCATCTCAGATCACAAACCAACCCCCTCACCTGCACCACGAAGTCTCGCCCTCGGAAGTCTGCGATAGTCCTAGGCAGCCGCGTGCGTCCCCACACAAACCTGAGGAACAGTGAGCGCTCTGTGTTGGAGAAGGACTCCATCACCTCCCAGAACCACTGGATGAGTGGAGCGGTGGGCTCCACCCCCTTGTAAGTGGCTACAGACTTCAGTAAATGCAACGGAATGTCAGGACTGCCACAAACCTGCCGGTCAAACACATCGGCCACAGTAAGCAGACACGTAAACAAAACACCTCAATCACAACACTGTCCATAAAAACATCAGGATCAAATACCGCGTCTAGAACCGAATTAGGTCCTCAATCCTCTTTCCCATAATAACAGATTAAACAGTCTAGTACAGTAGAATTTACAGCAGCACTAATCATACAAAGACTAACCGTAGTAGTGGTACGAGTGACAGTAAACGTAGTAATAATGGTACAGTAACAGTAGCGGTTGTAGCGATGTACGCAGTGTGAGTAGTGGTAATGGTACAGTAACAGTAGCGGTTGTAGCGATGTCTGTAGTGTGAGTAGTGGTAATGGTACAGTAACAGTAGCGGTTGTAGCGATGTCTGTAGTGGTAATGGTACAGTAACAGTAGCGGTTGTAGCGATGTACGTAGTGTGATTAGTGGTAATGGTACAGTTACAGTAGCGGTTGTAGTGATGTATGTAGTGTGAGTAGTGGTAATAGTACAGTAACAGTAGCGGTTGTAGCGATGTCTGTAGTGTGAGTAGTGGTGTGTGTGTGGGGGTCTTACCATGGTCTCCAGTTCATAGCCCGTGAAGAGAGAGAGCAGAGGAACAGGCACAACCCGGGCCATGCCCTCCCTCACCGCAGCCACCTGCTCATCAAACTCGTGCAGCCTAAACACACACACACACACACACACACACACACACACACACACACACACACACACACACACACACACACACACACGATGATATAGACAGACTAATACAGTCCCACAGTCTATACACTGCTACACAAAGTCCAACAACGAAAATGAGACAGATCTGTTCACGCGTTCCCGGAAGCACATGATATCATCTGATTGGCCGATTCCCAGTCAGTCGCTGTGAGCTGTGTGGGAAACTCCTTACATGGTACACTGTACACTGTACACTCCATAAAGACATGAACCCAAACCCTGCACAGTCACGTGCTGAAATAAGGAGCATCGGTGTGCAGGTCAGTGCTTTAGGGAGGCGGTGGTCACCTGTAGTTGATGGCGAGCCGCACATACTCGGCGCGGTTCTCCAGACTGATGTGAGAGTATTTGGAGCTGAGCTGCACCTCCTGACCACAGGCGTTGGGCACTGTGAAGGGAAGAGGCATGGCCTCGAATTCCTCCGCCGATGCCTCATTATCTCTGATATACATCAGACCAGGGATGAAGTCCTTATCCACCTGAAAACACACACACACACACACACACACACACACACACACACACACACACACCTTTAAATACTACAATGAACGGGTCAAACGTCACCACCAACACAGCAGAGATCACCCAAACTGACCTGAGAGAGGAGTTGAGGACTAAACTGTCTCTACTGTCCAGAAAAGACTTGCTACTGGATTCTGGAGCATCGGTGTGTTGAGTTAATATGGTCAGGACGGTGGATGATCACCTCATCCCAGAAGATCTATATGGAGCTCCATCATTCCAGAGAACACTGCTCACTGCTCAATGCTGGGGGGGGTTTATACCTCCAGAGAGTCCTATTCTATTGGCAGTACTTCTCTACAGTGACTAGACAAGCTGTGTGTGCATTTGCACATCTGTGTCAGCAATGGGTGCAGCTTAAAGCAATGGGTGCAGCTGAGTGCTGAATTACAAGGGGTGTCCACAAACCTCTGGACATCAGACCTGCGTTACTGAGAACCCTTGTGAATGACTGCATGTGAGAAAGTGAGGGAGACGTGGTCTTGTGGTGAACGGAGCTCCTCTTAACCTTTCTGATGGCTTCAGGCAGGAGGAGCTGAACAACAGCAGCTCTGTGAGTAAAGGCCATCCTGCGCGCAGAACCTCGTCTCTACACACGTTTCAGTGTCTCATGATTACAGCGTGAACACAGGAGAGAGGTTTCTGTCTCTCTCTCTCTGTCTCTCACACACACACACACACACACACACACACACACACACACACACACACACACAGTGTAATTTACTGATGCGGTATTAAGCCCTATTGGGACAGGATTAGTGTAACGGGGAGATGTGGAGTCCCGTCCGAATTCACCACGTCAGTAATTGTTCCCGTCGTTCTGGTGTCCAGACTCTTTTATAGGGAGATGTGGGTTAATATTCCCTCATGTCCATAGCGTCCAGTCGGATTTCAGTACTGAGGTGGTGAGGAGGTGTTTGGTTTCATAGTCCAGGACACAGATACCTTGGGTTTGTGATGGACAAGGCTGTTCGATATGCACTGACCCCCACTGACCGCTGGTAAAGTATTAGAGGATGATGATCATAGAACCCATCAGACTGAACCCGCAAAACCACGTGGCCGTTTTGTCCACAGTAGGTACGAACATCTGCCCCAGACTTGAACAACCTGAGGTATCTGTGCCATGAACAACCACCTAAACACCTCCTCACCACCTCCAGCTGAACGCTCCTCTTCCAGAGGATCTAAAGGAACATTTAGATCTGGATTCACGTGGGACTAATATAACCCGAGCTTATTGTTCTGCCTCGTAGAGCAGCTCGGGATACGGACAGGAACGCTGCACGGCAGGTTAAGGTTCTGTAGCATTCCTGAAGTTCATACTCAAGTCACACGGTTACATACCACGCAGAGTACAGTCTGGGAAAGTAGCTTAAATCGACACTGGAAGAAGCACTACGACCGCGTCAGCTGACCTGGTGTCGTGTCAGCTGACCTGGTGTCGTGTCAGCTGACCTGTGGAAAATGTAAAGAACGCTGTCGACTTGTTTGATCCTGAGATTCTACAGGAGATTTGGTGACCTTATATACGCTTGTTGTAACCTTAGTGTTCAACAACCACAACCTTCATTTCTTACTGTAAGCAGCTCTCATGTGCAGGTAAGCAGTGCCACACACACAAACAAACAAACACACCCACACACACAAACAAACACACACGAACACACCCGCCCACAAACAAACACACACACCCGCAAACACACCCTACCTCACTGAGATCAGCAATTGTCAGGTTCATGCCAGCAAGCTGCTTCCACACGGGTTCAGCCAGGTACAAACTGAGAGGACTGCCTGTACGGATCGCTATGCCCAGGAGCACTCCTACACACACACACACACACACACACACACACACACACACACACACACAACACACACACCACACACACACACACACACACACACACACACACACACACACACACACACACACACACGTTAGAACAGTGAACATGATCACAGTAAGCATAAAACTAACCATTACGATACACAACAATCAGCCGTTTCATGTGTTAGTGTGTGTTGCTGGTACAGACGCAGTGGATCAGACGCAGCAGTGCTGCTGGAGTGCTTAAACACTGTGTCCACTCACTGTCCACTCTATCAGACAGTTGTACTGAGTGTCTCCACCTTGTAGATGTAAAGTCAGAGACAGAAGCTCATCTGTATCTGCACAGTTTGTGTTGGTTGTCCTCTAGTCCTTCATCAGTGCTCACGGGACGCTGACCACAGGACGCAGTCGGCTGGACATCTCTGGTTGGTGGACTGTTCTTGGTCCAGCAGTGACACTGAGGAGTTTAAACACTCCAGCAGCACTGCTGTTCCACCACCCACATCATATCTGCTCTGTGGTGGTCCTGTGGGGTCCTGATCATTGAAGATCAGGGTGAAAGGAGGAGAATAAAGTCTGCAGAGAAACAGATGAACTACAGTCTGAATTATAGAACCACAAAGATCTCCTGTGTGATCAGAGGAGCTGATAGAGTGGACAGTGAGAGGACAAAGGAGGTGGTCATAATGTTATGGCTGGTTGGTGTGTTAATAATATCTCCCTGCGTGTCTCAGAACACACAGAACAGCACTGTGCTCGAGTCTGAAACGACTGTTGGTTTATCACGCAGGCCAGTTTTAGCCACAGGGAAGTGAAAATAAGACTTTACACGCAGCATGTTTATTAAAAATGAATAAACACAGACGAAACGCTGTACTTTACACCGACTGCAGCTCTAACGCCTCTCCGTGGTACTTACGAACACTCCCACTTCTGCCTGCGGTAATAAAAACGTGTGAATGGAGGAACTGTTTCATTTATGATCTGGATTTGAACGTTCATACACTGTCCATCACACCATCTGAAGCTCAGGTCACCAATTTGTTTTTATTGAAGATTAAAGTCATATTTATAGATGAAGATGGAACCATTGTGCTTTAAACCTAATCCTGCTCGGTGGATTTAAAGAGTGCTGGAGCCCTTGAGCACCACCACAGGATGACGGAGTGTGTATTTCCAACGAGGTGGTGCCGCGGGTGTGTGTGTGTAGAGTGTTCTGGTGTACAGTTCCACGTAAAAGGCCTGTTTAAATGTGATTCTCTCAAACGTTGTTGAATGTGTTCAGGTGAGAGTAACAGCGTGAACAGAGCCTAAATATTAGCGCCGAGTGCTTTCAGGTTCGGGTGGTCTCTCGTACCTAAAAAGCGGAACATGCTCATGTGCAGAGGGCTCTTGGCCGCAGGGTTGAGCAGGAAGCAGTCTCGGTTGGCTCCGGACTCGTCTCGGCCATTAGGAGTGACGATGAGCAGAGGAGTGAGACCATTCTGCAGTTCCTCGCACATCTCCGCTATGGACTCACTGTAGCCTCCTCCACAGTCATCCACCGACTCCCCTACAGGCAACCGTGAAGATTAGTCTGAGCATTTGTGGAGCGATTCCTAAAGTCCAGTACTCTCTGGAATGTTCTTGCCAGTGTTCCAGGACAAGCTTACCTACAAACTTAACCTTCCAGACCCGGTGAGGCAGCAGTAGACTGTCGGGGCTAAAGGAGCTCATCTTGGCACACATTTGCCCAAACACAGATTTCGTGCCATCTGGTCCAGCTAGACCACCCTTACTTCGCGAACGCTTCACCTTAGAAAGAGAGAGGACGAGGGAGGAGGGGGAAAGGAGAGAGAAGCACAAGACCTTATATCTCTACACACTTCCGCTCTACGAGGAGTAAATTCCACTCCGTTCCAGTGCGGAGATCACACAGGCACACATCCAAAGCGGCGTGCCCTACAGAGAACCAGTGGCCCATGAACACAAATCACTGGGGATAAAGTCTGGTGAAGGGCCCCCTGCTCAGCACAGATCACACTGTACACACCGCGTTATGCAAGACATCACATGCACAGCAGAACCCCAAGCCAGCTCTGAAGTCACACTGTGATGAAAGCAGATGATCACGTGTAAAAGAAAGCCAAGAATAAAGAGGTCATTCAGATACGGTTACAGTGCCGCCATGGTTACCTGTATTCTGTTCAGCTCCACCACGGGCCCGTGCTGACGGTCCCTCACCATCGTAGCTTGCACCACCTTACGGAACGCAGCCTCCTGTGAGGAGAACACGCACATAGCGTGAGAATATGTTCTCAGAGTCATTGGAACATGTACGTGTGTGTGTGTGTGTGTGTGTGTGTGTGTGTGTGTGTGTGTGTGTGTGTGTGTGTGTGAGGCGTGCGCTCTCCTCACCTTGCCCTGTGAGATGAGGATGCCCCGGAGGGTGTCAAAGCCCACAGAGGGGCCTTGCCCGGTTTGTCCCAGGCGTCCCTCCAGGTCGAACATCGGGATGCAGGGGCAGAAAAGCTCGGAGATGTGGTGCAGCAGCAGCAGCCTGTTCCTCAGAGCCATGATGGGAATTTCCTGCAGGTGGTTATACTCCATAGGGACCTGCGTACACAAACACTGCGTGGGTGATTATGTTCCATCTGGCAACAAGTTATTTAACCCCAACTGATGCAGTGAGGAGCTTCTCATTGGTTAGAAAAGGGTGGAGGCATCAGCACCGACAGTTCAGTACCTGAGCAGGGAGCTTGCCGGCATTGGTGGGCTTGCTGGTCGACCAGGCAAGGGTGTGAGCAGAGCCACAAGCTACCCTGTTGATCTTCTTGCCCTGCAGTGCTGCCACCAGCCTGGGCCTCTGGATGGCATTGGTGGTCCCATCACCCAGCTGCCCCTCATCGTTATCGCCCCACGTGTAGACTTCACCTGAAAAGAACAGCAGTTCAGAAGTTCACACCAAACCGTCCAAGGCTCGGTCCAGTCATAACCTGCTGGCTTGGGAAGTGTTTCGGCGTCTTACCGTCTTCAGTGCAACACACACAGTGGAGGGATCCGGTTGCTATGGCAATGACCTTCTTTCCTTGCAAACCCTGGACCTGCCGGGGTCTGCGAACGTGGTCATCCGAGCCGTGACCCAACCTGTGATAGTCCCCTTTTCCCCTGAGAACAAACATAATAAACTACCTTTTAAAGTCTTTTATTGGTTTTAGATATAAATGTACACTGACCAGCCATAACATTATGACCATCTCCTCATTTCTGCTCTCTCTGTCCATCCTATCAGCTCCTCTGATCATACACCATGCCTGCTCACCATGTGTAAACAGCGCCAGACTTCGTGAGGGCTACAGAGAACTGAGAACCGCACTCCACTTTGACCACGCCCAGTCCAGTTAGAGAGTCAATCTAGAGAGGTAGAGTGAGAATGAACAGACTGTTAATGTGGACATACAGATGTCCTGCAGCAGATCTAATAACGCCAGTCTTCAGCACTCACCTTCATGGGCACTTTGCAGCCGTCGCTGCCTCCACGGCCCAGTTTACCGTAGTCCCCGTCCCCCCACGACCACACCATGTCATCATCGGTCAAACACAACGTCTGAGCGTCGCCACTTCCACATGCCACGTCAATCACTCTGTGACCCTGTAAAGCATCCACCTGTGTGTGCACACAGACAGTCAGATGGACAGAAAGAGACAGAGACAGTCAGAGGATGTTACATACTCCAGTGTAATTATAGGTCTTTGTGAATAAGTGTGTCTGTAATCAGTGTGAATCCAAATGTAAAGAAAGCAGCAGATGGTGGGTTAAAGGCTGTGGGACAGTTGAGCTGCACATTAACCCCGTGACCAGGTGTGAACAACGTTTTAACACATCAAGAGAAGAGACGCAGATCGTGTTGAAGTCCGTCCTTTCACAGTTACACACTGAAAAGGTCTGAAAGGTGAACCACAAAACGTCCTTCCTGCATGTTCTGAAGATCTCCGTTTATGGATGTTAATAGTTTATATAACGGTAACTGTGTGCTGTATTTAACGCTCCACCACTAGATGGCAGTGTTATTAGTCTTCAGACCCAACTGTTCTGATCTGAACTCAACTTTTCTTTCATTAATATTATACATACAATGCTGGTTTTATGCTGTGAAAGATGATATATAATCCCTGTATTATGATGTGATTGTGAGAAAGTTAGCATCATCTGAACATCTGATCTTCACCGTAACTACACTGAGAGATGGAGGAGATACAACACACACGACTGAAGAAACATCTTTAATCATCATTTATAAACATCATTAACAGAAATGTTCTCTTATTATGAGGATAAAGTTCAGACCCCTCTGTTCTAATATCTGTTTCTCCTCCTTTGTCTGAAATAATGTCAGTGAGATGTTTCTAGAACCGTCTACCGTCTCTGACATCGACTGGAAGAACGACGTTCCCACTCCTCCATGCGGAATTCTTTCAGCGCTTACGTTCTCCTCAAACCCCCTCTGATACAATAAAGATCTCATAGTGGTTTCTATGATGGAGACACTCATCTGCATCTCCAACCTTCTTTCTGAAGACCTCAGAGAGCTCTTTGGATCTGGTCGTGGTGATTCCAGGTTTAAATAAGACCGTCTCCTCCAAACTCCTCTCTAACGATGGTCTGATCATTCTAATGATTCTAATTTGAGGTATTTTACTAAATTTTCCTCTAAAGAACATTTCCATTAATGATGTTTAAAGACGGTTCTTCAGTCGTGTGTGTTTAGTTGTATCTCCTCCATCTCACAGTGTAGATACTGTGAAGGTCAGATGTTCAGATGATGGAATGTGTTAAAGACACAGGTGTTCACACCACTGTATGTATGGTCATATGTTTGGTTGTACACTCACGTGTGAGAACATGCTCCTCAGCTGTCTGGTCATGTTAAGCATGCCTGCTCTATACGGTTCTACACACTTGTTAACACATCGCCTTCAGAGGCTTCAAGATAAAGGTCACACCAAGCAGCGCAAATGTCACGCAGAGTGTGATAATCTGAGACACGGTTAAATTCGGCAGCCACGTTCTGACAGGACGGACCAGACCGGGCCACGCGTCACTGACCAGTTTAGGTTTAAGCTGGTCCTCGCTGTCTCCGTGGCCGAGGCGTCCGTAGCGTCCTTTGCCCCAGGTGTAGAGTTCTCCGCTGGCTGTGATGCAGGCGCTGTGTGCACCTCCAGCAGCGATGTCCACCACCTCCACTCCCCTGAGAGACTCGATCACTCGCGGACGGTCACAAGGGCTGAGAAAATAACCGCAGGCCCAGTAAGAACGAGCGTTTCCCAGTTATTCACTGCACGTGAACTCACAGGGTGGAATCTGTGCACACACGACCTCTACTGGCCTTAAGGAGAACAGCAAGCCTTCCCACCTTTAAACAGAGGCCTGTTTGATGTATTTACAGTGAACTGAATATGAACAGTCTCTCCGCCTGAAGTCCAAACACTCAGAAGGTCAGATTTAAACTGGGAGAACATATTTGCTTTACACACACTGCGGTCAGAATTCCAAACACCACACACACACTGAATTTAAGACACAGCAGGACAGTCTCCTGACCTCCTGTTACCATGACCGAGTTTGCCGTCCTCAGCCTCGCCCCAGGAGTAGACCTCGCCTTCTGAGGACAGTGCCAGACAGTGCTTCCCCCCGGAATTCACTGCCACCTTCCTGATGAAAACGTGCTGGATGGACTCCAGCAGGGTCGGCGTGGATACTGACTCCGTACCTCCGATCCCTAAACGTCCTCCAGCTCCATAACCTGTGGCATAGAGCTGGAGAGAGAAGCGTGAAAGCCACGGTGAGCTGAGCTTACAAGAAGGTCATCAGGACTAAACGCTGTTAAACAGACATTCTCCATCACACTTGAAATAGCTGCACCTGGAAGGAATCAGCCCACAGGAGACATGCTCGGCGGCTCACGCGACGTACGCACGGCCTCGTCTCTGTACCTGACTGACTATATAAGGTCGTCCCGTCGCCTGTGGAGCCGTTGCTGTGAGTGAAGAGTTCGAAAGCAGCTCCAGCAGCTGGTAGAGTTTGAGGGGGTCAGGTCGTAGGGCTCTGGGACGTGGGACGGTCTTATCGATGTATTGAACGCCATGATGGTCGTGTGAATATTAGCACAGCGCACTGTAGGATAGAAGGTGTGCAGCAGCCACATGGAGACCTGTTGCGTTAAACCCGACGCCGTCCTGAGAGACACCACTTCTGTATGAGTAGATCAATAAATATTGATCAGATCAGACTACAGTTATCATCAGTTATTGATCCTGATCACCTTCATCTTCCTTCACTACAGAACTGCAGTCCCACACGTCCTTCTGGGTGCAGCTATTTACTGATGAGTGTAACTTATTAAGGTTCTGATGTTGCTGATCAAGTCTGTGATGGATGAAGAAATGGAATCGATCTGCTATGTAGATACGCTGGAGTGCTTTTGGGAGTGCTTTTGTGAGTTACGGGAGCCTTACCTTCCCATCAGCAGTGACCGCAAAAAGCGTCTGCTCTCCACCAATGAGCTGAACGGGCCGCAATGTGGCCAGGGCCTCTGTCGGCGTGGGAACTTTGACCTTTGCGCCTTCGATGCCACCCAGCTGACCGCGATGGTTGTGGCCCCAGCCGTAGATGGTCCCGCTACCACCTGCTGACAGAGTCCAGTCGTCTGGACGTCTATGGAAAAGTGAAATGAAGTAAGTAGCTGGTCAGAATATCGAGTCAGGAGAACATCTGGTCAGATGATAAAGGTCTCTGGAAAGTGAGTCTAAAGAGATAAAGGTTCCTGCAGAGAACTGGTTAATTCTGACAGAACATCTGCTTTTCAGCTTCAGCTATGAGACTTTAGAACTGATATATAACACGAAGGTGAAGCATCTTGCCCAACCAATCAGCACACAGTACCAGTGTAGCTCAGGTCTTACTGCCCAAAACAAGTAAATAAATCATCTTAAGTTTATATTAAGACTTTGTGAAGGTTGTGAAGGTTATGAAGGTTTGCTCCATTCACTCTCTTCATTGTGGAGTTACTCAAGGGTGCCCTCTAGTGTCTGACATAATGAGAGAAAAACTATGGACAAAACTCTCATACATTGCCTCTGTCCTGCACCAGGTTCCCAGGACACTGCTGAGATATTCACCTGTTCATCCACTGGACCAGCTGTTCATCGTGCTCCCTCTTGAAGAGTTCGTGACTTTCGTGAAGTCCGTTCATGTTTTCGTGATCTGCCATCAGCTCCCGGATCTTCTTCGCAACCTTCAGACACATCAAAGAGTCGTTACAATCCGAGAACGCAGGACGGGCACCGCAGAACCCTTTATTTAAACAGTGTGCAAAAGAACGAGATCACGACTGTCCTCTTACCTCATCCAGGAAAGGGCGGGGCAAAGGTGTTCTCTTGTCCAGAGCCACCGCCACCCTGGAGGCAGTGCAGTAACGGCGGAACCACGCCCATTTATGAGTCTCAGCACAGCAGGGCAAAGTGTCCAGCTCCAGATCACACGCAAGTGCCACCAGTACCTAAACAGAACATACCCGATCGACCACAACATTAACACCACTACGATGTTTCTCCTCACTGTCCATCCTATCAGCTCCTCTGATCACACAGGAGCTCTTTGTGGTTCCATAATTCCAGACTGTAATTCATCTGTTTCTCTGTAGACATAAACCCCTCAGTGTCACTGCTGGACCAAGAACAGTCCACCAGTCAGAAATGTCCAGCCGACAGCATCCTGTGAGCAGCGTCCTGTGGGCAGCGTCCTGTGGGCACTGATGAAGGACTAGAGGACGACCAACACAAACTGTGCAGAAACAGATGAGCTTCTGTCTCTGACTTTACATCTACAAGGTGGAGACACTCGGTAGGAGTGTCTGATAGAGTGGACAGTGAGTGGACACAGGGTTTAAACACTCCAGCAGCACTGCTGCGTCTGATCCACTCGTACCAGCAACACACACGAACACACCACCACCATGTCAGTGTGACTGCAGTGCTGAGAATGACCCACCACCCACATCATATCTGCTCTGTGGTGGTCCTGTGGGGTCCTGATCATTGAAGATCAGGGTGAAAGGAGGAGAATAAAGTCTGCAGAGAAACAGATGAACTACAGTCTGAATTATAGAACCACAAAGATCTCCTGTGTGATCAGAGAGACGAGAAACACAGAGGTGGTCACAATATTATGGTTGGGTTTAAACTTCATGTTCACACACCCAGAAAGAGACACAACCAACCTGTTCTTTCTCACATACACACCTTGAAGAAGGGACTATGAAGAAGCTGTTTGCCTCCTCTGACGATGGGGTCCTCATAATCATACTGTCTCTGCAGAGCTTCAGGAAGCCCCTTCACCAGGGCAGCCAGAGCACTGCCCGTAAAGCTCTACAACAAGCAGTGGACCAAACATCAGCCTCGCCAACTTCACACTTCAATGATCAACATCTACACAGAACTCTCACGACCGTAAGATCTAAATGTCTGTGAGAGCACAGCAGCTCAGGGGGGACTGACCATTGGACGAGCCTCTCCTTCACTGTCTCCCAGCAAGCGGTTTATGTTGATGGACTGTCCGTACTCGGTAGTCAGGAGTTTACGTAATCTCTGCAGGGCCCACATACGGTGGCCAGCCGCTGATGACACACACAGACACACACACACACACACACACACACACACACACACGAACAATGACCTCTGCATTGAACAAAGCCACAACGAACCGTACAGGCCAGGTGAGGTGTGATGCAAACGTACCGAGAGCACTGAGCTGAGCGCAGGCGGCGAGGGAAGCAGCCAGTCTGGGCACGATACTGCGGTTGGACGCAAAGTTAAGACGAAAGTCCAGCAGGCAGGTGACCAAATCCATTGAGGGACAGGACAGGATGCAGCGGTCAGACAGGAGGTCTTTAGGACCTGGGGGAAACAAATAAAAGCCATAAAATGAAACCCGGAAGAGGATTTAAATAAATAAATAAATAGAGTCCAGTGGACGTGTGCCGCAGTGCGAGGTGTACCGGCAGCAGGCATGATGGGATACACAGTGAAGCGCCAGCCCCAGCCATTCACAGAGCCGTCACTCGTAAACTTCCACTTCAGCTCATCTCCCGGAATTCTCAACTCACTGGACCAGTCTGACCACTCGCGGCCTGAAACGGGGGACAAACAGCAAGACAAACTGAACTCTGAACGCCTGTAACAGCAGTCTGAGACGTACACTAGGACAAAAAATCAGACCAGAAAGAGAGAGAGAGAGAGCAGGAAAAACGTTTCCTCAACATTGAAACAAAGTTATTTAAAAACTAATTGATATATAATCAATATCATACACTTAATATCCTGATATACAGTAAATATAGAAATATGAACTAAATTATACACCAGATTACAGCCACTGTGACCAGAACGTCTTACAGAACATGTTTAAATAATAATAATAATAACAATAATAATAACAATAATAACAAATAATAATAATAATAATAATAATAAATAATAATAATAATAAATAATAACAATAATGATAATAATAATAAATAATGATAATGATAACAAATAATGATAATAATAATAATGATGATAATAATAGTAATAATAATAAATAATAATAATAAATAATAATATTATTAACAAATAATAATAATAATAATAACAATAATAATAATAACAATAATAACAACAATAATAATAATAATAA